>JAQFVV010000095.1:3927024-4527024 GCA_028023455.1 Epiperipatus broadwayi
GTCCGGTCCATCTATACGGCCGTTTCTAGGTTGATACCCTATCAAGCATAATCTGACGGAGGCAACCAGCTACACAAAATATATATAGAACGGATTAGTAAGAATATAATATATTCAATTACTACCTTACCGGTTGAGTTTGACCTAATAAAATCAAATCAAACTATATTTCCCAACCGATTGTTCTTCCTGACATAAAAAAAATAATAATGGTTGACATAGCAAGTAATTACAGTAATGCAAATTTTAAAACGAGGTTTATTGGTTGTCTAACATAAAACATAATTTCTATAATTTCGAGACATATTAATAATAATAAATACGTGTATAGAGTGTTAGTATGAAATGTATGTAAATAAGTTTCTTATAAATGTTCGTTCAATTAAAGTTTATATGTATCAGAGTTATATAAAGGAATAATCGTTCAATTAGAGTTTCTATGTATCAGAGTTATATAAAGGAATAATTCGCATTCTTGATTCCCTTGGAATTATGATTAAACTAGGAGTTAATAAGTTAGCATGCTAATATATGATTACCTAGGTAAACGGTCCTGGCAATTTATTCAGTCACTTCTTCGAACCGCGTTGTGGGCGTCCCACTTCTTTTGTAGAGCGGTTCAACTCCGTATAGTTTCTTCGTAACGGTTTCCAAATGGCACGGAGGCATAGGTCGGTGAGCGGGGATTATCTTCATTTCGTCGGTGTTACAGGCTGGGGTATGGAGTAGCGTTTCGAACCGGCGCTCGAAAGTATTTCTTCTACTCGATCATCATTTCTTTAACTATAGCCTGGGTGGCAGTTAAACATTTCGCTAGGAAAAAAAAAAATGGTTTTCCTTTTTGAAAAACTGGGATCACTCCTTTTTTTTTTTTACACCGCTCTACTCTCTCTTAGTAAAAAAAAAAACTCCCCTCCCCTTTGTCTTGTGGATCACGTTTTCACACCTACGGCCATCTTTGATCTTAAAATAATTTAATTACTCTCCCTTTCATTTGTTGCATTTATTCTTTCTCTAATTAAACTTATTACATTTGTTTTATTTATTTATTTCTCTTAACCATCACTCTATGAATTTCTCAGTAATTATTTCCATGATTTTTACCGTAAGAGTTTCATCTTTTTTCCTTCCTAGAAAAATGCTTTAGTACAACAAAATTCGACATTTATTTTATTTTATAACTCCCATTCATTCTTTCACTCCCATTTACTAGCTGATAACGATCTTTAAATGTTATACCAAATTCCTTCTACAAACCACTAATTCTTATCTAACTCGTCTGTCATCTTATCTAAAATCTTTTTTCTTTCTTTTTTTTTTTCTTTTTAATATTTGACCTAACTGAATATACATATTATATTAAATATATGTGATCACCTCGTGCTATCACATTACACCCTCCCCCATTAGGAATTAACAGAATGTTAATTCTGATAATTAGCATGCTGCTCGTTCGTTTATTATCCCGCTAATCAGTATTGAATGTTGTGCTCAGTTTATTGTGATGACAAATGTTTGGAGCATTATGAAGAGGTCACTAGGCTTCTTATACTATCATCTCTCTTCATTTACAATCTAACCCTTCCATTACCTCTATCCATACTAGTTCTTTCCGAATTTATCTTCCGGGAAGCACTACTGAATTAGCCTTTATTTGTTTTGGGGTTTTATCTAATCTCCATACTTATAGAATATTAATCTAATCACATATACCTCGACCCACTCATAAAGATATCCCTCGGTACGTACTCGCCTGTTTTTCCGTAACTGTCAGCAACTATATTCCTTTGTCACCCATCCACTCATGACTCCCGTTTCCTCTGATCTCATTTCCCAAACCTTTCATATTTATATTATTATTTTTTTTCTTTTTGTCGTATATCCAAGTGTGTGTTGTTGGTCATCATCTGCGTCCATCCTGAATGTACTATACTATTCATTAAACTTTGTCTGGCGGCTCTGGCTTTCTCGGGATATACCCACTGGTGCTTGCCGGCCCTTCCTTATCTCTATACCCATTGTAGTGTTGAAAGGTCTGCGGTCGCTTGATCTCCGTTTCTTTCCATCTTGTTTGCGGCCCATACGTATTCCTTTCTCTTTCTGTTATTCTTCTGAGACCATTCCTGTCCCACTGATTTTGATAAACTTGATCCCGAACTCTATTCATGGGAGGATCCTTTGGAGGGGTTTTGAGCTCTCCATTATCTACTCTGTCCTCCTGTCCGGATCTATCAAATATTCTAAGTAATTCGGACATTTGCTCGGCTGTCTGCCTTTCTGTGCCCACTAACATTTGTTCGACGTATGTGGGTAGGTTTCGCCTCACAATCTGTACTATCTGTTTTTCTGTCAGGGGGTCTGCGGTTAGCATTCGCAATGAAGCGACTTGTTGGCGGAAAAATGATGCAAAAGACTTCCCGGGTTTCCATTTTTCTTCCACTATGCTATAGAATATATCTTCTTGTATTTTCTCACCCCAATAATCCTTCAAAATTACGTTTTTATATTGCTGTAGTGTTTGAGGTTTTACAAATAACGAGTCCCACCATGTACGGGCCTCCTCTCGCAAATGGCTACACGCAATCGCAATGCACGCCTCATCATGCAATTTGTTGAGCTCGCAATATTTTTCTAACCCGTTTAGATGTTCTAATGGATTCTCCCCCTCACGTCCAGTAAACATGCAGATTTTGACAAACTGATTAACTGCGGCTGCGCTGCTCCTTTCCGGATCGTAATTATACGTCCCCAGCCTAACATCGTCAATGGGTCTACTCCGCATACGTCCGACCTTAATTTCCAATATCTCTACTTTATCCCGCAACTTATCTACGTCACCTTTAAGTTGTTCTACTATACTACTATTCTCACCTATATACGTCCCTAGACTATCCCGGTTATTCACTCTTTCTTGTTGGACATCGCTCTGCACATCGTTTATTTTTATATTACACTCATTAACGCCATATTGGCATATCCTAATGTATTCCCCTTGTTCATCAACTTTCTTATTTAGATCTATCATTTGCTGCGACCACTCTTTCTTTACTTCCAATGGTCCAACACCTTGTTCCTGACTTGCAATTTCACTTTTATTATAATTATCGAATTGTCTATTAGATTCTACAGTTTTCGGCTCGTAGTTTTCGTCCCATTTATTCATAAATGCTCTTTGCTCCTCTCTGCACTGTTCCATGAATGTCCTCTGTTCTTCCTTACATTGCTTCATGAACTCCTGTTGCTCTTCTCTCTGCTGTTTCATAAACTCTTTCTGTTCGTTTCTCATTTGATTTATTAAGTCATATAATTCTCTGTTACTAATATCCCCAGTGGTTAGTTGTGGGTCTGACATCCCAAGTGAACTCCCACTATTGTCCAACCTTTCTACTTCCTCTGGCTCCTGAACATCCATGACTTTCTTTGACCTAGTAAGCATTTACGTATTGAATCCGATTGTGAACACTAACTGAATGGTTTTTTTAAAACGAACTCCTTTTTCTCTCTTGTTTTATATTCTAAAATTTATGGCAATTATTTACTATTCGAACGCCAATGTTCGGACTACTCCACACCCAATTATGTGTTATGTACCCGCTCAGTCTCTACCTATACTCGTATCTCTACTTATACCAACACCACTCCTACTCTATTACTAATTTTCGACTGACACTCGCATATGCACAACTCAATTGCGAACTCTATCTCAACGTATATCTTATACTCTCCGTACGGTTATATAACGACCGCAAAAGTACCAATGTGCGTGTGAGAAAATTTAAGTTATTAGCTAAGTAAGTTTTGAAAGTTTAATAATTACTCCTATTAAGTATTTCCATCACAGCTAGTCAATCACATGATATACATAATTATTCCGTATGACTCCACGTTTCTTTAGATTGCGTTAAAAAAAATCTCGGAGTAAACAATGCCGCGGTCTCTTTTACCTCTGTCTTTCGTCCCCTTTTTTTTTTGTACTAAACGGAAATAAATTAACAACCTTTCTCTATTTCACTGACGACTTAGATCGTCTACCTTGTAGTTTTTTTTTTACAAAAATCTAACAATAGGTTTTAAATACGTTTTCACTGTTACAAACAAATTAGAACTAGCTAGTTCTTGTCAACAATCGTGTATCGCGCAATTCAAAATTCAAAATGTCTTATCAATATCTAATCGCTACGAAATTAGTGGCAAACTTATCCATGTGAAAGTTGTTTCATATTATAACTGAATTTATTACTCTTTCTAAGAATAACCCTTCCCTTTTCTTTTCTTTTTTTTTTTTTAAAAAAATTCCCAAACTGATTTTTCACTCGCAACCTCTATTCTCTAATACCAAATACCCACGTATCATTTCTACACGAATATAACTATTTCATTTTCCCATTCGCTCTATTTCAAAATCGTTCAAACTCTGTTATACACATTTTTCTCTTTTTTTTTTTTTTTTTACTTGCCACGTCAACTCATTGTCGTCTCTAATATAATAATCATTAAAAATACATTTTCGAGATTTGCCTTTCACTTTATGTGAATTCTGGCTTCGGTTACGTTCAAAATCTTCGGACTGGCCCCCAAATTTATGTAACCGGCATGCCTCCGGTCCATCTATACGGCCGTTTCTAGGTTGATACCCTATCAAGCATAATCTGACGGAGGCAACCAGCTACACAAAATATATATAGAACGGATTAGTAAGAATATAATATATTCAATTACTACCTTACCGGTTGAGTTTGACCTAATAAAATCAAATCAAACTATATTTCCCAACCGATTGTTCTTCCTGACATAAAAAAAAATAATAATGGTTGACATAGCAAGTAATTACAGTAATGCAAATTTTAAAACGAGGTTTATTGGTTGTCTAATATAAAACATAATTTCTATAATTTCGAGACATATTAATAATAATAAATACGTGTATAGAGTGTTAGTATGAAATGTATGTAAATAAGTTTCTTATAAATGTTCGTTCAATTAAAGTTTATATGTATCAGAGTTATATAAAGGAATAATGTAAAGAGTAAAGGAATAATCGTTCAATTAGAGTTTCTATGTATCAGAGTTATATAAAGGAACAATTCGCATTCTTGATTCCCTTGGAATTATGATTAAACTAGGAGTTAATAAGTTAGCATGCTAATATATGATTACCTAGGTAAACGGTCCTGGCAATTTATTCAGTCACTTCTTCGAACCGCGTTGTGGGCGTCCCACTTCTTTTGTAGAGCGGTTCAACTCCGTATAGTTTCTTCGTAACGGTTTCCAAATGGCACGGAGACATAGGTCGGTGAGCGGGGATTATCTTCATTTCGTCGGTGTTACAGGCTGGGGTATGGAGTAGCGTTTCGAACCGGCGCTCGAAAGTATTTCTTCTACTCGATCATCATTTCTTTAACTATAGCCTGGGTGGCAGTTAAACATTTCGCTAGGAAAAAATGGTTTCCCTTTTTGAAAAACTGGGATCACTTTTTTTTTTTCTACACCGCTCTACTCTCTCTTAGTAAAAAAAAAAACTCCCCTCCCCTTTGTCTTGTGGATCACGTTTTCACACCTACGGCCATCTTTGATCTTAAAATAATTTAATTACTCTCCCTTTCATTTGTTGCATTTATTCTTTCTCTAATTAAACTTATTACATTTGTTTTATTTATTTATTTATTTCTCTTAACCATCACGCTATGAATTTCTCAGTAATTATTTCCATGATTTTTACCGTAAGAGTTTCATCTTTTTTCCTTCCTAGAAAATACTTTAGTACAACAAAATTCGACATTTATTTTATTTTATAACTCCCATTCATTCTTTCACTCCCATTTACTAGCTGATAACGATCTTTAAATGTTATACCAAATTCCTTCTACAAACCACTAATTCTTATCTAACTCGTCTGTCATCTTATCTAAAATCTTTTTTCTTTCTCTTTTTTTTTTCTTTTTAATATTTGACCTAACTGAATATATATATTATATTAAATATATGTGATCACCTCGTGCTATCACAGTAGTTAAGTACAGATAAAAGATGGTTGCTGGAGGGTTGCATTAGATCCTAAGATCTAGGTGCAGTGCTCTCAGATCCAAAGCTCCTCACTGATGATGGCCACAAGCCAGAAACTAGTATGGGGATATTGGATGAGTAGGCATTAGATAGGGATTTTATGCACAAGCCTTCTGGCATCCATTGATTACTCTGTTTAGCACAGGGTGGCACTACTGTATGGAGAGAGTTTTGCCTTGTTTATAGAAAATAAACATTTTGTTAATTCAAGTATTCTGAATACTCGATTACCTTATGCTTAATCTCATTTTTTACTTCAACTCAATCTCCTTACTACTTGAGATCTAAAGGTTTTTCTTAAAAAAACATGACCTTCAAAATGGTATTTCATGAAAATATTGATAAATAATACAAAATAATGCTTCCTTTGACCTTCCTTTCCCAAAATACTTCGTGTATGTATATATATAAAAGTTATTTTATAATTGTGATAAAGTAATCAACACTGAAATAGGTATATTTTTCTTCTTTTAATTGAATTACATATACACTATTCTACTTTTATTAATGATTGTCATGTGTTTATGTATAATAATTGTAAATATTCCATATATTTCTTAAAACTATTTCTTATTAATTAAATATTAATTTATTTTGCAACTTAAAGCAGGCAATAGCATTTTTGAAAAATATATCTATCTATATTTATATTATACTTTCTATAATTTTCATAGTAAATCATTGAATTAATCTTTTTATCACATTTATTGCTGTTTAATTTTTTATGTATCACTGTTATTCATTCTTATATATGTGTTTTATTTAAATCATATCTTGTAAAAATGTCTGTTATTTTATGTTCATCTGGCATTTATACATTCACTCTCAAGACTATGCTAGTTAACCAGAGATATGATAAGGTAGAAATACAGGGTTTAAAGCAACACATTATTGTGGAATCAGCCTACTTTAAAAAAGTAAATAGTGGCAACCTCTAGGGTTAATGATAATTACATTAAAAAACAAATTACTTTGCTAATTTGAATTATAAACATTTTTGTAAATTGCTAAATAAGTTCATATAATGATATGAGAATAAGTAGGTCCTAATAACCAAACATACTCAATGCCATCAGGTGAAACATATTTCTGGCACCCCAAAGTATGACCACATGTATATAAGTTTATTGATACCACATCAATCCTTCATTACAATATATATTGTAGTAGAGAGCTGCTCATGTTATCTTTTTTTTTCATATGTCAAATTCATTGACTGGGAAACGAACGTGGCCAGCTGCTTGGAAGGCAGCTATGCTAACCACTAGGCCACCAACACTTCACTGCTCATGTTATCTTATATATATTATCACACACACGCACTCACACAAGTTTGCCTTGACAACAAACAAATTAAGATTTTTGTTATTGTTTGGTATTGTTTAGAGGTGGACAGCATTTGCTTATATGTTAATCATTAATAATCTTAACTTAAAATTGACATTAGAAATATTATTACATATTATGCAGTGATCACTTAATTATTTATATATTTAAATGTTTAGAATGCTTTCTTTTTCTTGTGTGGAGTTGATATTACTTTATTATTTATTTATTGTTTACTGAATAAATAAATAATAAAGAGTTTGATTGAAATTCTGCTTTGCTTATTACTATTAAATTGATGCAAAGGAAAATTTTAAATTATCACTAAACATTATGCTCAAACTTTATCAAATTAAACATGGCAATTGTGACTACATAAAAATTGTATTGTAAGTTTGTTGACGATCTCAACTAAGCTTCCAAACTGCTGACATCATCGATTATTGATAAATGTATATCTAGGAAAAATTGGGTTTCTTTTTTATCAACATTGTCATTTGACAGATCATAAATATTTCTAGAGATGTTATAATTTAAAATTATCATTATTATTTTTATTATTATTATATATTTATGTACTACATATATAATACTAATATAAATACATGTGAGTGTTATATATGTAGCGTGTAGAATATAACAATTAGAATAAATTTATCAATTACATCTCTGAAGACTATTAAGTCTGTAACGACAATAGTAAAATGTATAAAAAATATAAAAGGGAACAAACCAGTTTAGTTTCAAAACATTTTATTAATGAATTACATTGTATATATTAGGTATTTAGATACATATTGTTTTAAAGGTCAATAGTTTTGAGTGTTGAGTCTTTTGGTGCTGAGGTTTATAAATCAATTTGATCTGTAACTTATGTTTTGGATAGTTTTGGTATATGGAACAATTTCCAGGTTTCATCATATAGAAATTTTGATGAGAGTATTAAGTCTTTATTTCTAATTTTGTTGATGAGATTGATAAATGTGATGTCTGGATTAGGAGATGGAGAGATGAAAACTGTCTTGCATCGAACACTCCAGATGGTGTGAGTCAGAAAAATAGATAGTCTAATAATTGGGAAGTGTCTACTCTGGATGGAACAAACCAGTTTAGTAATTTATTACACATAAAAAGGTGTATATTTATTACTTTCTCTGTATTACATTTTTGTAAATACAAGCTTATAGAAGTAATGTCACGTTATATATGACTTGCTTTTTTGATTATTCATACATTTTAGAAAACCATTATAACATTAAATTCAAAATATTATATATATTACTTGTTTATCAAGCACATTCATGAATTGAATATATATATATATATATATATATATATATATATATATATAACCATTAAAAACCAGTCAATACTTAGACCAGGCATGGGCAACCTTTCCTAGTTCAGGGGCCAAATTATCTTTCTGTCTTCGAGTCAAGGGCTGGACCAAATAATTAAATAGTACAATATAATAGTGAATGATAAAGGGCTACATAAATTTCATAATAATGATGTAACAATTTAATGTGAGGATTAGTCTTGTACTTCAACAATGAGACTATCAATGTTGATGTGAATACTGCTAAAGAACAATCACATAGTATTTTCAAGGTTTTTGTCCGTTATTGTTCTCCAAAGTTTTGATTTATTAAATTTCATTCTAGAAAAAAACTGTTCACACATATATGTGCTGCCAAAAAGACAAAATTCTTTTTGAAAAGGCACTACATTTCTATATTTTTCTTCTACCAAATGTTTATAAAAATCCATCAAAGCAATGTTGTTAAACTGTGATTTTAGCACTAAATCTACTTGAATCTCAATAAGTTCCATCTGTAAATTTTCTGGCACATTATTTATATCAGTATCCATCGGATGAGAAAATATAGTGAATATGGAGTCTTTATTTTGGAAGTCAGTGAACCTTGTATCAAATTGCTCTATTAATACCTTCAGTTCCTTTCCATAACAATTATAAGGGATATTTTTATGAGTTGCTAGAATAGGAAAATAGTAACAATTTTTAGCTCTTATCTGACTTTCCAACAATTTTAGTTTATTATAAAAAGCACTGACATTTCCATACAGTTCATGAATCAATTGTCCTGGTTTTTGCAATTTAAGATTTTCATTTAGGTATCCAGTGACATCTACAAGGAATGCTAAATCAAACACCCCACTCATCATCTCTTACTTGGTTTATTGTTTTTCCTTTTATGTCCATACTTTTATGTCCATAAAATCTCCTGTCTTGTCTCAGATCATAAATCATTTTAACCTTTTACCTTCACTCAATAAGACACATTTTCATAATCTGAAAATAAGTCTGCCAAATATTTCTTAAATTGCAGTGATTAATTATATGTGACTTAATAAAGTTAATACTGGCTACTACAACTTCCATAACATTTCTAAATTTAATTGATTTTGCACACAGATTTTGTTAGTGGATAATGCAATGAAAATTTGTTAAATTTTTCAGATGGATCTGTAATTCTATTACTTTTTCATGAACTATTCCAATAAATCCCTTCCATGCACCAACCATTGCAGGGACTTCATCCATGCATATGCCAGATAGTGAACTACATCTAAGTCCAAATATCTTGAAGACTGTTTTGACTTCTTCAAATATATATTCACCAGTAATTGTGTTTTAGGGCCAAAGTAAAATTCTTCTGTGATATTAAATCCACATCAACTCCCTGAATAAATATTGCTAGTTTTGCTGTATCAGAGGCATCAGTGCTGTCATCCAAAGCAATTGAGAATGCTTTGAATCTAGCAATCTTCTCTTTTAAACTTTTTTGGATATCATCAGTGAATGATTTCTATCCACTGGACAACAGTACATCTTGACAAATTAATATTCTCAAAATCTTTTTTCTTTTCAGGACATATTATACTTGCAACATTCAACAGACATTCTTTGATAAATTCTCATTCACTAAATGATTTAGAATGCTTAGCAAATTTTTCATTTAACACAAAGCTGGCTTTCACAATGCTTCCATGCTGCATTTATTACTTGGTGAACATTTTCTGCGGGGTATCCAAGTTCTTCAATTTCTCTATTCCACCTTTTCATAGTTGTCCATCAATTTGTTTGTGATCCACATGTTTTGAAGTAAAGGGTCTTTTTAAGTTGTATTCTTTATTGACTGATATGGATACCTAGCACAGAAAACATATAGGCAAACCTTTATTCAGAATAAAGTAGTACTTATCTGTCCAGATGTCTTGAAATTGATGATTCTCTGTATCTACTTTTGTTAATCCCTGACATTGTTCTAAATTTCAAAGCTATATATTCAGAACTGTCAAACAAATCTGTCTTTAACACTGCAGATACTGAACAGAAAACAATATAAATGCAGGCACTTAACAAGGCACAAACCCAATGTAAATATTAAAATAAAAAAACTGATTTTTACACTCCAGATAGAACACAATATAAATGCACGCACTGCACAAGGCACAACCCCAATGCAACTATCAAAATGTCACATTGTAACATGTTCACACACTGCTAGTCAAAATGAGAAAGAGATCTTGATGAGAGAAAACAAGATATGTTTTGCAGTGTCATATAATGTCAGCTTAACTATTCAAAATATTCTGAGAGGAGCTAAATAAGACAAAAGAAATTGATTTTCAGTAATTGTTAATGATTATGACATAATATTTTTGTAAAACATTGATAATTAAACCAAAATGTACATCACTAATAGGGAATTGTCATTGAAAATATTTTCTTTTAAAAAAAGATTGCTCATAGGAAATATATGAAAAAGCAGAAATCGCCATTGCTGGCTTTACCAAAATTGCTTTTGCAAAAACAATAGGGAATATTTTTTTAATAACAGTAAATAATGTATTAACTTTTATAATTTTTTTTTTGTTTCTTTGATGATAATTAATTGTGAATGTATCATTTTTTTAATGTTATAAATTTCTAATATTTCATTTTGTGCCACAACATTTTAACTTGGTGCATAAATTTTCAAAGATTATGCAAATATGGTAATCACCAAATATATTTGTTAAAAGGTAATCTTACACGGATTTATTTCAGCCAAATGTACACTGAATTAAATTACAAAACTAGGTTAAACAGGGACACTCAAATATGACATTTAATACATTTTATTATATTCACTTTTAATTTAAAAAAAAAAAAACATATTCTCTTTTCTATAGCATTCTCAACTCACTCGAATATTTTATATATATATAAAGAACAAATACAAGCTTAAATTAAAGGCAAAACTTATCAATTTTTTTAAAAATACAGTACAAATTATTTAACTAATATTCTTTTTATTGATCTTTCAAGATCAAGCAGTTAACATTATTAGGAAAAATCTAATCTGATTCACACATGAATTACAATAAAATGCAGATAAAAACATATTTAAAGCATATATGAGTTTAAACCCCTCTCCCTTTGTTTTAACTAATTTAACATAATATAATAAAATTCCCAGAAATAATCCCACACTCTATTGTTGAAACATTTAAGACACTTAATAGTAAATATATATCTATTTCTATTACGCAAAATGGAATCAAAGTTCACTCAGTAACAATTTATAGCTACCCTGATCGATCAGTGATGGTCCTGTGGGAGAAGTATTTCATCCTCTGCTTGTCATGGTTTGACCAGTCACTAACTTCAGCAAAATTCCAATTAATCTCAAACAAAAAACAATCCCGAAACTTATAGTTGTTGTTGTTTTTTTTTTTTTGCAATGTTACTTATAATCCTGAAGAAACATTCCAAACTGATGAGCGTAATATATAGCACAAAAATACCTCCACTATCAAAGCTTCAACAATAGAGCTAATTGCAGAAAAAATGTATATTGTACTTTCCTTCTCCTTCTATCTTTAAGAATTTTTAAGAATTAAAAATAAAACAAAAGACAAACTTTTATAAAAAAATCGAAAAATCCTGCAAGATCTTATGTTTTGTTTTTCCCTCTTTTTTTTTTTAATGTCGATTTAATTGATTTCAAAACTTTTAAAATTCCCTTTAAAAAAAAAGAAGTTTTATTATTTATTTTAGTATAAAAAATATAAGTTTTATTATAAAATAATACATATGCGATTTTAATAATATATATATATATTGTAACGGTCAGAATTCGCACATTTCATAAACAAGTTGCACAGTTTCTCCACCACACTCAAAAAGCAGCACCACAAGTGGGTTCAGGGCCTGTCATACCGGATTTGAATATAGCAGATCGACTGCGCAACCAAATACGATGGAGCCCGAACCCGCCATCACAATAGCAACATCTTTTTAGGCCGCGGTGGTCAGAGAGAGAGAAGAGACTACGTGAGATTTATAAATAAATTAACAGCTAGCATTTGGAAAGTCTTAATAGATACGTGTATAACCCAGACAATACGAGACAATGAGATGAATCAGAAAATAAACACTAATGTAAAGAATTGATTAAATTAACATGATTTATTAAGTGGCTAAATATGATTTCTGGCACTATTTATTTATTAAATAGTGGCATCAAATGGTTAACTACAATTGATTAAATCATTTTACTCGTTAATCTATAACCTGGGTCATTTATCACTTACGAATGTGCCTTACTAAACCTTGAATACATGCGAAGCCCAAGAATAAGAGTACTGGAATTATTTATAATAAAAGATATTAAATAGTTTTACGATAAAGGCTGACTTCAGAATAAATGCAGAGCGGCTCCAATGAGCTTGGCAGCAGTGACTTGCTTAGTGTGGAAATATATGTGTGAGTATGATATTATCTTAAAGTACTTAAAAAGGGATTCAGTGGTACTCGCAAGGTTTAGGAAACGATGGAGGGTGGTAGTCCATTTAAACTACAGGAACTTTGTGACGACAATAAAGAAATAAATCATAAAATCAGATGCATATGTTGCACCCCACATTGGTCTCGGCTGTAGCCCTAAAGATCGGAGTATGCTAGCATATGGCTGCGAAGAACTGCGTCAGCATCCCCAGGTGTGACGCTCTGGTACACACATTGACTGGAAACCGCAGGAAGAAGTAAAGGGGAAACGGACTTGGCCGTTTAAAGCCCTTTTAAAGAACAAAGTGATCTCAACATCGAATACCCTTGCCAGCAACACTAAAATACATATATAATCGATTCAAAAAAAGGAGACATAACGAAAGATTGGGCACTTAAGCAATTCACTGCATTGATGAAAAGCGTCTACACTCTCCCAAACTCAGAATAACAATAGAAATACTTAAAACAAATAATGGGTTTAACATTAAAAGGACGGTGTGAGTGTGAGAATTTAAGTAAAATGTAATTAACCCACGCACTCCCACACCTGCCAATAGTTATTCCCACACCTCGCATACATCCTGGAAGATTATGAATCAAATCTAGGTATTATAAAGAAAATAATATAGTCATCGAACGAGCGGCTTACTAAATCTCATTTAAGGGAGGGACTCATGAGTGTAAAATTACATTCTTTATAAGCAATGGGGAGTATCATTAATTAAGATTTGCTTCGCTCGGTCGATGCTATGCAATCCCATAAAATACGCAAATAAAACAATTTAAATTTGATATTAACCCAAGGTTTAGATCGAGCAATAAATTTAAATATACATTTTTAAAACATACATGATAATAAGTGTGGCAAGAAAAAGGGAGTTTATTTTTGCTATAGCGGGTTTTAGATCACAAGAGCTCTTGGATTAATTTTGTTACCTTTCAGTTGCTTTGGTGGTTGAAGCTGGAGCACATTTCAGGAGTGGATAAGATTTAGCAGCATGTTAATTCAGTCTCTGTTTGCAGCAGCATAGGCGGTTCCTTAAGGCATATTGGTGATGCGTCAGATGGTACATCGGCAGCGGCCAGCTATTTCCGAAAGGAAAATAGCCACGGTGCCGACTCTACTCAGTCATATTGGCGGTTCTATGATAGGTCAGCATTTTGTACATTTTCTTGAAAGCGGATTATTTAAGTCACTGATGGTCGGTCAGCAAAACATCAGGATCAGCATACCGAAAAATAATAGTTCAGACCGTCCGAATTCTCAGAATAAAAAATTTTAACCTCAGAAAATAAAATCAAAATGCAAAATCAAACAGCAGAAAAACAGCATCAGAATCAGAATCCTTTTTTTTCCCTCTTAAACAAAAGAAAAACATTCAATATATACTGTTTATCTTATAAAAGAACCTGCCTTGGGGCATGACAAACCTTTAACCTTTTGCATTCTTATCAATTAGTTATTCCTTATCTGAACATCAGAAGAAATCCATTTTAAGGTGTTTTTTTTAGTTTACAATTATAAATTCCAGTAAATGCTCAGATTGAAAGAAGATTAAAACATTTATTTCATTCTGTTGAAGACTTTTGCTAATTGGAAATTCCTAAGTAGACATACAAAGTGTGAATTTATAATCCAAAATGTTTTACTTTAAATCTATTATATTCTCAACCTGGCCTTATTTTATATTTATATAATTTTCAATGGCGGGAACTTTATAATTTTAGAAAAATATTAAATTATTTCACATTTAGATTGTAATTGCATGAATCCGTTTATAAACTACTTTTAATAATTATTATTTTACCTACAATAGAAAATAAATATTGCAACACAATATTTTTTTAAAATAAATGAACTCAACAACCACAATCCAATAATATAATTCGAATGATTGATATTAATATTTAACAGTTATCATCGTAGTCTGTGTGTAGTTTTACCTATATAACCTTTTAAATGAATATGTAAACATGCACATACTCGACATTTATATATCAATAAAAATAAAGGGTTGAAAATTGGACTCCACAAGTAATAATGCCTACGTGGTTTATTTTAGGCGGGATTTTAATATATAAATGGCCGTACAGACACACTACGAACGATTTGGGATTCGAATTTAGGTATAAGGGTAGGTGAAATGTAAGAGAAAGGTGAAATGAAGACTTGCAGAGCAATCTTCCTGTTTCAATATGCATATATATGTATGAATATGAGCTGGCAGAAAAATACCAGCTCTATTCTAATCTTTTCAATACGTTCCATGCAGCTAATTAAACGTGCTTTTTTGTTATCGCTAAGAATTTCGTTTTCACATTTATTTTCACTATTTTAAAATATTAATAATTTTAGTTTTTAAATTTTAATCATTAAAAGATTTAAATAAAGATATAAAATATAAATTTATTAAACATCATAATTATTTAATTGCACAAAAAGTAAAAATCAAACGTATCTCTTGCTAGGCTCTATTCAAAAATTTGACAATGGGAATCAAACATGGCTGAAATAGATTAGTGGAGGGCTGGATTAAGCGTCCTAAAGGACCGGATCTGGACCAAGGGCCAGAGGTTGCCCATATGTGACTTAGACAATCCCAATATCAATAACAATCAACAATCTCAAACTGTTGTCAAGGCAACCTTCTTTTAACATTAAAGGTGGAATATATATGTATTGAAATGACCTAATCACGCACATCATGATACGAGTGTGCATATATATGAAAGTAGAAATGTTCACAGACAAATTTGCTATATATATATCTATTTAAAATATATAGTCTGGATTAACTTAGATATTGATTAAATAGTAACATTTTAAAATATTTTAAAAGTATTGTAACTTATTCACAATTCAAATATATACATCTCTATTTAGTGCAATTAGGTTTGACTTTTCTAATTTTGATATAAATGTAAAATATTTTAATATAACAAAAAAAGAAACATATTTTTGTCTAAAACAAAGTATCTTTCATTATAATATCCATTAATTGTAGATTTAATCATATAGTCTATTTTTCATTAAAAGATTAAGAATTTTTTTAAGAATTTCGTTTTAATAAATATAAATTAAAAAATAAAATTTATATTATTTGTTTTTTTATTAATCAAGATTGAAAATAATATTGTAATTTTATTTTGGAATTCCACTGTATACTATAAATAGTGGGTTCAAAGTAGAGATTGATTATTAAATTAGAAAGAAAAAGTAGATGTAATATGTAGAAAGTTAGTAGCAAAAGACAGTTGCCACGCTTCATGTTAGTCAAGGTTTTAACTCCCAGAGAAATAAGGGATACTTTTTTTGTGATTCCATAGTCCTATACATGGAATGTAGACTACTTAATTGGCTGCAATCCATCAAAGTTTTGGAGTTTAGACCCACCAATGCTCATTTTATATAAGCTATATTTTGAACATGACAATGAAAATCTAGTCTATTGTTTTATCATGGACCTGATCATAAGAAATTACCTAATAGTCATAAGATAGTGCTATTTTTATAAATATATTGTAACCGGACTACCATACAACCCCTTTATTACCTCGGTTGTAATACTTTCCTGATGAGCATGTTGCAGGAAGGAACTATCAGTTGGCATTCTCCAATGCAGATGACCCCCCCCTACAAAAATATTTCCTGCTCATCAGAGGATGTAGCACCATAGAGACTGAAAGCACCTAGACATTTCTACATTTGGTTTTCCAAATGGCGCCTCCAGAGTTCCATCTCAATACAACCTGACTTACTTAGGTCTAGTTATGCCAGTCATAGCTCAGTAGGCATGAGATTCTCATGAACAAGTGCAATGAATGATGCAATAAAAACAAAATAGAATTGAACAACTGGATAACTAAAATTAGTTTTGAGTAACAAGTTTTATTTAATAACAGGTTTAAATAAAGGTCCATCAAGCAAAATATTTCTATATAACTTTAAAAAAAGAAATATATAATCTGTTGAGAGTATAATAAAGTCCTTCTCTCAACAGTTCTGTAATAGTTTATATCTTTAATCATTTAATTACTTCACAGAGAGGAGTGTGACATATTGAGACAACAGAGAGAGTAATGAAGACAACTGATAGCATCTGATGCAGAGTTTTACTTAATTCACCAAATATTTTATTTGCAGTCCATTGTGTATCTTAGTATACATTCAATAATAGTACAATAGGAATTAAAGAATGAAAGTTCTTTAACAATTTACATTTTATGTCTAATTCAAAGTTCCAGTTAACCTTAAGTTATTTTATTTGCAGTCCATTATGCATCTTGGTATTCTTATTTCTTAATTCTTATATATATCATGTTTTAATTCTGTGTTCATATTACTTTTTCAGAGTTTTCAAATAATAAATAAAATCATTAATAAAAAATGATTTCCTTAATTCTTCAACTTATTTAAGTATGTGGTTCATTATACGCATATAATCATTCACTTTTATTGTCGTACTAATTCATATTTAAATGTTTGAATTTGTTCATAATATAGTATAAATTTACTAAATACATTTGTTTTGTATTTATATTTTCATTTTGATATTTTATAATTTTATCTAAATTATAAATACGTTATTATAATTTAATTAGCTTATATATAATTAATAGGCAAGTGAGCATTTGTAATTTTATTTGGTTACTCTAATATCTAACATAAAAATTGCTGTTTGGTTTGGCACAGATGTATGTTTCCAGATTTAAGTTGATCAGCATTTTTATTTATACTTTATCAATAATAAACAATTTTCATAATTTTAGTTTCTTTTATAATTTTCCAGTAACAAACGTATTTTCATATAGATACTTTTATTCATAATCTTAGTTTCTTTTCTAAGAAAGACATTTTGTTTGTCTTTTATAAACACATATAATATCGAATATTTTTATAAAATCGTTACCTTCACTTAATCCAGTTTATTCCTTCAAATCCATGATGTGGCTGCAGTAAAAAGGGGGCATTGATTTCATATGAATGGCATTATTTATTTTCTATGATGTTTATCCAGGCAAATCTTGGAAAATCATGGCTTGATGAAGAGATGAAGCTGTTGGTTTATTCTTCCATCATTACAATTTCCTTAATAATGTTTTCTTTTTCCATTATTAACAGTGGTTGTAAAGGTTATATTCCAAGGTGACAAAAGTCAGAGATGAGTAACACTTAATTAAGAATTTTAACTTTTTAATTCTTCATTTTTCTATCTTTTTCAAAAAATCTTTCGAAAAAAATCTTCTTTAAACATACACTTTAAAAACCCAATCTAACCTCCCTCTGAACTTCCAACTTGACTATTTATATTCTCCTCTCTGGATTGATTAAACAGCCTTTTCCACTGTACCTGATTTGCATACTGCTCTCATTTAAGTATGATTGCCTTTCTCTTCATAATGATTGGATAATCTACTTTTTTAGCAGGATAGATAAGAGAGCATGAGAATTAAGCCATGTTTTTCAATTTATTAAGACTGCCTCAAGCTGTTATCCCATTTTATTCGAAAACATCATTCCAAAAATTAAAAATGTAATATTTTTAATAACTGCCAGCTTTTATTTACATCGTAATTTGAAACTATAAAATCAATAATGATTTTCTTTTAACTATAAACTTTTTGCTTTATTTCTTTTTTAATTTGATCAAATCATGCTAGTCTTTTTTAAATGGGGGGGGGATCTTTTGAATATATATACGTGGAACAGTATATCTGTTTCAATATATTATTTTGCATATTTATGGAAGCATAGAAAAAACAAATCTGTTATATATATACTGTACATATGTAAAATCTATTTTACCAACATAAAAAGTACAAATGAAAGAAATTGGTTAATAAATAAAGTATTTATCATAAAGCTTGTACAGGAATTGGCAATCCTCATTGTTTATAACTTACAAGCTTAAGAGATAGGGTCATGTGATCTATGAATTGATCTATGACTTATTTTGACTATTTATAGTCTCTGCCAAAAGTCTTATGCAATTTTTATATTGCTATGACTACTAATATATGGTATGGCTGAAGATCTATCAGCCCCATATAGCTATTTGAGTTGGATAGCTGGGTTTGATGACATGTAGATGTCTGAAAATTTCAGATTTTCCACTCAATAGATAACTTTCAGATAAGTGCTTGGCTTTGGGTCAGTATTTTTAGATCTGTGTCTGAACCTATCCTGGTACCTCTCTGAGGAGTGCCAAAACATGAAACCATGATCAGGGGTTTGGGGAGGAGTTCCTGACAGAGAGTTTTTAAGTGCTGGCTCTGGCTAAGCATTTATCATAAAGCTTGTAGAGGAATTGGTAATCCTCACTGTTTATAACTTACAAGCTTAAGAGATAGGGTCATGTGATCTATGAATTGATCTATGACTCTTATTTTGACTATATATATTGACATATTTGTTCAATCATTAATTTTTCAGGCAATTGAATAAATTAACATGCTAAATAGATATTATTCTGGAAGAAAATGCAAATGAATCGCCCAGTTTATTTTTAAAGGATAGAAACTTTAAGATATCTTTCCTTAAACTTCTGCTATGTTATTTATAAAATATTTGTTCTAAAGTTAAACAATATAAGGGAATTGCCAATATGTTTTTTAAAGACAAATAAACCCCAAGGTTTTAAATAAGAAGATATTTATTAAAGATAATTTTTAATATATATTAAGAATTAATAATTGAAATTATTTTTTCAATTAGAAAATGTATGTGCAGGTTTTTACATTCATTTACCATGTGCCTATTTATGTCTTGTTAAAATAGAAGAATACTGGTTTATTGATTTAATGAATTTATTATTATCTGATTAAAATATTTTACTTTATAACATGTATGATGTGTGCATATAATTATATACTTTCACATTTATCAATGTTCATTCACTATATATTATTAAAATGAAATAATCTTTATTGGCTTAGTAATTATTGGAATATTTTGTTTTATCACATATGAATGTTTATGTGCGCGTATACATGTGTTATGTAAACTGTATATCTTTGAAAATTAGAGCAAGTTTTTAATTTACGGAAATGTTTTCAGATATTTGTAAATAATCAAAATCAGAATGATATATTTGTATTATAAAATATTTATCAGATATATTATTATTTCTAATTAATAAATTTATCAATTAGTATTTTAAGTTATTCTAGTGATTATTTAATCCTAGAATAGATTAAGTTGTAAATGTGTTTTTTTATTTACAATCACAGCTATTGAAGACCTTATGATCCAATGCTAGATCAGTCATAACATGTGTGTAAATATATGTGTTTGTGCATATGTGATTTTAGAATTACTAGACAGTGCTAAAGTCCTAAAAGTCATCTTTGAAGTTCACTCATTATATTTCATAGTTTTATGACTATTTGTTGTATTGATCAATTTGATATTAATAAGGGAAGATGTATACATACAGATTTTTTAATACCAAACAATTTATTTGCAGATATCAGATGTACCCAGCCTTTTTGAAAGGCCATCATTTTGTTATTATGGATTATTAAATATAATTCTTGTAATAGTTTTTTTTTAATTGATTGCTTTAACAAATGTTTTTTTAGAAATGTTATTAAAACAACATCCTTTCAGGCCTACAAATGGCATCATTATTAACGATATTGACAGAATTATTGTCAAACATATTTTTGCAGTGTTATGACCAATGGTTTTGTAATAGTTTTTTTTATTGTTGCTTTAACAAATTTTTTTGAAGATTTATTGTAAATTAAACAAAAGATTTTAAATAAATGTGAGAATTTTTCCCATTATCTGTTCTATTTAATGTGTGAATTTGAAAGTGTTATTACATTTTTAATGGTAGAACAAATAATTTTTTTTTGTTGAAAAATATGCTTTGTTGTGAATTTGACATGTGATATCGGACAAACATTCATACATTCACCAATCAGACAAGAGAGAAAAATTAACTATAAACAAGAAGATATATTTATAAACACACTTCCTTCATTTCTTTAATTAAATTATTTTATATGGATTCTTTCTCCAGGAAATTATCAGTAGTTTCTTTATTTACTATTTATATTTATGATGAACAGATGTGTATGTGTACAAAGTGAAATAAGGCTATGATTGACAATGAATACACAGTTATCATCACTATAATAAATTAATTATCACACATAGATAAATCTATAGTAATTGCCTCTGGATCTAATACTTTTTGACGAATTCTTATTTATTTTGTTGTATGTGGTAATCAATATATATATATACAATTGTTATTTGCAAATGCTATTAACTATTAAAGATGTTACAGGATCTTGTATTTATAAAACACTTGCATTTTAAATAGTACTTCATTTATTTATATTTTTAAATAATATTGAAAAGATAAAATACTGCAGTTTTATTTCACTATTTCTGAGTCATGTATGATTATTTTGATCAATAAATTTTCCTTCTTGACTGAGTTTTAAAATGAAATTAAATATATGGACGTTTGCTTGTTTGTTATAACTAATAACAATAATTCATAATGGATGTGCACAATAAACTTGAAGATAATGTGAGTCAAAGATATATGAAGCTTTTAAAATATACTACCATCTTAAAAAGTATATATGTAAAGTTCATAATAACTTTTATTAATTATGCATACATAATTTATGTTATATTTGCATATTTACACAGAAAGAGAAATAAAGTCAACTCCAGGATATTTATCATTTGCTTCCGTATAGAACTAATTCACTAGACCAAAAAGTGAATACAGGATAAATACTTGCATTCCTAATGTCAATATTAACTTATTAATAATGTAATTTTTCATACTCAATATATAAGCATTAAGCCTAATTCAATATGTTTATAATTTATAGAATAAATTATTTTCCTTCAGCCCATGAATAAATAATTCTCTCTTTGACAATGGATCAAGAATTTTGGATCCATTATATTTTTGATTTTTCATCAATAAAGCATTATATAACCTCCAGGGGAAAGTAATTTATTCCATAAATTACATATACAATATATGTTATTGTTAAAAAGAGGTTGTCTTGACAACAGTTTGAAATTGTTGATTATTATCTATATTGTGATTGATTAAGTGTTGATTGGTTTCTAATGGTCAATATATATATATATTGTAATGGTAAGAAAAGTAGAGCTGCTTTAGCCTAACCTAAAGATGTAGATAGAGGAGGTTTGAAACTCACCTACTTCTCTAGATTGCGACTAAGCAACATACTCCCCAAACCTCACTAGAATTTAATCTTAATGTATGCCCGGTGGTCAAGGAGAGAAGAGACCACAAAAAGGGATTTTAACATATATAATGATCAGGTGTACATACATATGTCACAAAAGAAAAACAATACTAAGTGGTTTTATTTATAGTGAATTAAAGATAACAGAAACTTTTATTATTTACATTAGTAGAATTTATACAATGCTTTATTAATGGTGTTACAGGCTATTTTCACTGCAACTGTATAGACATATATGAAAGATCCATTGTTTGTAATGATAAGGACAGACAAATTTTACATTATAATTTCTTCTTTAAAAATATTTCTAGCCAATGGAAGTGTTACGTAAAAAAAAATCAAGAGAGAGACATGATTCATTAACTCTATGGATGGGGAACATAGAAATAAATAGGTGGTCAAACTCAACTAAACACTTTGGACAGGTTTAAATCACAGCCCTACTGATGATTTAAGAAAATGAGAAAGTGACCCCCAGCAGGAATTTCCAGCTATAATTGAAACATTTCGATGATATTTTGAGAAAGATTTCCTAATAAATATAAATATACAAGACCATGCACAAAGGCGATAGCATATGGTGGGCTGTGAGGCTCGAGACATAACAGTTACCAAGAGGTTAACACAAGACTGGATAGCTCTCCATCTCTAAACTGGGTTAGAGAGAAAAATGGAATCTGTTCACTAAACGCGTGACCCGGATTCAGAATCGGAGTTTTGTTGCTTATGTCCAGTTACGTACATTGAAGTGTCTGAGATAGACATGAGATCCAGAATATTTTATTTATTTTCAGAAGATCCAAATGTAGGTATGTTAACCTGAGCAGACTTGGCAAAAAGAAGCACTGTAATATATGCTGAGCTGCCCAATAGATCACCCGAGGCACGATACCATATAAATATGGTCAACGACCTTTAAATTTAAAAAGAAACCCTCTGCAAAATATATATATTTTATGAAAGCTCAACTACCACTGAAAATCCGCAGAAAAATAGTAACTTTACCTTTATAAAATTTGAATTACTAAAAAAAAACAAGTGGGCGGATATTTTATTAATTTAGTTCAAGTTTAACTGACCCACCACAGAGCCAATGCTATTTAATAATTTTTAATACATATACATATTGTCAAATGTACTCTCTCTTTTTACTAAAAATATAAATGTGAACGTTTTATCTCACGCTCTTTAAAATAGAACTTTAAATTTGTAACCCCTCACTGACTGAAAAAAATAAAGACATTTGATAAGGATCTTTCTTTAATATATACAAAATAAAACAAATTAAAATCTTGAAAGTTTTATAATAGAATATTTAGCAATTAAATCTTGATTTAAAAAAAAAATAGGGTTTTGCACTTTCTATGATTTGCTTCCTTTTCTTTCCAAAATATCTATATAAAATAAATAACTTAATTACTGGAGTATAATGGCGGAAAGTTAAACGAAGCATTTTTCAATTAAATTAATAAGAACTATTGCCGCCATTATATATAATAACCCCACCCATTACAATATAAAAAAAAAGAAAGCAATTAATGAAATATAATTTTACAAGATACGAACACATAGATTTTAAAAAAAAACATATATATAGAAAAACATAACTCTAGAATGAATTTGTAAATTACAAAGAGATTTTTTTGTTAATTTATGGGAACGTTACCAATAACTAGATGGGGTAGGTTAAGATGAGTTCATTAGATGTTTCCCGCAGGTTTTCTCGGTTCTTAAAATTTGTTTTCCATGTTTTGAGGGCAGATATTCATGGATACAGGGCAGACACTTTAGTTCTCTGGCTGGCTTACATGGTTACGACTCCGGCCTCAGGAACAGCTCAGGAAAGCGAAGGCAAAGAGATTACCCCCACATTTTTGCAGAGCAACACATTTCTGGATTTTTATCTATATGTTGAAAGAATAGAGTACAGCTTGAAGTAAATACAGCAAGCAAAAGTTCACAATATTGTCCGATTTTTCAGCAAAACTTCTTCCAGCAAAAATTCTTAATATTTTCTCTCTGACCTTCAGCACAGGTAACCCGCAAGCATAAGACCGAGAACAAAAGAAAAGTTCTTTATTTATACCCTTTTTCCATTATGTTTTTACTCTACTCATTAGTAGTGAATCATGCCCCTTGTTTCAAATTTTCCTTGTTATCTATTATTTTATCTAATTAGGAAAAAATGTTTTATTAATTAAATTCCTTTTCTATTTAATTAAGAAAATTTATCTTATCGAATTCTACCAACATATATTTTAAAAATAGTTGCAAATATAATTTTAACTTTTTATATTTTATTTTATTAAATCTTTTTTTCTTTAACACAATTCCTTCTTTAATTTATGTAACTATTTGTGCAAATGATAATTTAGTTTGAGAAAGAAACATACATTCACTGTGGTTGGACTTAGGTTCTTACTTAGTCCACAGTGAATGGTGAAGAGATCGGATAGAGCACATATATATATATATATATATATATATATATATATATATATATATATATATATATATATATATATATATATATATATATATTTACATATATATATATATATATAAGAGGATAACAATGTGCATTTGACATGTTAAGATGGATATCTTTACATCTTCTATGTAACTAGATATTACAGAATGATAAATATAATTATATCATCTTAAACATTAATTTTTTGATGTTGGACATAAGGTTTTAAAATTATTAATCTTATTTATTTTTACATAACTTTCAGACAAATATTAATCTTATTTATTTTTAATATTATATGAGCAATAAAAGTTAATGCTTTTATTCATATGAGATTTCTAAAAATATTAAATGCTAAAGTATATGGACTATGATGATATTTCTGGTAATGACATATTTAATTAATTATAATTTTCATTATAATTTTTTTTTCTGGTTATATTAATCAATTAAATACTGTAGATTAAAATGAAATGCATATATATTTGATATATTGTTAAATTTGATATATATATATATAAAATTTTCAACAAATTTATTAAAACAAAGAACTTGTGGATGAATGCCATAAGATTGAACTAAAATGAAAGACACTAATAAAAATCAAATTTGAAAATATGTTATAGTGTAATGATTGTACACTCCTCCACAAAAGTGGATAGAAATCAGCCCCTACTTTGTTTTAGAGTGGTATAGGGAAAGTTATCAAAACTGTTATTATGGGCAAGAAAACTCACTTGTTGATATCTGTATTATTCATTAAGTGAGACTTATAATGTATATTTGCGTTAGGAATAATGTCTAGCTTAATAAATGATTAGTAAAAAATATTAATTTATTTCCATTAAGTGGTTTGTATCAAAGTTCTGAGTGCAGAAAATTTGAAACTTGTCAATTATACTATAACTTTCTATCTGTCTTTATATTGAACAAATGATTAAGATATGTATAAGAGATTGTAATCTGAGTCAACTGATAAGGGCTGATTCAACAGAAATGTCCATCTTGGAGATCATATATATTTTTCATATATCTTTAGTAATAATTGCAAGGATGTGTGATGGAATAGAAGTTTGAAATATATCTAAAAATATATAATATATAAGGGATTCAAACTCAGACTTCCATACGACTCTCCAAATCTCCATGCCATCTCATATTGCTGACACACCTGATTACACATGTTAAAAACATAAATAATCACCAATATACAGATTTCATGCTAAACCAGCAATCATCAGTTGGTTCAGATTACTTTCTTCACACATACATACAATCAGTGCTCAGTTTTATATTAAGATAGCCAATCTTCATACTTTAATGGACAGGCTTCAAACTATTCCAACCCACAACTCTTCCGCCATCCATTTCATTAAAAATCTGATGATGGGAAGTTCAAAGCCCGCGTTTAAAGTTAAATTTAAATATATCTAAAAAAGGTATGTATATTAAGTTAAATTATAGCACATACTGTGTATATCTTGTTCACTTAAAAATGTAAAGTAAATGTTTCAAAATGCATCCATAATGAGATATCAATTGATTTTTGGATAGTTGCGGTAAAATTGAGCGAAGATGGAAAAAGAAAAGGCAATAGACACACTGACAAAAACTTAATAAAATAATAATAAAATTCTTTTGTTTTAATCATTTTATTTAGTCGTTAAGCATTCAAATATTATAAACGGTTTAATTTTTCTAAACATAAACTTACAACTAAATTAATGAATAGAAAGGTAATAACAAATAAAAGTCCAATATGGAAAAAAAAGGTTTAAAGATCAAATTTCGTTTGAAAGTCTACAAATAAAATGTTAGTCCCTTCCCAAACATTAAAGAGCACGAGATTAAAATCAAGATTAAATTTATATTGGAATTTATTGTTTGTGATTGTGGAATAACAGACAAAACTCTCCATACAGTAGTGCCACTCACTGCAAGCCAGAGTAATCAATGGATGCCAGAAGGCTTGTACAGGAGAGTTTTGCCTGTTTTAACATATTGACTAGTTTCTAGTTTGTGGCTTTCATCAGTGAAGGGCATCCATAGATTCTTTTTGCTTGCACTGAGTGGTACTATTGTATGGAGAGTTTTGCCTGTTTTAACAGCTTGAACAAGCATAAGAAGTGGTGATCATGTGATGACTGTGGAATAAATTATAACTTAAAATCAACTTAGTTGATAATCAGATTTAAGAAATGATGGCATATGACTGAATAACTTTTTATATGAGGCAAATAAATAATTATAAGCAGTATCTTGGGTATTTGACATCTGTTGAGTAGTGTTATTATTTGATGATATGGGAATTTAATAAATGTCCAAGGCTCAGAGTTTTTATAAGTACAATAGCTACAAGATTTAATGAACAGTAATAATGTTGATTTTTCCATTCATAAAAGTTCTTTGAATTTAGTTCCAACTGTTTATTATGAATCAAGATGACCTCTTTGATTTGCGTTACAGTATATATAACGAGGGGAAAGGGATGCGTTTATTCAATCGGTGTTATGAATAATTGGTAATAATTTCAGTTTATCTTCAGTAATATCAAAGCAAATAATACAAAAAAGATAATATAGAAAAGTTTATGATTAAAATAAATTATTTTTCTTCGATCAATTTCAACCACTCGCGTTTTATTCTAAAACAAAAGAGAAATAAAAGTTAAATTGATTAGGGGCCGAGTGGTCAACACAGCTGCTTTACAAGCAGTTGTCCCGGGTTCGCTTCCCAGCCGATGCTTTGACACAGGAAAAAAATAAATTATAGAAACATAATAATAAAAATGCTTTTTGTAAAAAAAACCTGAAAATCTTGATCCCATAAAATCTACAAAATTTATAAAAATGCATATTTTTGCATTTATATACAATTATATAACAATGCTTTTATATAATAAAATATTAATAAACATGCATATTATGCATTATATTTTATGGTAAATTTATTAAATGTTTACCTAAATTTAGTGTATGAATATTTATAATTATTCTTTGTTTTTATTTATTCACGGTAAAATAAATTATATGAACTTTCATATATATGGCAGCCATTTGACGTCGAGTATAGTCATTTGAATTCCAAAAGGTAAAAATAAAAGATTTAAAAAAATCATTCTTTAGATTTGTAGGAGCATACATACCTATTTGTGAAGCACAAATATGTCCACGTATATAATATGCTAATCTTTGTTTTGTTAATTAAATATTTTATAGTGCTATCATTTAATTTCGGTAGAAAGTTATATAAAATTCTTCAACATCATTTATAAATGTAGCTCTCCAATGAATTTAATTCTCTGAAAATAAAAAACATTGCACTTCTGTGGAATGTCTGAGATAAATCTTATAACAAAAATGTGGATCTTCTCACTCAAAAACACCAAGCTCAGATACTCATAAAACCCTCTTTCAGAATGGCTTGTTTTGTTCATTCATTTTAAACTACTAAACATCACATGATCATTATTCTTTATGCTTACCCAAGCTGTTTACAGAGAGACTAAACTGTCCATATAGTAGAGCCATTTAGTTCAAGCCATATAATCAATGGATGCAAGAACGTTTGTTCATAATATATCTATCTAGTGCCTACTCATTCAATACCCCCAGACTAAAACCAAAAGCTAGAAACT
The DNA here is from genome assembly GCA_028023455.1 of Epiperipatus broadwayi. NCBI lineage: Eukaryota > Metazoa > Onychophora > Udeonychophora > Euonychophora > Peripatidae > Epiperipatus > Epiperipatus broadwayi. The sequence goes on from JAQFVV010000095.1 coordinate 3,955,570, forward strand.
AGTTTGGGGATATTGGATGAATTGGCACTAGATAGAGATTTTATGCACAAACCTTTTGCATCCATTGATTACTCTAGATTGCACTGGGTGGTGCTACTGTATGAAGAGTTTAGTCTCTCTGTTCATTCATTTTATACCTTCAATCCCAATAAGTTATGATTTTACCATAATGATATCTACAGCATCATATTCTGAAAATTGAAGAATATATTTTTTAATCTTTCTATTGTACTTTAAAATTGTTAAAATATTTGGAATGAAACTTTCCTAATGCTTTCATGTGGTATATAATAGTTTCTCTGTATACTTCTAATTTATTTGCAGTAGTTTTCCTGTGTTGAAATATACTATTTTTTAAAAAAAGCAGCAACACAAAGAAAATTATGCTACATATCACTTTTTTTCTTATAATTAACCAAGATATTTAAAGTAGTCTATATTTTTAAGTGAATCGATGAATTAAGAAAGGGTGCTAGGAAAACGTAGTCAAGAGAGGGTAGAGATCAGAAAAGATGGATTGAACCTGGAGACACCTTCATCCTGCAATGGACTGATAATGGTTGGAGACAGTGATGACATTTTTAAGTTGATAACTACCCAAAGTAAATATCACTAAGAATATTTTTTTTAGCACTGGTTAAAATGCAATTTGAATTTTATGAACATTAATTATTAAATCAAAGTCTTTATATGTTGCACTTACATTATTAACTAAGATCATCTATTAAACTGGGAAGAATAAAACAAATAGTAGCATAGTGTAAATCCAGAATCCAAGAAATGAAATTCTCATTTTCTCCTTTAATTAATTCACATTAAAGATTCTATCAAACCTGTATTTTATATTGATCCTTGTTTTATTAAGCAACCTATATATATAGAACTTTAGTTTTTTTTATATAACAATTTATTTACAGAAAATAATTGTAAATAAAACATAGATTTACAAACACACTTTTCAATATCTTTAATTAACATTATAATTATTGATTCATTGACTCCCACTTCATGGAATTAGCAATAAATTGTAAGATTTTGATTTACAAGTATCAAATTTACTACACTCACAACTTTGGCACAAACCACTTTAGATAAATACAGCAATGATTAATAATCATTTATTAGACTAGAGATTACCTCTACAGCAATTATAAACTTTAAATCTCTGTTAGAGATTAATTTATCTGATTTTTTTGCAATTAAACAAAATAATTAATGATAATCATTATTGTATTTATTTAGAGTGTATTGTGTCAAAATTTTGGGTCGATTTTGGCATTTGTATATTAAAATGTAACAGTTTACTATTCATAAATACTGTAATATGCTAAAGATATATATGAAAATGGTTGTGGTCAACTAATGAGTGCTGGTTTAGAATGAAATGCATCTTGATGTCATTTGACTTTTTACTATGTCTTCAATCCTATATTTTAAGCGAATATGTGGCGGTGTGGAGATTATTTAATACATTGTAAAGATATTATACAGGGAAAAGAGAAATGTGTGTATGCTTATTTTTTAAAAAGATTTAAAGTTTATATCTTGGTTAGAGATAACCACTAGTTTAATAAATATTTAATGATAATCATTACTGTATTTATCTAAACTGAATTGGGTCAAAGTTATGACGGGAATAAGTTTGACACTTGTATAAGCGTTGCTAGCCGAGAGGTCATCGCAGTCGCCTTGCAAGCAAGTAGTTGGTTGCAGACGGTTGTGGGTTCGCCTCCCGGTCGATGCTATGAGATGGAGAAAAAAAAAGAAAAAATTAATAATAATCATAGATAGATAATTTTACCGTATTTGCCTTTCCCTCTCATTATTTTAAATCATTTTGAATTTATTTTGTTGCATATAATTATTACTATCCGCTATAATAATTAATATATGCAAGCTATCTTTAATTATTTGCGCATGACTAATAACTATTAATGATGTTACACGGAATTCACGTTGTAAAATATTTATATGTTAAATAATACTTTATATATTTAAAAGAATATATATAATATTGAAAAGATAAAATGTTTTATTTATCTCTTTATAACTGAGATAAGTGTGTTATTGTGGAAATGATTATTTCAGTGGAGAATAGTCTTTATTCACCGAATCTTAATTAAAATAAAATTAATACATTATTTTTTTGCCTGATTGAGCTATTAATATTAATAATTCAGAGTGAGTTTGCATTTTATAATTGAACATAACGTGAGAGAAAAGTTAATGAATATTTTTTAAACAATTTATTAGCATCTTATATAAGAAAGATTAATCGTGTCTTTTGTTAGCTATGCACATACAGATTATGTTTTAGTGGCGTATTTATCCAGAAAAAGAAATAAAATTGAATCCAAAGATACTTATTCATTTTTCTATAAAACTGATGCATTGGAGCAAAAAAGTTAAAACAGGATAAAGATTTGCATTACTAACATCAATATTAACTTGTTCACAATGTAATTTTCCATAGGAATGTATGAATAAACAATGGAATTCAATGATTAGACTATGAATGTCTTGTATCTTCTATGTAGTTAGACTTTAACAAAGAAAAAAGAAAAACAATTATATTATTTTAAATAATGTAATTTTTTTTTCTCAGTGATGAAAGTTTATTCATCAAAAAAAAGATACAAATACAGTTAAATAAAAGGTTTACAAAGAATGGTAAAAATGAAATTCAAGAGCAACATGGTGAAAGGGGAAGCATACATATGAAAAGGGAAAGGGATGGGGAAAGGGTGTGTATTAATCATTAAAGACAAATGAATGCTACAATTAGGAATTATTTGTGAAGTCTAGAGTTTAAATATGAGTAGCATTTTAGGAGTACAATATTGAGAAATCCAATTTGGGATGGATAAGTTGAGAATAGGAAAACACTTGGAGATAACAACATTGGAAATAATAAATTTAAATAGGGTGAATCACTTGCAATTAAAATCATTAGGCCAAACTGCAGTTTACTTTGCAATAGTATTTGGATAAAATTGTTTATAACAATAACGCTACAACCGCTATGTATAACATTTTTTTCCTTCTTGTGAATGAGAAAATCAACGTTGGCAACAATCCCACAGCACTCTCATCCTAGCCCTCTCCCTCAAAAGAACCAGGATTTAGGTCTCTGCCCCCCCCCAACAACCAGACTCTCTCATTTAATCAGCAAAGTTGAGTGCAATGAAAATTTTAATTAAAAGGTACAATTAGGAATTATTTGGAAAGTCTAGAATTCAAATATGAATAGTATTTAGGAGTACAATATTGGAAAATCCAATTTGCAGTAGATAACTTGAGAAATAGGAAAACACTTGGAGATAACATAAAATATGGACTAAATCAATCTACTATTCAGTTCTTCCAAATGGCCTTGAATATATTCACAAGAGAGCAATCCCAAATACTTTGGAAAAATTATGGAAAAACTATGGAGAACAAGAAAAGAAAATCCAAGCTTCAAAATGTCTCTGCTGAAAACCATTCTAATCCATCATGAAAATCACATGAACAGCAAAAAGCCAGCCCTATCAATAGCAATATTGGAAGTAATAAAATTAAATAAGGTGAATCACTTGCAATTAGAATCATGAGACCAAACTGCAACTTATTTTGCAATAATACATGGATGAAATCATTCATGATGATAACATTAAAGAATCGCCATAAATAACGTTATTTTTTCTATCTTGTCAAATGAGAAAAACTAACGTTGGTAATGATAACCACAGCACCCTCATCCCAGCCTCCTCTCTCAAAAGAACTAGGATTTAGGCCCCTGGGGGTCCTCCCAACAACTAGACTCTCTCATTCATTCAACAAAATTAAGTGAAATAAAAATTTTCATTAAAAAGTAAAATCTCTGTAGAAATCTTTTGTAATTTCAATGGTGCCATATATTTACATAGCGTTTTTATAAAAGTTGAAATTATTCTTACTTGTGATATAACTTGTATATGAAAAGAGAGCTAAGGAACTCCCCTTTTTAATAGGGATAGTTTTAGAGAAATTTAATTCCCTAAACTAGAAAAAAGGGAATGAAACAGGGAGCCAGAAACAGTGTTAACTGGAGTCCTTGGCTCCCTCTAGTGGACTGAATAAACATTGAACATAATGATTGGTAGATATATTTTCAATATTATAAATAAGATTATAATTATTGCATTTATTCATATATTAGTATGTGAAATTTCCTGATGTAAAATGCAAAGGCATTTACGTGTAAGATGCTTTAATGGTAATAACATATTCAATTAATTATAATTTTCAATATAAATATTTCTGCTAATATTCTATACGTGTTGCTAATAATCTATATGTGTTAAACGACTAGATAATATAAATTAAGTCAATACAAATTCACCCATTATTGTTAAAAGAGGTTGCCTTGACAGCAGTTTGAGATTATTGATTGTTATCTATTTGGGATAGACTAATTGTTGACTGATTTCTAATGGTTGTATATGTGTATGTGCGCAAATTGAAATGAATAATGTTTTTTTGTTCATTTCACGGTCAGACCATGTGGTCTTTCATGTAACAGTAATCTGGTTTTCAGTTGTTATACTTCTGAATGCTAAATTTATGAGCTTTTCTCACAATAACTGAAAACCAGATTACTGTTATATGGAAAACCACTTGACTGACAATGAAATGAATAAGATATTATTATATTATATATATATATATATTATATTGTTAAACACAATATACATGAAATTTTCTACTAATTTTAATAAAATAATTGAAAGAAATTGTAAGTTTACTTTATATTTTCTCTTAATAATTTATTAATCTTAAGCACACAAACATTATACAAATTTTGATTTTTCATAATATACTTAAAATTAGATTAATAAATAGAAGAAAAATATTTAAATGTGAAAAATTTACTTAAAGACTATATAGGAATTGAACTCAGACTTTCACATGACTCTCAACCATCCATGCTATCCCATACCGCTGATACCCTTGATCACACACATGTCGAAAAAATAAATATTCGACATGTGTGCGATCAAGTGTATCAGCGGTATGAGATAGCATGGATGGTTGAGGATTATGTAAAAGTCTGAGTTCAAACCCCTATATATTACATATATAAGTGCAGGTATGAAAAAGTCTGTACTGTAAAAAAAAAAATTTTTTTTTTAAGAGACTATAATAAAATGCAGGTCTCTTCTTTAGTTTGACAACATTAGTGTTCACAATATTAAAGTTCGATTTTAAGACGTTAATTTTAAATTAAAACTTATTGATTATGATTATGAAATAAGTTGTAATTTATAGCCAACTTAGTTGACAATAAAATTTAAGAGATAATAGCATTTGGCTAAAAAGATTTTTAAGTGTAACATTATCTTATATATGTGATGTCTAATGAATAGTGATATTATTTAAAAGTGATAATTTTCATGAATATCTGCAATTCGTAGTTTGTATAAATACAAGGTCATATGGTGTAATGATCACAAATAATGTTAATTTCTCTATTTGAAAATAATTGTTAGAATTTGACTCCAGCTTCTTAGCCTAAATGAAATGAATTCCTTGGTTTGCCTATGTATATATATTATGAAAGAAAAGATGTTGTCTTTATTAAATCATGTTATGAATAAGTAATAGTATCAGTGTTAATTCAACAATAAATAACACGAAATAATACAAAGCTAACAATTTAGATAATTATTTTGGTAAATGAAATAACTGATTCTCTTGATCATCTTCAAATAAATGTGGTTTATTCTAAAATAAAATAAAAAGTTAATTCTCTAGTTGATGAAATTATATAATCACAGTAATTGAACACTTCTGTTGCTGTTTTTTAAATCTTCAAATTTAATAGTGCCTTTCTTTTGCATTTATTTAAAATTATTTAATATTTATTTTATATCAGGAGTACCATGGCCCACATGCAGCTTAATACAAAAGTGCATGCATTCTTAACACTCAACATTTGAATTTATTATTAAATCATTATTCTATATCATAATATAAAAAATTGGACCTAATTTGTTTGAAATTTACATATTATTTTATAAGTAGAATGATTTTTTTTCTATATAGTAAAACTTTGGAGTGAATAGGGATAAATATAGAAAAGGGGATGAAGTGAATTTAGACTACACAGTAACAACTTAAAAAAAGAAAAGAGAAATGGGGTCAGTTTTGTGTGTAACAGCTGTCTTGGGAGAAGAAAGTATGAAATAAATTTTTGCTTAAATAGATGAGAATTTTTCAGCCTTAATATTTGACTGGAGGTAATTGATTTCTAGATACTCCTCAGAAGAGAAGAATATACACAGCAGTAATTTTTGGTAAAGATTGTTCTATTAATTTGACCTGGAACCATTTTATAAAATTTATGTAATGAAAAATGAAATTATGGCTGACTAAAATTAGCATATGCCCATGTAAAATCTGAAGCCAGGTGGAGCTGTCTATAATCGAATTATTGGACATAATGCCCTACAAAAGAGCTTAAAAACAAATCTAGGTAAATCTTTTGCCACCTCTTGACTTCATATCTATTTATGAGAACTTAATTTAGTCATTGACCTTATTGAGAATCTTTTTTCTTTTATTTATTCATTTATTTATTTTTTGCAAATTTTATTCGAAAGATGAGATGTCTGTAATATTGATATTTATATGCCAATGTATTGGAAGTCCATATTCACCTGAGAGGAGAACATTTGTTTGGATTAAAAACAAAAGGGAAACTTTTTTTTGGAGACATTAAGCAATGTCATTGCAAGGATTGTGAATATAAAGAGACAGAAAAATACATAGAACTTCTGAACAGTTATAAAAAAATGATATTGGGGTAATGGAAATCACCTTATTTAAAAGTAAAAGAGTTTTTATGTGTGTGTTTTGTTATATGATCATGCACTGCATTATAAAGAAATGCTGCTGTGATAAGATTAATAATTTATTATCCTAAAAAGGTCTAATAATACAAAGTAAGAAAGTTGTTTAAGTTATTTCATATGCTATAAACTTTAGATTTATATATATGTCATAGTCATACATAATATTATTACTTTAAAATAGTTGTTAGGGAATTATTGTAAAGTTGCAAAATATTTGTAAATATATATGTGTGTATAGTGTATTAGTTATCACCATTATATTTTTTTTGTCAAAGATCTTTTATGTAAATTTATGTTATGTTTAATTTTGATTAAATCTTTAATGAATAAATTTGAACTTATTGAACAATTCGTTTCTATCTTAAGAGAAATAGGTTTACCAGTTGAGTATATAGAGGGAATGTAACTGGGTTATTTTGGATTACTGCTCATTTATCAGTCTTTCCTTAGAAAAGTGGCTAAGGAAAGTGGCATCCACATCTATGTATAATTATTTGTTCATCTCAAATGGGTAAAATAAATTAAAATCTTGTCTATATATATATATTCAAATTAACCCCTGCTTTGACAATTAATTTTATTGGCTGAGTGAGGTAAAATTCTAAACTTTTAATTGGTCAATTCACAAACTTAGCCGTAAAAATATATTCATCTTTTAATATTATATTCACTTTAGTTTCATTTGTAAAAAATATATTAATAATTTGTCAGGTTATGAAAGTGAACAAAAGTTTTTTCAAAAATAAATTTTTATTTATAATTATAAAAATATTTGATAGCGGAAAATCTAAAATGTATCTAAAACGACCGTTAGTAATCAACTAAAAAATGTTGCTGATGTTAGTGATTTCCTCTCAATTTTATGTTGTGGATAAATAAATAATTTTTACTAAAATCTTCACTATTTTTCTATAATAATTTTATTTTTAGCATATTTTATCAAAATAATTTATTAAGGCTGTAGCCTCAAGCACATGCATATAAAAATGTGATAGTAGGGACCTCTATAGGTCTTAAACCACAATCTTACTCTTTGGAAGAAAAGAGGGGAACCTTCTTTACTTCAACCTACTTTCTATTTAAATAGGTGAACCTACAGCCTTAATAAATATTACTTACATAATCAATGTGCATTTAAATAAATGTATAATTACAAAATAATTTATAATATGTTAAAAAAGTACTTTTAAAATGGTCTAAAACATTCATTTAACACTTTTGAAATGAAACAAAAGAAATCATAGCGGTAAAAATTATTGACAAGCAATTTTCTTTGTCCTCTACAGTTAATAACCAATCAACATCAAGAGTGGACTATCCTCTTCCATTGTTAACCTAAAATTTGAATATTATTGATTTTTTACTTGTTAAATAATTCAAGAGAGGGTAGCATCTTACAAAACTTTTTTTAACCTTTAAAAAGAGGATAAAATCTTTACACTAGCATTTAAAATGACAGAATTCAAGCAACTTGAAGCCAGCACCGGTTTAGACTGGAGAACTCCATTAAAGAGTTAAGTGCTCTTATGAAATGAAATTTCAGTTTTATTATAAAATTAATTTACCATTACAATATATAAATCAGCATTTATTTTTTATAGCGTCTGTATACAATTGTAATCACATTCATATCAGCTTTTTCAAACCAAATTGTGCAAACGCTTTTTGTGAGTGGGTCAGAGGGTATTCATTTATTATTTAACACTCGCAAAAAGCGTTTGCACAATTTGGTTTGAAAAAGCCGATATGAATGTCATTACAATATATATAACTTTTATGCAAATAATAAAATAAATACAGTAATATAAATTTATATTACTGTATTTGTTTTATTATTTGAATATAAAATTATGTATAAGTTAAAAGACTATAGACATCAATTAATATTATATTGTACCAACCTGGAATTGTCACATAATAATTTATCTAAAAAAATAAGTTATAAAAATCTAAAGTTTCTTTATTAAACAAAATGCAGTTTGGTTTCATAAACGTAAAATTAAAAGTCTAAGTAGTTTTTGAAATAAAAGTTACAAAATTAATTAAAAGAGGGGAGGGGGGTCTTGGTTAGAAAAATTAAACTAAAAGTTTTATAAAAAGAACTAAAGAGTTTATTCTTATCAGTTGAAAGTTGATTTTCAAGTTTAAAATATCAATCTCTTTTTATTTAAGCTAGAGAAAAAAGTAATCTTAAAACTAGTTCTGATTTTAGAATAAAATTATATATGTGCATGCGAATGTAAATAATATATATGCATATTAAATATTATAAATAAATGAAGGTTAAAGAATTAAAAAAACACGTTTGCATGGCTACTAATTAAAAACAAAAAACAACACATTTGTGATGGCTGCTAATTAAAATACCCAACAACAAGATTAAAAAGGATTAGCTACTTAAGGAATTTTGACAACAGGATTATAAGCTTATATCAAAGGAATTTCAACAACAGATATTGCTGGAAGACGTGAAAATGAAAACACCCGCCACATATAAATACCCAAAATTTTATCGAACAATCAGTTCAGAAAAACGTTCAGTCAAGTCAGTTGCATAGAGTTGAGTTTAGTTCATTCAGTTAGAAATGCAGTGTTAGTTGCTATCAGAAGCATGCGGCTGCTCTATCCTAAGTCCAGATCTGTCCATGAAAATAATGTCTTCGTAACAGTTTGAAGAATCTCTGTCAATATTTAATTGTCTCCAGGAATAATACCAACTAATAATGATCAAATCTTCACAGGAAAACTTCAAATCTAACCGGTTAGAGATATCTCATTTGAAGCAGCAAACAGCAAGTTCAAAATCCTAGGTAAATAACATTTTTTTCTTATATTCTTTCCTAAGTATCCATCGCATTCGTGAATCCTCCAAGAGCCAAATTATATGAACTCTCTATAGCACATAAAAATGAACTATTAATTTGTGTGTTCTAAATATCAAATATTATTTAATGCTTTATTATATATGTCAGTGTGTACATGATTAAAAATACCAATATTATGTTAGTTAAAAATCTATTAAAGTATTTATATTTAGTATAATTAATGTTAATAAATTGTCTTTAAATTTAAGCCTTATTTTGTCAGTCAATTCTTTTTACCAATTCTTTTACCAATATTTTATCAATTCTTTCACCACTAATTAAATTATATTTTGTTATTGAATTAAAATTAGACTGAGCTAGTTTTAGGGATTGTTTCGAGTACTGGATTATGAGCCTACTGTCCGAATACATTAGTCTTAGACTAGCTGGCACCTGGGGTTTACTCTGAAACAAATAAAGTGTTTGGATAGTAGGGGTTTGAATCTAGCAGCTGAGGTGGGCCATGATCTGATCATGGGTATTGTTGATAGTTAAAGCTATCAATAATATTTCCCACTTTGCTCGAACGTGTGGTTATAAAAAATAAATAAAACCAGCCAAAACATTTGCAGTGTAAGTAAGATTTTCTGTGGATTGAACCCAGTATATATATATAATACAATGTATATATATATATATATGTGTGTTCACTAGGTGGAACTTACCACTAGCTCCTAACAAACTTTAATTATAAGTCCTGAAACAGAAAGAATTCAAAATCTCTATCAGAAAATCTTCATCCTCAGACCATTTGGTTTCAAGCTTATGGCTCACCTCAGTGAGGAGCTAGAATTTTAGACACTAGATCTAAAACTCCAACTCAAGCATGAGCACTTATTTAATATGTTACTATTGTATGGAGAGTTTTGCATGTGCTAGTATAAGAGAGTGATCATGTGATGTTTAGTGGTTTAACACCAATCCTGCTTAATAGGATAGTCATGGCTATGGTTGTTAAAGAGTCAAAGACACCAAAATGTATGGGTGCTGAACTGAGTTCAAACCCATATGACTATACAAGCTATTGAGCTTAGATTGAAAATATTGTTTTCAATTTCATTCTCATAGTTTTGTAGTTTCACTCACAATGGCTACTCTACCCTAGTATTCAGACAAAAAATCTTCATTTGGGATGCTCATAGCCTGCTATTTCCCACACAAAACTCTACCATTCCTTACCTCAGTGGTAACAGTCAGGTGGTCACCAGGTTTTTCAAGCATCTCAAGCTGAAGCCAAGGTTCCTGGACTTTCTAGTGAAAATCAACCTGAATTCACTCCAGACAAACTGGTTCCTGCACTACAGGAGATTCCTCAAGAATATAGATCCTACATGTCACAACTGCCATAGAACCTGTGAAACCTTTGACCATATGATAAATGATTGCCCAGCATATAACAAAATCAGAACTTTCATTACTTACCACTGCCACATTTCCCTGAACAAAATCTTAAATATTAAATGCTGCTTCTTGTCCAGGGATTATGTCACCACAAGACTCTCAACCTTTCTCTCTTATGCCATCTGGATGGCTAGATGTCGCAACAAGTTTATCTTTCCTCATCCCAAGCCTGAAGACACATTCATTTCCAAGCTAAAGGAATTTTGCCATAAGGACAGAATAATCTCATCCAGATTTTTATTTGACAACATGTGGAGCCTGATTAAGCTGGATTAACAACACCAGTAACCACATCAGAATATTTGGTTGCATGACTAACATGGATAACTATTATTTTTGATTTACAATTGTATCATTATTACATATGGTTTTTCAATAAAATTATTTATAAAAAGGTAGCTGCTGGAGGGTTGGGATTAGATTCTTAGATCTAGGTGCAGTGCTCCAGATCCAAGGCTCCTCACTAATGAAGTCCACAAGCCAGAAACTAGTCTAGGGATATTAGATGAGTAGGCACTAGATAGGGATTTTATGCACAAGCCTTCTGGCATCCATTGATTACTCTGGTTGGCACAGGGTGACACTACTGTATAGAGGGAATTGATATTATTTTTTTTGTTTAAAAAAAAGAAGGAAAAAAAACTTTTATCATTTAAGATAATGTATGAAATTAATTGTGAAAAATATATTTTTAATAATTTCATTATTTTGATAAATTAAAATCTCAAATGATATATATGACTGTATGCATATATATTTTTATATGCATGTACATATATGTTGGATCTGTCATTAATTATGTATTATAAAAAATGAATTTCATTTGTAGGTTATGACAATTCAATATGTTAATAAATATTTATACTGCACATCTGTGTGCTGATATGTATATGTTAATGTACACCCATTATAATGTATCTGTATCACTAAAATGTGATAACTTATTTTTATTATATGACAATTCTTAAATGATATTGCACATCCATGTAGCATATACCAATGCATGTCAGACAGATATATATAGGTAAATTTTAATCATTTATTTTATTTTTATATGATGATTGAAATATATTCAGCAATTGTACTGCATGTCTGTGTGCAGATACCAATGTGTATCAGATAGACACATATATTCAAATTTTAAACATTTATTTATTTTTCATATATGTCCAGAAATTATACCATGTATCTGTGTGTGAATATATTGGTATTTTATATTGGAACATATATGTAAATCACAATGTAATAACTTGAATTTTGTTTTAAGTTAATCAAAATCAGAAAGCTTAATCCATATGTGTATAGCCATATTCTTTAGACTTTAATGTCATTTTTTATTGTTACTGATCAACTTATATTTCATTGTTAAAACTAGTACAGTGAACTTAATTCTAAATAATTTTAGAATATTATATGTTGCATCATCTCTTGCTCACAGTAACAGTTATAGTGCTTGTGTTCTCTGAGCTAGATTCTTAGACAATGGTCTATTATATAAAAGGAGTGTATATTAGTGTTTATAGGCATCCAGTTGATAAAGATAATCCTGGTTTAACACAAGGGGGATATCCCTTAAAATCCATGCATTATATTTTACTTATTTTAGTCTCTATTAGACATTAATTTATAGATGGCCAGTACATCAATGGTACTAAATGGCCAGAGCATTGATGATGATCCAGGATTATTGTTTTTATGGTTATATAGATCTATATATTCTGATGAATTAGAACTTAAGTTTGTGCATCCATGTTAATGTTTAAATAATTGCCCTAAGCTGGCAAGGGTTAAATAGCCTGGTCTACAGTAGACACATTTCAAATCCAGTCACAAGATTGACTTGATTTATTTTATTGTTGATCATTCATGATGATTAATGAGTTATGCTTCTTTATAATGCTAGTGAACTTATAGTTAATTATGTGTATAGTTAAGGTAGTTAGCTGTATTGATCTCTCAGAGTAACCTCAGTGATCTCTTTATATTACTTTTATATTAAATTTATATTTAATATCTTAAATTTTGAGTCATTGACTTATACTATTTGGGGATGATGATGAATTTTATCAATCCAGGTAACCCCTCAAATTTCCATCCTGTTACAATATATATATATATATATATATTATATCATATATATATATATATATATATATATATATATATATATATATATATAACAGTGAAAAGTATTTAAATAAACGAGAAAAAGTGAATAAAAATATTTTAACAGTAGATAATTAATATTTTAAAGAGATTCTTGTAAATTAGAAAAAGAATCAGAACTGTAGAACATTTTTATGTAACTTCTACTGAATAAGATAACTGAAAATTTATAAAGCATTGATGGTTATTGTCAATAATATTGCTATTTAAAATAATAAAATAATAATAATGAACGGTTTGATAGCACCATCATAATATGGGGAACAATGGTTTTTCTATCAGAATAATTTTACATTTACATATTCCATAAATATACTAAACATCACATAACTATGACTCCTTATGCTTGATTATAACTATTATTAGAACAGGTAAAAGTCTCCATACCGTAGTGCCACTCAGTGCAAGCCAGTGTAATCAATGGATTCTAGAAAGCTTGTGCATAAAATCCTTATCTAGTGCCTACTCATCCAATATCTCCAGACTAGTTTCTAGTTTGTGGCTTTCATCAGTAAGGAGCCTTTTATCCCTATCTAGTGCATACTCATCTAATATCCCCAGACAATTTTCTAGCTTGTGGCTTTCACCAGTGAGGAGGGCTCCTTACTGATGAAAGCCATAAACTAGAAACCAATCTGTGGATATTAAGCCACAAGCTAAATACTAGTCTAGGGATATTGGATGAGTAGGCACTAGATAGTGATTTTATAAACAAGCCTTCTGGCATCCATTGATTACTGTGGATTGCACTGAGTGGCGCTACTGTATGGAGAGTTTTGCTGTTTTAAGTATGTCATTAGATGTTGCACCTGTATTTTATGTTGATTCATCCTCATATCTTGTACTGATAATCTTTTTGCAATACAGGGAATGATAGTACATGATAGTTCTAAACAGGTGGAATAATTGATTTGATAAATTGTAAGAGTTTAAAGACCCAAGTGTTTAATGTCTTTCATAAATAAACAAAAAACTTTACAATTAACATGAATTTTTGATTATTAATTTTTTTTAATAAAATTTGTAATATTTATATACTGAAATACATTCACATTGTGATCTTAATGCTGTGACTATATTAGAAGTTCCAATAAACCAACCCAAAAAATGTCTACAAACAATTTTGAATAAGCAATTATTTGAGAGAGAAAAATTTTTTTTTGCCTCAAAGCAAATAAATTTTCTGAAAGAAGAGAAAGGTAACAATTTGCATTGTTGAATAAATGATTTTGAAAATATAATTTTTTTACAGTTAAATAAAGGAAAATATGCACTTCAAATTGAGATCCTGGAAAGAAAAGGAAATCTGTGAAGCATTGTTAGCCGAGAGGTCAGTGCAAGAGCCTTGCAAGAAAGAAGTTGTTTGCAGACAGTTCTTGTGGGTTTGCCTCCTAGCTGATGCTATGACATATGGGGAAAAAAGAAAAGGAAATATAACTTGATTAATACTGTTGAGGAAAATAAAATCATTTTGATAAAGCTACTTATTTAAGGTGTTATCCTAGCAATTTTATGAAGATAATTTTTTTAAGGTGTAAGTTTGATTATACAAACGAAATTGTTGATTTCAAAAATTTTTGTAAAATAAATTGTAAAAATTTTTAAAAATTATATTAATTTTTAGTCAATTTTGTGTCTCTTAATCTTGAAAGACATTTAATGAAATATGTTAGAGGACAACTGCATATATGATAGTTTAGATATTGAAAATGTATATCAATCAGTTGATATTGTACTGGACGAAAGCTTTAGGTCTCACATATACTGACCACAAGGGCACCACTAGTCCGATAATCAGAACTAGACATTTATTTTAAGGGTGGACAGAATATATGAACCCGAATGCGCCAGACTAGCTCAATCAAGCAAATGAGAACTTACGTTTTGTTCAGAAAGTTGGAAAGATAGCAACAGAAAACAAAATCAGCCAAGTTAAAAAAGAATAAATAATTTTATTATGGGTATGATTAAATAAACATTCTAAATAATAAGCTTTAAAACACACTTAAAATGTACTATTCGTACATTTGTCAAACTAAAATATTTATATGGCTTAGAGAGCGATTTCCTGTGCGTGAAAGAGTGCAAAATTCTGGCAGTAGCAGAAGTATTAGTAAGTATATAGTGATCTCATGTAAGAAAAGGGAGGTTAGCTGCCTGCTTATAACCCATAGTTAGGAAAAGGCTGGATCTCCATATTTGAGATTTATGCAAGCTTATGTCGAAACAGAAGAAATGCGAATAACTCCCAAAACATTAATAATAATAAAAAAAATGTTGAAAGTTATTACTTTCAATCGATTGATCTCCCTCTTGAGTGAGACAGGCTAGGAGCTTATGATCTACCTATTGAGAGGGTTAAAATGATCGTACGTGCCCTAATAAATGAATTGGAAGCTTGAAGAAATAAAACTAAAAACTATTATATTTCATAATAGTCTATTATAAATAATTGTAGATTCTAGACATAAGTAGAACTAATAATAAAAGGGTCACGAGCCAGAAGTCAATTAAAATAGTCTGTAATATCCAAACTGCTTTCTATAATAAAAAGGAATGTGAGATTATAAATAAAACTATACTATCTTACTTACTAAGACTTAAATGTGATATACCGAATAGGTTTGAAACTAGCACTCATTAAAAAGAAAAAAAATCAAATGCACAGAAACAAATTACATAAAATAAAACTTGAAACACATTTATATTTCAAAAAAGGGAAATCAAATTTAAGACAAAATTATTTAAATTGTAAAGCGTATGGTACCTTAATAATTTATTTAAATGCTAGTGCATTAGACTTCTTAAATATAGTTCATTGCTCTGGATTCGCTGACGGTGGGCTTGGGCAAGTTGGTTAGTGGTTTCTTTGTAATTGGTCTTTATAGAATTATAGGCAAGTTAATGGAGACTCATGGAGTCCAAACCTGTCCTAGCGAGAAGCTTAGCACATCATGGTAGAAAATATTCTGCTGTAGGTTTAGCGTTCATTCTAAACAGAATTGCCGGATTGGCTTTGCTTTCAGAATATGCAGGAATTGTTCTCTCCTAGTTTTGCAGGAATAGTTTTTCTAAGTATCTCTCAGAGTTGGTGGAAGTATCCCCGAGTTAGTGAAAAAGATAATACAATGGCCTGATTAAGTCTGTTATAGTTGAATCATATGTAATATCTGAACCAATTACAAAACTTTTTCTTTTTAATTAAAATTTATAAAATTCTCTATCTAGCTAACAATAGTTATCTAATTAACAAAAATAAATTGCCCCTTACAGATCTACGAATCAACTAATGAAAAAATTTTTTCTTTTTGTTTTCTTTCTTTTTTAATTATTCTTATCAATCTAAATACCAAATCTGAAAAGCAATTTATTTATACAATTTGCTTTTACATAAATTTAAAAAAAAAAGTAATCTTAGTTTTCTTTTTTTTTTCCAAAATTAAAAACCAAATATAGTCATGGTATTAAAATATAATTCCCACGTACGTACATATATATTTGTACAAACAAAAAAAAACAAACGGCAAAACTTTTAATCAAGTTTTATAAAGAAAATCGAACATTTATAAATTTATTTTTAGTACTGCAATACTTCAACTTTGTAATGGTGTTTTAACATCCACTACAATATATTAAAAATACTTATGTATTTCTTTCTTTTTAAGAAAACAAATATTATAAAGTTATTCATAATTTGTTTTTATTATTAGAAGATTCAGTGTATTTTATGTGAAATGGTGTGTTTTCTAAACTTAAAAATGAATAGATTATTGTTATGTTACTTCTTTTTTAATATGATCTGTTTGTGTTTATTTCTTAGGCAGTAGTATTATTAGTTGTGTTTCTGTTTTTTTTAAATAATTTGTTAATATTTGTGGAATATTTTTGATTTCATATCTGGGAATATTTTATCTTGTAATTATTTTATTAAACATAAAAACAATTTAAAAATTAATCAATATGATAAGGCCTAACAATTATTAACCTTTCAGTCATAAAGAAAAATATTTAAAATTTTTATTATTAGAAATAAAAGATAATTTTCAAAATAATGCTTATATTCAAAGAAGTCAATTACTTCTGATTATATTGCTTTGAGTTATAATAATGAGTTTATTAGGAATATTATATTTAGAAATTAATGAAAATTTCAATGTTAATGAGAAAAAGAGTGTATTTCTTTATCATTTAAGTTTTCAGTTTATAAATTAGTTTATATAGAAATAAAACAAACTAACTTCTTCTTTTTAAAATCTTGATTTTTTATGACTATAATCATGAAAAAGAAATCCAACGTTTCGACTACTTTTTATAGTCTTTTTCAAGGCACACTAAAATAAAATATATATACAATAAATATCACATATTCAAAAAAAAAAAAAAACCATTCCAAAAAACAAAGGCAACTATAAGAAAAATAAACAAGTTGCCAGTATAAATCACATTAAAGACAATTAGTCTGGATTTATACATAGTATAATGATTAATGATATGCCAGTGAGAATGTAACTCAACACAGGGTCTGCAGTGTCTATTGTTTCAAAAAAGACTTGGGCTATCATTAATAAAAATAATAAATATAATCTGCATCTTAGCACTAGCACTAGGACTAGAACAGATTATCAGGGTAAAAAAATAAAACTTTTGGGTCAAACAAGAGTTAAAATTACCATGCCTAACAAAACTAGACACCTACCACTGGTAGTGGCAACAGGTGATCACAGCAACTTATTAGGCCATGACTGGTTCAGTCACTTAGGGTTCAAAGTGACCAAAGTGAGACAGCTCACAACATTATCAAAGTTGAAGACTAATGAATCAGAAGCCTTTAACAAAAAGCTGAAACCTGAGGCCAAACTTCAACTAGAAGATAAAAACAAATTAAAATTCCAAATAGGAACAAAGGTACTATGTCATATGGACTATGATTCCACAAGATGGAGACCAGCAGCAGTGATGCAAATAAAGGGCCTCTATACTGTTGTGCAAACAGATGATGGTCATCATCATCATCACCATCACAACCAGCTAAGACTCAACCACACATCAGAAGCTATCAAGACAGATGCAGACAACCAGAAACAAGCTTACCAAGAGAAGATGAAGACAGGAACAGCTCTGATACCTGAGCCAAATGATGAAAAACAAGAAAAGGACAAAACTACCAAATTACAAATAGGGACTAATGTTCTATGCAGAATGTATAGTGGATCCATTAAATGGATCCCAGCAGTCATAATCCAACAAAAAAGACTTCACACCATTTTAGTGGAAACAGCAGATGGATGCCAACATCATTGCCATCGAGATCAACTGAGACTGAATTATACTGATGCAGCCACAAGGAATGAAGCTCCAGAGACATGCAGTACAAGCAAGGAGGACCAACAAACTGAAGATACAAGCAAGAAGTACCAACAAACTGAAGATACAAGCAAGGAGGACCAACAAACTGAAGACAACAGCAAACCAGCACCAAAGCGCTTTAGTCATCCTCCAGCCCATCTGCATGACTATGTTCTCTAGGGTAAATTTTAGCCAGGGGGAGGGATGTTATAGTCCTCCCTTCTCTCAAAAGTAGACTATCCAGATGCGTCCTTATCTGATCAGATCAAGCGTTGTTTGCCACAGGCCAATGGGCTGATGTATAGATAAAAGCATAGCATTACAGGCCAATAAGCAATGATGCTTGCTGAATACAAAGGTTTTCAATAAGGTCAGGGATCTGGGTATAAATAGTCAGCCTTTTGTGAGGATCAAGGAAGAACATGTCTAACCTGAACAGACTCTTTGCATTCTCCCAGGGAAACTCTGTTAACCTAAACAGCAGCTAGCATTCCCATTGATAGCACTACGCTATTTAGTCTACACAGCTAGGCAAGTCCCACAGAGACTGGATGCTGCTAAGACCACTCTCGGCTCGAGGCAAGCTGTCTTGTACAGCTGGAAGAGTCATAGACCCTACCCATGAGGCAAGCCATCAGGTGTGGCTGGAAGCAGTAGGCAAAACCCAGAGTTTATGTTAACTCCAATATTCAACTTGTAAATATTCATTTGTATACATTGTGTTGTATATATTGTATTGTATATATTTGTACATAATAAATATATTAATTGTAATACTTGTTTCAGTATTATTTTACATTATTTACTGTTGGTTGGGTCTGTAATCCAGACCAAACACAACAAAATATTTAGTCACTATTTGTGGCTAGCCATACGTTCTGAATGCTAATGGCAACCTCAAATAAGATCTTAGTTATCTCAAGAAATACAAGTGAAACTCCAGTACTTGAAAAAGAACATGAAAAAATTTGCAAGCCTGTTATGAACATTTATAGTAAAAAAACAACTAGAAAATTAAATTCTAGCCCTAAGAAATCTTTAAATCAATCTGAAAAGGCAATCTCGACTGAAAATATTAATGAAGAAATAGACATAAAACAGAAAATCAATAATGTATAGTTTAAATAAAGTTCTGATAACTTAAAACAGGTTCCTAAAGCTTCAAATGTTACAGAAACGATAGGGACAAGTTCGAAAACCCTTAATCTTAAAAAAACAAGTAAGTCAAGCATTCAAAAAAAAAGTTCTATTAAAAAAAACTAAAGAAAATTTTGAGTTACGGTATGAACGTGTCTCTCCGGAATTGCCGAAATGCAGGAAAACCTTGTAGAACTCGGATGAGGGCTTAAATATCAATGTGAATAAAAAATATAATATGGATAATATGTTTGTTTTTTTGAGAGCTACAACCCTGATAAAAAATCAGATTTTTATCTCTTTCCTGAAAAAAGTTATTTGCCAAAAACAGATACAACAATGGCACCATTAAAGAAAAAAATTTTTTAAACCGTGCTAATATCATGGAGTAGATTACTGTGTAAATTCTGATGAATTAAACCTTATTAACACAAAATTGGATGATGAGGATACATTTAGAGGATCTGAATCTATAAATTTCCCATCTACTCAAGCTCATACAGGTTTCAGAAATAAATCTTCTCTGGAACATAAACTTTTATGTGATAACTCTAATATAATCAATAAAAAAAATCTGTTTACAAAAATAGCTTGCAAATGAAGACCAAAGTCTTCAAAGACTACACAAGAATTCCTAATTGCATTAATCTGTCTGCAAGTTGCTCTGGACTTGCCTCACAGAATATGTTTGAAAGACAAACTTATCATAAGTTTATCATTGAAATTTCTAATCAACAATCTAATGTTTAATTCTAATTATAATTACAATGAAAATTCAACTACATCACAGGAGATGCATAACTTCAAATATAAAGAGGACTTTCCAGTGTTAAATAAAAACACAACATCAGATCATACTTTAAACTTAAACTTCATTAATAATAATATGTTAAGACCTGCAGCCAATACAAAAATATCAACTTTGAACTCAGCTAGTGAGAAAAGAAGAAGTGATGTAATATCAAATATTGAAGATTATCACAAAGGTATTCAAATTCTAGATTTAGATAATATGAACTCTACAACACAATCCATTGAGAACTGTCCTACTACTATCAATACTAATTCTGATTGTGATTTATCTAGATATAATATAATCACTGAAAGTTTCCAACAATCCATTCCTGCTATGCTGTTGAGATTTTCATGAATTACAAAGATCCAAATGCTGTCATTTTAACAACCATGAATAACAACATAAAACTTTACAAATTTCCAACTCAGGCTTTATTCACATTATTTAAAGATCATGGAATTTGAACTTCAGTGTTTAAGATTTTATTTCACCCAAACAATAGGTATGTTGTGGTACAGTTTAAGAATGCAATTGCCAAAAAAGCATTTACAAACAATCACAAAACACTGGAAGGTCGTTATTTAATCTCAGTTGATATAAATCGTCGAACATCTATTGATGGATTTGTATGCAATTGTGGTATTAACTTTGACAGACCAAAACTACAAAGAATTCTTAGTCCCTATGGGAAAATTATATCATTTGTCTACTCATAGTTAAGAAACATTGACTGTGAAGTTTTTACAAACACTACTTTTTTTAAAATTGTACCTGCAAAAGGTATTTCACCATTATCCATTCCAGGGCTTATTCAATTCAATGAATCTCCCATCATTATTAATATGTGTGGAGTCACACCACAATGCTTCCATTGCTCAAAAAGAGGCCACATCATGAAAACATGTCCTGAATGTTCATGCCATCAATGTGGTCTAATAAAGAAAAAGTTTCACAAATGTACAATTAAAGATTTTGTGCCTTCTTTATCATCAACAATTCTAATTCACCAGAGAATGTCGACAAATTTTGAAGGAAATTTATGCAGCAATCTGAATACAGTTTCTTCAAATACTAAATTAAAATACACTGAGCCTTTGAATGACATAGCTAACTCATTCAATTTTCAGTCATCAATTCAAACTGAAGCCAGTTCTGGAGAGAAGATAGCTGATTGTCCTGCTGAATTTCAGTCTGAATACAGCCTTATTGATTTTAATAAAGAATTTCACCCCCAAAACTCCATTTACTCTCTTATCCCTCTCTGCAAGTGCAAGAACAGAAACCAGAAAAATAAGTCACATCAGTCAAACTCTTCTGCAGAAAGTGGTGTTATTGATGATAACCTTAATCCCAATACTCATTTGGGTCATATTTCTGGCGCAAAAAAATTAAAACGCGAAAGCCCTAGTCTTTCAGAAACTTGAATTGATCTAAGCATGACTGAAACCTCTTTGAAGACTATATCTACAGATAAGTATAACAGTAATGATTGTGAAGAAATATTACAACTGGAAGATTTCAGTTTATTTTCCTCTCTTGTTAATCATTACTTAGAAAAGGATATCCTCCATTACAAAAGTGACAGGAATTTCAATAGCCAACTCCAAGTTGAAGTGAATTGTTAGGATGCTAGTAATTCTCATAAATCAGAAAATGATTAATATTGTATGTGTCAATATATGAGGCTTAAATTCTCATGACAGTGCATATGCTTTGTCATATTGGTTTCATTCTCATAGACCTGATATTTTATGTCTTAGTGAGTCTAAACTATATTTGCAGTCGGACTCATGCTTAATTGATATGAACATAGTTTTGATTTTTTTCACTACTCCTCTTATTCAGATTCTGGAGGGGTGGCAGTCACAATCAGCAAGAATTCACAAATCACATTGTTCAAAATACTATTCATTGACTTAAATTGCCTAATTGTGATCATACAATTTCAAAGCTGGTACTTTAATCTGGTAAATGTATATCTTCCTAAATCTTAAGATACTGTTACAAGAGTGATTGATGCAATTAATTCAACACTGAGAACTAGCCCTTTTTAAGCAATTATTATTGGAGATGTTAATCATACATATCAAGTCTTTCAAAAAAATATATTGGTTACATAAATCAGTTTCTGTGCAGTGGAAAATTCTTCTTTGATGATGAAGCATTCTCTTTTTATACAAAATCATCATGTTCACTAATTGATCTACTTTTTTTTTCACCTTCATTATCATCACAAATTGAAACTCATCTGTGGCCCATTATGTTCTCTAATCATTATGCTCTGGAAACTAAAATAATCCCTAAAAACATTCTACAACCTATGATTGAGATGCCAAGGACTATTTGCATACTTACAAAGTTTAATGCCACTATTAAACTAATCTCTGAAGCTTATATCAATTTTCATAGAACAAAAATTTTAACTCTCCCTATGGTAGAAGCATGGAAGACTTTTATTGAGACACTAACAAGTCTTGTACTGTTAAAACTAAAGGTCCAGTTATTCTTCTCAATGAGCTGGACTCCATAGCACATGATCTCAAAAATATTTCATATGAAGCACAAAATATTCCTAACATTTTAAATTTAAAATCCAAATACATGGCTAAACAAAAGGCCATTGCTGAATACTTATCAATTAAAAGGGCCAAACAATATCTCCATCACTAACATTGCTGGACTAGGGGGTACCTGAGATGGGCCCTTGGCTCTAGAAAAAGACCAAAGGCATCTCGGTCCATTGAGATATAAGGCAACTGCTACTCAGGCTCTTCCATGCTTCTCAGAAATTTGGGAATATTATGCAAAAAAATTCCAACCACTTGTCATTTCATTTGTCTGGAAATGTTTTGTTTATGAACCTTCTGATCAATGCAAAATTACTGAAGCAAAAATACTTTCTAAGATTCCATCATTCCCTGACAGAACTCATCCTGGATTACATGGAATACCAAAAATTTTATTATTTCATTTATGTGCCTTTTTAGTCCCTATTATAAACAAATGGTAGACTTCTTGACTAGGGGCTGCCAAAAAATTAATGGGCTTTGCCCAATAGGCATGGTTCTGCTTGTTAAAAAACCTGAGGGTCAAAATAATCTTGATAATCTTTGGCCTATCTCTATGGTGCCATTACTTGTAAAAACTATTGAAGGCCTTATTAGAGAGGATATACAAATAAACATTATTGGTAAATTATCAACCTATCAGTTTGCAAAGAAAGGGAGCTCTACTGCTGATGCTGTCAGTTGATTTCGACTCCTAGTCGATCATGTTCGCAGGAAAAGAATGCCATGGTGTTCGCAGGAAAAGAATGTCATGGCCAGTTGCAGTTCACCTTGACTTTGTCAGAGCCTTTGATTGTGTCAGGATAAATGTGCTGCTTGGAGTACTGGAGAAACTCCAAGTGCCTCTGGCATATCTTCAGATGATTGAAAACCTTCTCCTTAACAGAGAAGTGTTTCTCTCACTTGATGGAAGAGTTGCTCCCGGCTTTCAATCTTGTGTATCCATCCCTCAGGGCTCATTACTAAGTGCACTACTCTTCACAGTCTATGTGAACCCATTGCTGTTGAGCATCGAGTCTTTCCTTCCAGGGATTTATATTCCTTTACTGAGAGAGAACATATGCCATATTTCCTATATGGATGATGTAGTTGTGTTTCTCTCATCTCAGGATGAGTTTTCTAGACTTGAGGAACTCCTAGAGCAGTTTGCATGTGAATTTGGCCTGGCAATTAATGGATCGAAGTTGGCAATGTGGTCCATCCTAATAGGGAAGCAAATATCTTGTAGACTAAAAGCTCCCCCACAGAAATTTCTTGGTTTTAGTATTGCTTCTTCTCCAGCAGCCCTGAGAAAAGAACTTGGAAAATTCATTAAATTTAAAGATTGAAAACACTGTTAATTCACTATCTAAAATTTATCTTTCTCTATTTGGAAAGGTTGCACTCCTCAATTCTGTGATTTTACCAAAAATTATTTATTATCTAGCTGGTTTTTCACCAACAATTTGCTCCATCCACAAGGTTGAATCTCTATGCAGAAAGCTGTGCTGGGGAAAGAAGACACCAGCAATAAGTCTTAATATTTTGCAAAACCAAGATATCTTAATGGTTTAGGACTGCACTTGATTAAAATTTTTATGATACAGAGAACTTACAATGTCCTTGTTAAAATTTTCAAAGACAATGCAAACATAGAAAGTCCCATACCCTTTGAAAAAATAATCCCCACTAATCGCCCACCCCCTCATAAAAGAAATATCTGATGCAACAACTATTAACTATTGTCTTTAATAGCATTAAAAGCTCTAGCTCCATGTTTGATGAAAAAATATTATACTGAAGTTCTTATCAATTAGTTCACTCTGGTAAATCTGGGTCAGAAAATCTCCCAGTTGCAATTTCTCATCTCATAAGGCTGATTAAGTTCCTGAAATTGGAACCAAAGTTTGTGAATTTTTTGGTTAAGATCAACCTTGGAGCCTTGCCTACTAGGATGTTTCTTTGAAATCAGAGGGGACATAACATTGATACAATATGTACACTTTGTAGAAGATTTGATGAATCCATTGAACACATACTCTATCAATGTAAATGGTGGACTCAGTTAAGGAATATTTCCCTACAGAGGATTACAGGATACAATTCTTCAAATGTCTACCTTAAAGATGCATTCAAAAATGAAAATTTTGGCTCGATCCACTTGGTCACTTTTGTAAATTTTATCATATGTAAGATTAGATGTAAGGTATTATTTGATAGAGGGTTGGCTGGTTCTATTGAAGACATTTTCATAAAGTTATTATATGAAGCTAGAGAAAGTGATCTAAGAACATGCCTGCCTAGCCTTGCTGAGCAATACATGGAGTCAATTAAATATATAGCAATGGCCATGTATATTATTTATTCATGACACTCAGACTTTATATGCCATGGAATTTATATGCCAAATTAGATCACACCTGACAAATAACATGACATGAAATTTTACTTTTAATTCTGAACTCTTCATCTAATTTAATAACTACTTAGTCTTTAATGTGTCAGACATGATTGTAAACAAAAACTTTATAATATAATGTATATTTTACCTTTTGTGCAAATAAAGATTATTTTTGAAAAGAACAAAAAATATAATCATTTATATTTTTTGTTCTTTCTAACAAACTTTAATTACTGTAGTTTCTAATATTTATTTATAAGCTTATATATATTTACATTTTTTAATTCTATTGTGTAAACCAGAAATCCATTTCCACATACTTAAATTGTTTACATTATTACTAACTATTATTACCTCAACTTACATTCTCATGGTAACTAACATGCACTCAATGGATTTATTATTACTTATGGTTAATTTTTAAAATTTAAAACAATTTTCAATAAAATATATTATGTAATAATTTTAAAATATGAATTCACCCAATACATAGTTGAATAATGCAATTGTGATCTAAGTTTTAAATTAAATGAACTTTTATTATATAAAATAGCATGCAGTCAAATTTGCTACTCTGCCATTAGTTTTTAACAATTTACCTAATAACCCACTACCAAACCACATTGTGGATTTCAAATTGCTCTAGAATGGGCCTGAAATTTATCAAGTCCCATGCAGGTTTAGAATTTTTTCAAGTAAATGACCCATAGCTCATCCAAATGTCTACCTAATAGTAGTCCATTAATGACTATACGGCCATTCTTAACTAGAAAATAAAGATAATAAATTATGAGGGTTGATGCATTGTCTGTCAAATTTAATTAAATATGAATGTAATATGATGCAGTAATGTCTGCTGCAGGAAGATCTTATTCCTACAGGTTCATAGCCATGATATCTTTACTTATGTAATTAGGTAACACCATCAGTTATAAATTATTTTGCAAACATTATGAAAGTATTTGTTTCATTTTAATTAGTTTAAAACTATCAAAACATCATAAGACCACCATTTCATATGCGTACAAATGCTGTAAATAAAGGTGATGTGATGTGATGTATTTGGCTTCTCCTTAAACGAAGTCAAAAATATTTCAGCAATTATGCCCAGATAAACCTGTTGGCCACTTTATTTTCCATTCCCCACTCTAAGTATTCCCATATTCTGCGCCATCCCATTTCCACAACATAATCTTTGTCAACTCTATGGCCTTTATATCTAAATCCCCCTTATCTTTTCACAAACCCAGCATAAACACTAATAACTCACTTTCTGCATGTTTACTTTGTTCATACCTATTCTCCCATAACTTCATTATCTGCAACCTTTCTGTTTTCAAGCATTTACATTCAATCAACAGATGCCTAATATTTTCTATACTTTCCTTACACAATTTGCACACTAAATCACCCATAGTTTTCCATTTACATGTATATTCTCTTGTTGCTAAAGATCCCGTTCAGGCTTGAACAATAAACTACTTTCCTTAGTATTATCATAAATTAACTCGCATCCAATATTCCATTTACTTCTATATATATTTAAACTCTTCTTACCCTCCAAACTAGTTCTCCATCTCTCCAACTCTCTATTTTTTATTAATGCTTCTATTCTTTTATCCCATTCCTTACCACTATAACACTCTACAATCCTCCTAACACAATCATCCCACCTTTTATACAAGTATACTGATATAAATTCTTTATCCAAATCTTTTGCATACCACATTACCTTTCTCACCCATCTTGCTACTTGCCTTTTACTCACAACCCAATTAAACACTATTTTGGCTATTTTTTTACTATCCAAAAACTGCAACCTACCAAACATTTTCATTTTACTTTTTGCATCTCTCATATAAAAACTTGACCATCTCATTTCTTCTTGAATTGCCTCCTTTGCTGTCCACATCTTTGCATCTAATGCACGTCCACATTTCTGCATCTAAGGCATGACTTCCTACTTCCCTTTGTACTTTCTCTAAATAATCTAAAACTCTTTACTAACACATAATGCATCATTACCATATGTTAACCCTGCTACTGCAACTCCCTTCCATACAATTCTAGCTACATCATATTCATTATATGAAAATAGTTAGTTTCTTTACCAAACCCTTTCTTGTCTTTGCTTCATTTATCAATTTTTTTTCCCATTCATCCAAGCAATTTTCCTGATTACATAATTCCCAAATACCTGTATCTATCCACCACACTTAACTTTATATCCCCCAATAAAATTTCTACATCTTCTCTTTCCCCACTATTAACCATCATTATATTTGATTTTTCTTCACTAAATTTAATCCCCATCTCTTTACCCACCCTTGCACATGTCCTCAACATAATTTCCACATCTTCTCTTCTTTCTGCACACAAAAAGATATCATCTGCAAAAAAATGATCCAACAAAGTATATACTCCCTTGCCACCTATTAACGGTATCTCTACCCCTCTTCCTAGTCTTTCTATTGCTTTCTCCATTTCACTCAAAAAACAACAAAAACAAAATAGGTGACATAGGGCATCCTTGCCTTAATCCCACCCCATTTTTATATTTAACTGATTCTATATCCCCTAATTGGTAAGTATAATAATTATTTTCATATAGTTTCTTAATAATATTTACTAAAGCTTCATCCAGTCCAAAATTGGCTAATCTTACCCATAATCTATTTCTATTCACTCTATCATAGGCTTTTCTCTATATCTATAAAACTCATATATAACGATCTACCTGAATTCCTACTCATCTCGATAAGTTATGTAACTACAAACAAACTATCTCCTATACGCCTATCTGACCTAAAACCTCCTTGCATTTCCCCCACTACATTATTTTCTTCCATCTATTTTGCAACTCTTCCAGCTACCATATATGAGAAAACTTTATATAAAACTGATGTCACCACTATCGGTTTATAATTATTTAACTTTCTATGATCCTTATTCTTTCCTTTAAATAATAATCTTATTCTTGTATTACTCCAACTACCCGGAAAATCTCTCTTCTGTGCCATCTTATTAAAACATGACAATAACTTTGCTTTTGCTTTATCACCTAAATTCATTACCATCTCTGCTGCCCATCCATCTAAAACTCTCACCTTTCCACTTTTCAATCTCATCTCTGCCTCCTTCAGTTCATTTTTTGTGAACTTAATATTCCCATTACTACCTGCTTTCATGTTTTCTATCACTAATTCCTTCACATCTAACATCTTTTCTATATCCATTACATATCTATTTAAGATTCTCTCTACCTCTTCTCTAGAGCTACACTCTATTCCCTCATCATCTATTAATACTATCTCTCTTTCCCCTATATTTCTCCTTTTAATGTAATTCCAAAATTTTTTGCTCCCATCTCTTTCACTTTTATTAATATCCTCCAACAATTTACTATTTAACTTCATATAATTATCCATTTTAGCCAACTTCTTCTTTTCTATGTACTTTCCCCATTTAGCATTAATATCATTTTCACTTTCTTTACTCTTAATAGAACATTTATATTCTCTGCATGCTTCTTTCCTCTCTTTTACACTTTTACTAACTCTCATTTTTTTATTATTTTTATGCCTCTGCATATTCTCACCTAAAACCCTATTTGCCACTTTTTCTATTTCACCACACCAGTCCTTATATTTAGCCCCAACCAACTGCTCCATGGTTTCTTCAACTTTTATTTTATACTCTTCCAACTTATTCTTATCATTCACTCTCCATCCACATTTTTCACTATTGTTTCTACCTTTATTTCTATCCTCCATCACATTACTAACCATTTCTATTACAATAAAGTTATGATCATTATTACATACTCTCTCTTCATTATCAAACACCTTAATTTTCCGTATTTTATTCTTTCCCTCTTTCTCTACTAATACATAATCTATTGTGTGAAATACATTATTCCTAGACCATGTGTATTGTCCCTCATACATATTTGATAAATTCCCAATGCTCAAATTCACTCTTTGACAAAATTTCTTCAACAACTGACCATTCTTATTATCTACATCATCAATTTCTTCAATATGTCGATTCATATCCTCTATAACCATTATTCTCTTCCCCTTTTCTTTAAACCTCTGTATATCCTTAACTAGGCATTCATATATACTACTGTTCCATTCTATTACAGTTTGACTATCTCCAGTGGCTATATACACTACAGTCACCATCCATTCCTGTCTACCCAACCTTATTTCAAACCACAAATACTCTTGACATTTAACAATATTTAAATATTTTTTCAATATAACACCTATACCACCACCCCTCTTTTTTGTTTTTCTTTTTTGTTTATACCCTGCCATACCACCTCTTTCAAAATAGGGTCTTCTTCTTTTCTTAGATGAGATTCCACTACCGCTAATACCTCAAGCTCTTCATTTTCAATTTCTTTATTTAATTCCAGCCACTTTTCTGGTCTCCTACCACCTTACATATTCAAAAACCCAATTTTAACAAATTCTTCTTTCCTAACTACTCTTTTATAAATTATTTTAATTCTTTCTTCTCCATTACATTTATAACAAACTTTCTTACCATTAATCTTACAGAACCATTCCCTCTCCACATCTACACTTATATCTAAATCAACCATCTTTTGCTTATTTCTTATATCCCATCCATTCTTCTTCTTTTTGATAATATTACAATTTGAAAGCCCACCCCCCTTTAAAAGTTTTCTGAATTATATTCTTTAAATATCAGACTCCCTAAAACTTCTCTTCCTTTTTTTCCTAAGTGCAATCCATCTTTACTATATAACTCCCTCCTTCCAATAAACGAATCTCATACATCCACAAACACAACATTATTTCTCTCACACAATTTTTTCACTCTCTCATTTATAGAACATGCCCTATCTAACAAATGCCTCTTATCAAATCTTGGTAATACTCCAACTACCCCTACTCTTCTTTTAATCCCCCTCAAATTCCTAATCAATTTTACATACTCATCCATTACTCTCTCTGATGGCTTTAACAAATTCTTAGTCCCTACCATAACATATACGTCTCTACTACCTAGCTTTCTTACTTTATCTATCACATCTCTAACTTTTGCTCCAGGCAAACATACTCTAACATATCTGCTTCTATTTTCCCTTGCAATTATATCCCCACATTCTCTTATTAGTGAATCTCCTATCAATACTGTCTCATAGTGTACTTTCTCTACTCCATCTGTATCCTTTTCTACCATCTTCTGGACCTTCTTATCCATTTCTTCCTTATCATTTCTACTCAATAATTCCTTTATCTTGTCACAATTCGTCTCTAACAATTTTAATTTTACTTCTACATCCTTCACTTCTTCCTCTATCTTACTTATTTTCTGGCTAACCATCTCCATTGCATTACTACTTTTTTCATCCATATATCCTGGCACTCCACTAAAACCATACTCTGTCCTATCTTCCTTAACTACATTTTGCTCCCTCTCCTCTGACTGTCTCTCTAGACTACCTACACTTAGAAACCACCTTCTTACCTCTTTAATCCCATTTACACACTGATTGCATAACCAGAAACATGTTACACCCTTCCTATTCTTATTCAAACATTTCAAAGGATACACATCAGCACACACTGTACACTCTACAAGTGCTTGCCTAATTCCTTTCTGCCAATCGTATATACATTGTGCCATACAAATGCAATACATATTATTATTTTTCAAGTCACCTATTCTATATTTGACTTTATAATACCTCTCCTATTCTTCAAACACTCTTATATGGAAAATAAAAATAAAAACTTTTTTACTTTTCCCCAAACCTGATCAAATTATAACCACATATTTTCTAATGTTAGACCTCCTAAGTTTCTCAAAATAAAAGTCTATTTTAAAATTTTAAAAACCTTCAGTAACAAACTTAACTAAAACAAATTAAATTTACATACAACTTTATTGTAAATACCTCTTTATAATATCTCTCCTATTTTTCAACCACCTTTATGCAGAAAAATAAAAAAACTTTTTTACTTTTCCCAAATCTGATCAACTCTACCCACGTGTTTTCTAATGTTAGATCTCCCAAACATTGCTTTTTTCTCTCACAATAAATGTCTATTTTAAAATTTAAAAAAACCTTCAGTAACAAACTTAACCAAAATGAATTAAACTTACATACAACTTTTTTATAAATATTCTTACGCTAACACACATTCAACAAGAACAACTTTTTTAAAAAAAAAAAACTTCTATATCTAAAATGGCGAACGAAAACCTTTCAAACAGTTAAACACAAAAATTTTCAATCTTTCAAATAACTCACTCTCTCGATCACAATTTATACTTTCATACACAATAATTACACAATAATTGGTGTGCTTCTGTCAAATAATCAATTTCACATGTAACTAACAACAAACTAAAAAAATATCAACATTTTACTTAGCTCCTTGTCTCATTTGTGATAACTTTTCAGCAATGCCCTCTACCAAACTCTCATACAGTAGTGCCACCAAGTGCAAGCCTTCATAATCATTGGATGTAGGAAGGATTGTACATAAAATCCCTATCTAGTGTCCACTCATCCAATATCCTCAGACTAGTTTCTAGCTTACGGCTTTCATCAGTGAGGAGCCTTGGATTTGAGAGCACTGCACCTAGATCTTAGGCTCACCCCTCCAGCAGCCACCATTTACCTATTTGGTTAACTATAAAGCTAGGAGCCCAAGATGAAAACACCCTAATATTTCCAACCCAACCTCATTTACTTGTATAACCATATAGAACTGAATTCAGGTCAGCATCTATACATTTTGGTGTCTTCGGTTTTTCAAAAATCTCTGTCACCATACTTCTATAGACAGGATAGGTATGAAACTATCAAAACATCACATGACCACCATTACATATGCTTACACATGCTATTAATATAGAGTACCAAACTCTCCATACAATAGTCTGGAGATGTTGGATGAGTAAGCACTAGACAGGGATTTTATGCACAAACCTCCCTGCATCCATTGATTACGAAGGTTTACACATGGTAGCAATACTATATGGAGAATTTGGTACTCATATTCAAATAGTTTAGCAAAAATTAAAATGTTTAGAGTCATTTTATTTAATAATAATTTAATATCGAAAGAAAACTACTTTAATGTGAAGATAAAAGAGATTTTACATGAAAACTTATTATAATTGTAAAAAATATGAAAATTAATACCATTAATAATTTTAAATATGTTGTGTCTCAGTTATTTAGACAATATTCACATTGTTCGTTATTTTATTGCAAAGTATACATTTTATTAACTAATATCTTGAAAAATGTTTTTTTTTTTTTTTTTTTTTGCAGTTGGAGAAAAATGTATTCATGAAAATTGTTGAAAAATCATAATGTCCGATTAGTAAATAAAATTAAAAAGAAAATAATTTACTAAATAAATAATGTCGTTTGTAACAGTGAAAATTTTGTAGTCTATTTGGCAAATGGTCTATTTCGTTTTATATTTTCATCTCTTTCACAGTTATAATCATACGTCAAAGTCTTCCATATTTTATTCTTTTGTTCATTTTCATCGAGTCTTTTACAATATTCTGTCACTTTGGACGAAGTCCATATTCCACATCTTTTACTAAGTTATACGGTCTGCATTATATTTTTAAATTGTCTGCATATAATTATTTATGTTTTTACATATACATTATTAATACTCTGTTGTACTTATTTGATCAATACTATACATATTGCAATTATTTTTTGTGATTATGTTGTAACCAATTTATAATCATTCTTAAGATAGCCGTATAATAATGTTTATTTATATATTATGATCATCCATAATGCTTTTGCAAGCAAAATAAAATCCATGATTATGAAACTGATTCATTTTTAATTTTGTCTATGTTCTGTTTTTATAACCCGATGAATATAAGTGATGCTCTAGTTAATAGAATATAAAAAAACTGTTTAAACTATTTACAGGGTAGAATTGCTAATCACACATTGACATGAATGTTAATTAAGATACAATACTATATATTACCCCCCCCCCAAACAGAAAGAAATGGCTTTCTGTTTTTGTTTTTCTAAATTTAAGATATAATCACATGCAATGAATTTATACGCAAGCATTATCTTACTACATTACATACCAAACTTTGCAAATTAAGCTTTTGTGTAAATATAAACACAGATATGGTTTATAACTCATGTTTGCACTTTACAAATATATGTAATCAAATAGTTTATCAAATTTACATTTCAACTATATATGTTCTGGATTACTCTTTTTCTCTATCCATGTATTTTGAATCCAACTTTCATTATGAAGTAAATATTTGGATTTTACACTTGTTGATTAGTTCAATATACATATATCATTAATATCAGTATTTATAACAATCAACAATTTATATATATATAGAGAGAGATACATAGATGGATATACATAGATATAAATATATATAGAGAGAGAGATAGATAGAGAGAGAGATACATAGATGGATATACATAGAGCTAGATATATAGACAAATTAATAGATAGATAAATAGAAATTGGTAGATAGATAGATGGGTAGTCAGGCAGAAAGATAAATAGATAGCTATATAGTCAGATAGATAGATATTAATAGATTTATAAATAAATAGATAGATAAAGATTGATAGATAAGAATTGATAGATAGATAGATAGATAGATAGATAGATAGATAGATAGATAGATAGATAGATAGATAGATAGATAGATAGATAGATAGATAGATAGATAAATAGAAATTGGTAGATAGATAGATGGGTAGTCAGGCAGAAAGATAAATAGATAGCTATATAGTCGATAGATAGATATTGATAGATAGATAGATAGATAGATAGATAAATAGATAGAATTGGTAGATAGATAGATAGGTAGATCAGGTAGAAAGATAAATAGATAGCTATATAGTCAGATAGATAGATATTAATAGATTTATAAATAAATAGATAGATAAAGATTGATAGATAAGAATTGATAGATAGATAGATAGATAGATAGATAAATACTTGGATAGATGGATTTATAGATGATATGGATAGATAGGTAAATAGATAGATAAAAATGAATGAATGGATGGATAGAAAAATATACAGATAAATTAAAAATACAATCTATTTGGGTTTAATGTATGAAATATTTGCCATCAATCTTATCTTTAAACTGTATTTAATCATTCATTCCAACTTAATCCTTTATTCCAACATCAACACAAATTAATTGTTTTAATGTAAAATATATTTAACCAATCTGATTTTTGCAATATCGTTTGCTCTCATTTTTATGTTGCATGCTTCCATTTGCACTTATTAAAACACAAATAGTTTTGTTACTATGATATGACACTATTTTCTTTCCAAGATAGCAACATTTTTATCCATTTATATAACCTTGTGAAACAGCAATGTGGAATCGCAAAGAACACATACAATATTTATATTTTCAATGAATAAAAATTTTCCTCATTTTAAAAGGAATTGATGTAATGGCTACGCATACTTCTACAACAATACCATTAATTATTATAAGTAAATGCTAGCTATTTACTGCTGCAGAAAATGATATAAAGTAAAGACTAGATGTTGTAACAGTCAGAAAACATGTGACTCGTAAACATAGTGCAGAATTCGACCACCATACAGAACAGCAGCACCATTGAGTAGCGAAGCCACCCGTGGTACTGAGTTTGAACATAGTTTATCGGTTCCACAATACAATCCATGAAACAACGCATCTGATGCGACATTAGTAAATATTTCCTTAGGCACGGTGGTCAGGGAGATGCAAGAGATTCATGATTTTATTCTCGAGTTAGCCAATAATCAAACTAATATTAATTAAACATTCATATTTACATAATCAAGGAAATATTAGATAGAATGGGTATCGAATAAATGAAACATAAATGCAGCCGTATAGTTTAAAATTATTTATTAACACATTTTAATAAAATCATTGACTAATAATATTTTATGGACTAACAGCTTCCGTAGCGGGATTTGCGACATGATTATATTTTAAAGAATACATTTATTTATTTGGACATTATTTTATATTGATGATTTCAGTAGCGGTATTTCCGATACTGTAATGTTTACAAAGGGAATTCACTTATTTGAAGGCTTAATCTAGCTACCTAAAATTCTCGAGTAAGTATTTCTAATGCATGCCTGGAGGGATTTATACCTTTGCAATGCAAGAGTCTAAAGTAAGATTTAAGGGTGGCAGCGGACATATATTTATTTAATTAAAATATTTATTTATAACTAAGGGCAAACATTTATTTGAGAGTGAATTATGAAGATAATGCAGAGGCGGAGTGATATATAGAATAATAAAATGAAGTAAAGGAACACGTGGTACGCTTTAGACAGGCGATATGGAATGGCAGTATATCGAAACTGCAAGGCCACGAATGGGTTTATAAGAAGGTCAGGCTGGTCTCTGCCATCGGCCCAATGAAGTAAGGTGTCACATAAGCATAACCAGGGACAAGCGGTCCATGTCGCAGTTTTGCCGACTGGCTGCATGACATTGTCAAGTCCTACAGGAGCACCCATTATGCCCGCTTGTGTAGGACGACTGGGGTTAATTTCAACCCTGAAGAATCCGGAAATTTCACGGCAGAATGGGTCATCGCGTCTCTAAAATGTAACATATGTATACTGTATAAATGGTTATGATGAGATTTAAATAGGTTTCTGACTTGGCCCTACATTACCAACATTTACTCAAGAACTCTGGAGACTCTCAAAGAAATGGGATTTTCTAGAATTATTCATTAGATTTAATAAATACAATATATATATAAACTGGGAGTTATTACAACTAATATGCCAGCCATTTGCGAAATAGCAGACCCTGCATTACAATAAATGATGCACTGAATGTGTGTCGATTTATATGAAAGTTATTTAGGAAAGTAAATATTAATGAAAATTGGACACACATTCATTGTTTTAAGTGATCATAGATTTAAACTTTGAAATTTGAGACAATTATGAGCATGCAATAATTAAATAATAACTATAGATAAAAATGTAGATTATAGAAATACGCACCCAAGAAAGCTAGAGTGAGGTAAGCTAGATTATTAGAGAAATTTACACATTAAATTAATTATTCAATTTCAGTTATACAAATGATAGTTTTACATTTTGCAATTTAGATAAGTAGTATGAAGAAAAGCTATAGCATATTATTAGAGTACTCTAGAGTTTGAACACAGACAGGTACCTGTTTTATAAGAAGTTTTCCGAGTCCATTGTTTAGTAGCAAATAGTTCATGAGTGGCAATTCTTTCTTGTATTTAGATATTTCATTTAATTTCACAGCAGCAGCAGCTTTCTCATTCAGTTAGGCAGCAGATCTTCATGGTGAATTTACGATGGGCAATGGAAAGTTCAGCATCCGATAGGCCATCTCCCGATGGAGAATAATCTAGGTGTTCTACTCGGTCATACCTTGGCAGGAACAAATTATTTTTATTATTTTTGGAGACTCTCAGTGATCGAGAGCAAAGCTAAAGTTTAAGTGAATGTCTCCAGCAAGTCTAAGATGGCCTTTTTTTTTATCTTGATCTTTCACAATTTTTTTAAGATATTTTTAGGTTCTACTTAATCTGCCCCGAGGATAATCAATGCATTTTGTTGGTTTTTAATTAAAGAAAGCTGCTGTTCTATTGTTTACATTTTACATTTACTAATTACATTTTGGGGAAATTTTCTTTAATTAATCTATTATCTATCACTGACCGATGCTTTTAAATTTCAAAAACAAAAAGGGAACATAAGATTATTTTAACTTTTAATTAAATATTACATCAGATATTTTTAGAATTATTATTAAACGAAATTTAAACAAAGCAATAAATACGAACTTTATAATCCAAAATAAATGATTAAAATTATACAAAATTATATAACTAAAAGAAATCTAAATTATATTACTTTATCCCTATTTATTGCATTTAATTTGAGATCAAAATGTGTGCGTGTTTATGCTAAATTCTACATATATTTATACATTTTTAATATTGCTACACACACAATTCGATACCAAAAAGTTTAAATTTGGGCGGGATAGACCGGTCAGTGAGAGATGACAGAAAAAGGTGAAACTTAAGATTCGAATACGAATCTTACTGTTTCAATGTAAATGAATGAAAATACAAAGTAGTGGTGAGAACAAACGAAATCGTAAAAATCAGATCGCCAAAATATATTTTCATTTCAAAATCGTATATGTTTAACTATAAATTGTGTGTCTGTCAACTTATATGAATGTTTGAATACATATGTAAAATACCATTAAAATTTTCACTTGCAAATCTGTTTCATTACAAATAAATGATAATTATATCAAAAATTAACATATCGTTTTTATGTTGACTTCTATTTAGTAAGCATGGCAGCTATACCGAATGATGTTATAAATGTTTGCATTCAATTATAATTTAACATATTTATTATTCATATTTACCAAGAAGATTATTATAAGAATATGCAGTTTGTGGTTAACCTGTCATTTCTCAGGTTTTTGCTCTCTCAAAATATGATGGTCAGGTTGTTATTTATTTTATCCGGCCTGACTGCTTTAGTTGGATACCATCTTCTTATTCTGTGTCACTTTTCCTCAGTGACCTTCACCTCCACATAATAGTAAATTGCTGCTATATAGTGTCTTGACTCTTTATCCACTCCTGACTCTTTATCCACCCCTGATTCACTTCAGCTGACATTTTAATAGCTACCTGAAAAGTCATAACATATATACACATGTACAATTTACAGACTTAATATAGTGTTACCATCTCTTCATATTGGAACTGGATTTATTGTTAACCCGTCCAATGTGACACCTCACAGTGAGCTGTGGACTAGTGGCAACATATTTGTATTTAGTCTGAGCTATTTTTAGATGATTAACTTTTACAACATAAGTAGAACTATGATATGAATCTATAAGATACATTCTCTCCTGACATGTTTAGTGATACCTGTCATATGCCCTTGTGTGTGAGAGTGTCACTATGTGCTCTGTTCTAAACTGCATTCTCTAAATTTCTTGTGTTCTTTTAATATCTTTTTGCCAAGTATTTATTATATTCTTTGTTCAGATTTAACCACGGACCTTTATGAGAACCACACCTCACTACTTCCATTGCATTACTAATTGCATTCCATTGCAGCTATTGCTTTTGTCTTTGCCTAAACCAATTAACGTCCCTTCTCTTTATTTATATTTTATTAGAATTATTAATAAACCTTATTCATTGGTAACACAAATTTATATATATATATATGTGTGTGTGTGTGTGTGTGTGTTCATTTGTTCAAAATCTTAAATCTCCGAAAGTTCTTCACCAATTGCTTTGAAATTTTGACAGTGTTGCATTCAAATATGCACCTGTTTTTATGTATCTACTATTTATATACCAACTATTATATAGATGTCACACCTGTGACTGATAAAAACATATTTTTTTTAAAAAAATAGCACTATTTGTCAAAAGCAACACACGCTATACTAAATATTTTACGATTCCATTTCAATGTTTATGATTGCATCGTTAAATTGAATTTTCATAGATTTTTATTTATTTTCATTTTGATTTAATTATTTCATGTGACATTATGTTGGAATTGAGCTGTGTCATTTGCCATAGCATTTATTTTGTGAGTATAGTTTATTTTTTTGATTGTTTTTCATTTCATGTTTTAACTGTTTTTCTTATTTTTCAGTGCAATTGGCAGTGGAATTGAGCTGTGTTGATTGATCTGTGCTTGAATTAAAATATTTCATTAGTATGTTTTATTTTCTTTTGTTTGTTGTTTTTTTTTTTTTGTTTTTTAGTTTGTGTTTTTCCTTTTTTAATGTTTTACAATTTTCTATGTTTTTGTTATAACTTTCTTTTTTTCTTTTTCAGTGCAATCGATCCAAATAATGCCTCGCAGAAAATCAAACTTAGGTCGTCATACGTAGCGGGAGCAGTGTGACGAGTAATTGCACATTAAACTGAGGAAGAGCGGGCATCAGCAAACAAGCAAAACAGACAAAGAGTAGCCCAAATATATGTCAAGAAAGCAGCAGAGTGGTGTGCGGCCAGACTTGAGGATGCATGTTTGCAAGCATGGCGATCACATTCTGCAGTTTTAGATCTGCTTCATTCTCAACAGAATGAATATTTCAGGCTGAGAGTGGCTGAAAGACGTCAATGAGAAACAGCAAATCAGCATCAAACATGACCCCATGCTCAGCAATCATGTGATTACAATCGCCTTGCATTCTGGTACAATCCAGCTGATGACTATAGTTTGAGCCGGCATGTTCTCATCGGCACTATGACTGAAGTGTGTCCTTATTGCAAGACTCTGAAAGGAATGTGTTGTATCACCAGAAAAATTAAGCTGCCTCAACTTGGAGAACTGCCAGAGCCATTAAAAACTTTGCTTGCTGGATATGCTGCTGAATCAAAGCATTTTCTATCTAATGTCAGAAAATACAGCTCATGCTTCCAAATGACATCATTCAATGCAGAAATCATAACAGATCAATTCATGCCAACTTTCAAAGCGAATGAACAAATTTATTATAAAACCAGCTCCCTGCTTTCATTCCCAGATGGTCAACATAAATTCCTACAAATGTATTTCATCGGTGATGGCAGTGAGGAATTGAATGCATGATGCAGAATTTCTATTGGCTTAAAAAGATCCATTGTTTCCCAACTGCAAGGGCTTCTTCATGAAAAAAACAATTTTGTGCATTTGTTCAAAACAGCAAGTGACATGATGTCATCGACGGAGAACATATATGAAGATTCAATGCTCCAACTATAGATGAAATGGCAATTGTTATAGTCAGAGATCAATTCTAACCTAGAGATATTGTTCTTCTTCAAAGAAATGATCAATTGACAAAAGTTGCAGAAACTCGACCTAGACATAGATTGCTTCTCACGTGGATAATTATATGTTGCATGTTCTAGAGTCAGCAAACTAGACAATCTCTGTATCTGCACAGACAATGGAACAACAAAAAAAATATTGTATACCCACAAGCATTGTTCAATTTTCCAACTATAGATGAAATGACAATTGTTATAGTCAGAGATCAATTCTAACCTAGAGATCTTGTTTTTCTTTGAAGAAATGATCAATTGACAAAAATTGCAGAAACTCGATCTAGATACAGATTGCTTCTCACATGGACAATTGTATGTTGCATGTTCTAGAGTCAGCAAAACAGAATCTCTGTATCTGCACAGACAATGGAGCAACAAAAAATATTGTATACCCACAAGCATTGTGAAATTAAACATATTAGAAATATGCACTTTCTCTTTTCTTTCTTTTCTATTGTACAGCTATTAAACATCCTTCCATATATAATGTTCTTTTTCCTTGATTTAAATTAGTTCCTTAATTTTCTTCATCAATAAGTAGGGAGTTTAAAACATAGTTTTTAAGGATATAGGTCTGTTTTAGTTTTGTTCAATTTCTAATTTCTATATTTCCTGAGTTATTCTAATTATCTTTTGTAGGGTCTTGGTGATTTATGTATGTTCTTTGCCATATTCTTGTAGCTTCTGGCCAAGTTGCAACCCTAGTTTGGGGAAGCAAAGTAAATTTGATCTTAGTTTATGCACACAGTTTTTCTAAATATCATCATTATTATTGCCAACCATTATCAATCCTTTGAAGAATGAAGATCTTTCCAATTTCAATCCA
The DNA here is from genome assembly GCA_028023455.1 of Epiperipatus broadwayi. NCBI lineage: Eukaryota > Metazoa > Onychophora > Udeonychophora > Euonychophora > Peripatidae > Epiperipatus > Epiperipatus broadwayi. The sequence goes on from JAQFVV010000095.1 coordinate 3,996,836, forward strand.
TCTTCTCTGACCTCTAGTCTTTCTTCTTCACATCACCTCTGCATAATTTATTTCATCCATCCATCTTACATGTGGCTGGCCACTATATCTATAATTGAGCTAGAATTGTCATTCTTATTGTCCCTTAATGTCTGATATGTGTTGACTGTACTAAATTTCACTTGGCTCGGAAGTAAGATCATTTCTTGAGAATTCCAGGTCATGCAATTTCCCTGTACTGATAATTCCTTTTATCTCTTCCAAATTGCTTCATGCCCTCCTTATAGCCTGTTTCCTGGCCATGCTTTGTGAATCTATTTTTGTATTTATTCCCCTACCCTTCCATAATTTTTGTCCATCTGGCAATGATACAGATTTATTGCTTGCTAAGTCTATCTTATGTATAACTAAATCTTCATAACCAGTGACTTTTGGCACCATTTGGGAGTTTATTAGGTTGTGTTAGCCTGGGGAATACATTTCCCTTTAATGTGAAGTAACATTTGCTATGTTTCTCTTATGTGTGAATGGGATCTGAATAGCTGTAACTGTGGTCGGTTTAACTTTATTTATTCATAACTTAACTGGAGGCCCATTAAACTTATGTAAGCCTGCTTTAAAGACATCTGGGTAATCTCTTTTATTCATTTTAATGCCTTTGACATTATTTACAATTTTGTTTATATGCATTATAGCATAAGCTTAGGATTTAACCAGTTCTTGTTCAAAAGATTACTGTGATCTTACGTTGTTACCCGAAAGAGGTCATGCTATATGTGTTTCTCATTTTGCAATAACCTTAGTTTATCCGACTTTCTTTGATAATCATAAATTTTCTTTGCAGTTGGCATTAATTTTATTTTTCTTTTATTTAATTATAATTACTTATCCCTTTCCAGCACTTATTTTAAACCAACATTACTGCAAATCACTAAACATCACATGATCACTATTTCTTATGCTAGCACTAGTCTGGGGATATTGGATGAGTAGGCACTATATAGGGATTATATGCACAAGCCTTCTGGCATCCATTGATTACTCTGGTTGGCACAGGTGGCACTACTGTATGGAGAGGTTTACCTGTTTTAATTACTGCATAATCCAGAATCTATTTCTATATTCACTAGAATGCCATTAATTTTTATCATATTTGAGAAGCCCTGAATGGTTGGGTGCAGCAGTAGAGCATCCAGCTTGTGATAAAAAGGTTCCAAGATTGATTCTTGCAGTTTTGGTGCTTGAACATCTTATGAACTCCTGAGCAATGAAGCCATTACTCTTTTTATATGTCCAAGAAATACTGACTTTACTTTGTATTCCTTATTGTATTCACTTAAACTTTTTTTCCTCTTGTTTTATACTTATTATTTTCTTGACTCACTTGTATTTAAGTCCTATATATACCTTTTATCATGTACTCTTTTAATAATTTGCACGCCACTTTAATATCACCTTGTTTTTTACAGCAAAAACAAATGCCCTCTTAGAATCTACACATGCCCTGATTGTGTAAATTATCTATAGTTCATTAAGTTTTTCCTATCCTCTTCACCTATTGGCTGATATCCTTTCCCCCTATTGGCTGATATTATCTTTTTCCCCTATTGGCTGATAATGCTTCATAAATTTTACTTGATTTATGTCAACAAATTCTGATAATTGTTTGGATACCTCATTACTTAATTTTGATAAAGCAATCATTATATCAAATGCTGCTGACTTATTTATACAAGTCTTAGGTGTAGGGTGTGGTTTACCTTGCCAAAAATGGATCTGTCTCATAATGCCTCATTTAAAAAAGAACCAAAAATCACATTTGTTTGTCTGATATATAATATCATCCACAGACTCTATTAGCTGTTTCCTTCTCCAATTGGTTGTGAGAATATGTTATTTACCATAATCATAAATGGCCTTGGCAAAAAATATTGATCTAGAATTTCTGTAGCTTTTTCAAACATTATATCTGCTATTTCTGTAGGGGTCACAAAAGCTAGTAAGATTTTAGATGAAGTTGCTCCACACATACTTACAAAAGTTGCTAATCTTAATTTTGACTAAATCTCATTTGCAATAATCACAAATTTAAATCACTCTATGTACATTATCATAACCCAGGTTGACTTGTGTCAAATTTGTTCATACTACATTTTTTTAGATGCTATACCTTTTACTAGCATAATAATAATTAAAAAATTACAATGTCTTCTTTTCCTTCCTAACTCATTTTTTGATCCAGCTAGTTTCTTCGTTTCAGCTTGTAATTGTACGAAATCTCCTATGTCCTTTTCTTCAGATCCTGTCATATCAATTATGCGAATCTGTTGTGTTTCTTATTTGGCTGACTGCTCCAACAGTTGTGTTTAGTGTCTTTAATATCTACAATACAAATTCCAATTATAATTTAACATAATTATTATTCATAATTACAATAAGATTATTAATGTAAAATAATATTTGTACAGAATTGAAATATAAAATTTTAACAATATTTATAGTATCAAGTATATTTTTGATGTTTTACTATTATATTCATGGTCTGTCTGCTGAATCATTATTTTGTTGTTGATTTGAATACTGTTATTTTTTTTGATTTATTACATATTCATTTTGTGTAATGAACCATTATGGCCATGTTCTCTCTCATGATTAAGAAAGGCAGATGAATTAGATGCTTCAGGCTTCATCTTAGATTTGTTATATATTAATGAGTATTGAGTCATTCTGGTTCTAAGATTTTCCGTGATTTTTCCATAATATATATATATGAAAATAAAGTTACTGTTAACACTAACTGAAATAATAATACAAATATATAAACCATTACATGTGATGATGTGATGTGATGTGATATATTGTGGCTTCTCCTTAAACGAAGTCAAGAATATCTAAGCAATTATGCCCAAATAAACCTGTTAGCCACTTAATTTTCCATTCCCGACTCTAAGTTTTCCCATATTCTGCTCCATCCCATTTCCAGTAACACCCTCTGTTTAATAGTCGATATCGCAATAACAGCGAACTTCAAAATGATACCACTTTGAAGTTGTACGCTAAAGGATGTTAAATATTGAAATACAAATTAACTCAAACACAGAGTATGAAATTTTAAATAAACAAACGATCTTAAATTTTGCCAATAAACTAAAAAGTTTACAAACTGTTTTAAAGACAAACTAAACATTAGATTTTAATCTTTAATTAACCCTCCCAAACTATAAATAAAAATAAAGTTACAGTTATATTATTCAGTAGTAGTTATCTAGGCTGCCAAATTATAAAAATAAAATTGACAAAATACTTAAATATTTTTCTTATAATAATTTAAAATAATGATTAATAATTATATTAATTAAATAGTAATAAGAATAACCACAGCAAAAGATCTAAATAAAAATTCTACAATAAACCGAATAAATTATTATATATGATTCTAAATTATTTCCAAATATCATGTAAATATCAAAACAGGCAAAACTCTCCATACAGTAGTGCCACTCAGTACAAGCCAGAGTAATCAATGGATGCCAGAAGGCTTGTGGATAAAATCCCTAACTAGTGCCTACTCATCTGGCTTGTGGCCTTTGTCAGTGAGGAGCCTTGGATCTGAGAGCACAAACTCTTATGGTATCTATTGATTACTGTGGCTTGCACTGAGTGGCACTACTGTATGGAGAGTTTTGCCTGTTTTAATAACAGTTATGAGGAAGCATATGAAATGATGATCATGTGATGTTTGGTTACAAATATTAATTATTAAATAAGTGGGACTCGACTGGCTGTGCATGTATATATTTAAAATATATTAAAGTTTATTAAATTATTGTAATTATGTAAGACATACAAAAATAAAATTTCCTCTACATTCTTATTGTACTCTAGTAAATTTACATAAGACTCAGTTAATTTTTGAATGTATTTAAAAATAATATATGCTAAAGAGGTTGGATCATATAGAATCAGACCAAAATAAACCTCTGAAATGATCAAATATAAATGTTGCAAATTCAATAAGTGATCATTAGCATAGTGTTAAGATTTTATATTATCTGTATGGTACAAGAAATCTTAGTTAAGGGTAACTCACATAAACATGGAATACTATATTACTAGGTGTGTCAAAATAGTCAATACATACAAATTGATGAATGTCATGAACTTTAGAGATTACAAAATAAGTTTTGATTGTAATTAATTTTTTTGTTGTGTTTATATATATATTGACTTTTCAAAAAAAATCAAGTCAGATGTCACATGACCTAATTTAATAAGCTTGTATTTACAAATGTTATATATAAAGCTCACAAAACAAGCTTTTAACAAGCTTTGTAGAATACTCTCAATCTCAGACCGGTTTCTGCTACTGGTGTCCTCAGTGAGGTGCTAGGATATTCAATCATTAGATTAAAAATACCAGGACAAGCCCAGCACTTTATCTAATGTATAACTATTAAGTAGAAAATCTGAAATTTTCAGACATCCATATATCTTCCAATCCAACTATCTAATTTAAATAACCATATGGGACTGAACTAAGTTCAGATACATCATATATTAATAGCTTTAGCAATATAAAATTGCCAATATAAAATTGACTTTATATGTGAAGAAACGTTTTTGGTTAAGTTTGATTTCTGTTTATTTTATTAAACAAAATTTATCAGTGCTACTGGCTGGTATTACCAGAATCCCCAGATACACTAGAAACAAAACAACTGTATTAATATGAATTAAATATAAATAATAAGTGAATGCAAATAATACAATTTTAAATGTGTGCACACATATGCGTCTAATGATTTACAAAAATAATTTGATTATTAATTTTAATTTGCCTTTAAATTATAAGCTAACTATTTTTAAAATATATAATTGTATTTTATTTGCAAATAAAAATATCAGAAAATATTGATTATTAGTTAAAAATTTATATTTTTATTTACATTTTTCTCGCATAAATGAACTTTAGGCACTAAAAAAATGTTTTGATCACATTTTTAAAATATAAATTAATTAATAGATTTTTATAAAAATTTTCACAATAAAATTTTAAAAAATCATTACAATTAAATTTTCTTTTTTTCTTTTAGGACTTTAAATTATAAAACAACAGCAAAAATTTTTCTACACACTAGTGCCACCTAGTGCAAGCTCTAGTAACCAATAGATAATAAAAGGATATTCAACATAATGTCTTTCCAGTGCTTCTACATCCAATATTATAGATTAAATTCTAGCTTATGACTTTCATTAATGAGAAGCCTTGGTTCTGGGAGAAATACATCTGGATCCTTGAATCTAATGCTACAGTTTTAACAGTTTGTGCAAGCATATAAAAAAGTCAATCATGTGATATTTTAGTGGATTTTAAACAATTGCTTTAGTGAGGTTTCTTCAAACTGATTCAATTAGCATCTTTGAGTATACATTAGCTATTGTTATTTTTCTCAAATTTATTTATCAGTTTATTTAAAATAGGCAAATAGATTTTCTTCTAGCTTTAGCAAGGGAATAATATTTCAAATATTTTTTTATCTATGACTCTATACATATAAAATATATTTTAATATATATTACTGTATGTTTTTATCAACAGTAGATTTCTTTTTTTTATCTGAGCTTTTATATATATAGATTGAACTTATTCTCAGAGATTTCAATTTGCATTCAACTTTTAGCAAAAATTGAATTTCATATATAACAATTGGATGACACAAAAATCGCCAAACATGGGCATCTTTGTACTGTGTCAAATTCTGACCAGCACTGAATTTTTCCAAAAACAAAAGTGCTTATATGACTCTGTAAGAATTTGAATAAAATATTACTCTATATTTATATCTCAATATTAAAGAATTTCCAGGCTGATAAGGATTAAAGTTAAGTATTTTTAAATAATAAAATTAACAATTATAGCTGTAATGCAATTGATATTTCTTTATCTTACAATCATAAAGATAACTTAGATTCATTTAAACAAAGCAAAGCAAAACTCTATATAGTAGTGCCACCTGTGCTAAACAGAGTAATCAATGGATGGCAGAAGGCTTGTGCATAAAATCCCTATCTAATGCCTACTCATCCAATATCACCAGACTAGTTTCTGGCTTTTATTAGCTATTAATTAGTTATGAAATTGTGGTTCATTACACAACTCTCATACAAGGTAAGGATTGATTTTTATCCACTTTTAATACATTGTGGAGGGTTGTAATTATAAACATATGACCAAGATATGTGATTACCAAGATGCACATTTTACGTTGAACCATCACTCATCAGTTGGCCCAGATCAAAATCTCTTACACATATCTTTATCATTGTTCAGTATATATACTTGCCAGAAGCTTGTCAACCATTTTCTTTTAAATAATCCATTTTCAGGGGCTTCCAACACATGGTATAAACAATATGGCTGAGTATTGTATTCAATATTCACTTTTTTGCTTATTTATTTAAAATAATAAACAAAAGAACACAAAAGTCCAAAAGCTTGTAATTATTTTTTTTAATGTAAACTTAGTACACCAGCTTTAAACTAATCTCAGTGCATTCACAAAATGATATCTTAGAGCCTTCTAACCATGTTCCTTTCAACACTCCATTGCATCTCCATTCACATATGAAGTGTCATATCATGCCCATTCTCATACATTTTTTGGATGGGTACTTTTTTGTAATTTTGAACATATTCCATTGCATTATATTCTGTCAATGAAAGATTCTAAATTTTAGTCATATTTCCAAAAATGATAAGGCAAAAAAAAAAAAATGTTAAAAAAATGTCATGTTAACAAATGTTAAAAAAAAAAATATTTTAATCCCATGTTATCTGTACACTTTGTAATAAGTGTGCACCACATGTTAACATTTGATGTTATATATATGTTAGAATTTTTTTAAATTGACATTCAATTTAGAATACATATTGTTTGTTAACTTTAAAAAATATTAACAAATGTGTTCTAAATTGAATGTTAATTTTAAAAAATTCAAATACATTTTTAGTAGCTTCCATTTATTACATAATGTCAAATGTTAACACATGATGAACATTTAATATGAGGTGATTAAATAACATGTGGCTAAAATTATCGTCACTTTTTTAACATTCCTTTTTTGACTTATCATTTTTGGAAATGTGATTAAAATTTGGAATCATTCATTAATAGAACAATATGTACTAGAATATTGTCAAAATTATAGGATAGTGGTAACCTGGAAAGTGTGTGATAATGGGTATGATATAATACTTTATGAGTGAATTGAGACACAATTATGGTGTCATATGAGAACATGTTAAAACAGGCAAAACTCACTATATGTATTGACACACACAGCAAGCTAGAGTAATCAATGGATGCTAGAAGGCTTGTGCATAAAATCCCCATCTAGTGCCTACTCATCCAATATCCCAAGACTAGTTTCTGACTTGTGGCAATATGTATAGTGAGTTTTGCCTGTTTTAACAACAGTTATACACAAGCATAAGAAGTGGTGGTCATGTGATGTTTATGAGAACATGTTCTAAGTGCTTATCTGTTTGGAAAGGAATATGGTTAGAAAGCTCCAAAATATCATTTATGATTGCACTGGAATTACAGCTGTTGTAGTGAAATTATATTTTAAAAAATTTTAATTAAAGTCTTTTGCATTTCAATATTGAATACAATACTCAGCCATATTATTTATACCTTGTGTTGGAAGCCCCTGAAAATGAATTATTTAAAACAAAATGGCTGACAAACTTTTGGCAGGCATACTACATAAATACCCTACAGATTAATTAATAAGTGTCAAACTTATTGCTCTCATAACTTTGACACAAACCACTTAATGAAAGTATGTCAATAATTCATTCATTAGGCTAGAGATTATTCACTTAATGAATAATATTTCTGAAGCTTAATTTTTACTGCATCCACTCCCACACAAAATAGGGCTTGGTTTTTATTCACTTTTAACATGTTGTGAAGAGGTGTAATCATAAACATTTGACCAAAGATGTGTGGGAAAATGTATAATCCCTATGTTGCACATTTTGTGCTAAACTAGCATTCATCAGCTGACCCAGATCACATTGTTTAGTATATGTAGATTGCCAAATTACCAAACTTTAATTGATATGTAAAACTTATTGCCCTCACAACTTTGACACAAACCACTTACAGGAATTTATTAATAATTTGTATTAGCCAATCATTAGACTAGAGATTATCTGCTTAATAAATCATATTTCCGTTGTGTAGTTTTCATTTTGTCACTCTCATATAATAGAGATGGATTTCTATCTACTTTTAACATCTTAATATAGGGGTATAAACATAAACACATGACCCAAGACATGTAAAAAAAATGCATGATCTGATACACATTTTGTGTTCAACAAGCACTCATCAGTTGACCCAGATAGTAACCAGTCCATACCTTGAGTAAGAGTGATATAGTGAAAATTACACTACAGAAATATTATTTTATTTCATTCACGTTTTTTTATTTAAAAACAAAAAGAATTTTTTAAAATCTTGTTTTAAAATACAAAATATGTTTCAATTAATTTTTTGTGTTTACTTGTCCATTTAAATAACACCCTTGTTTATACAAAGGAGTACTTTAATTATCTTATTAATTTAGGCTGCTATATTTTTATCAGACGCAGAAATAAATTAAAGAATCTATCAAATAACATTTTAATACATTGTACAGGCTTAACACCTACATTTATATATGTAATATATTCGGGATTCAAACTCAGACTTTCACATGACCCACAACTCTCAGTGCCATCTTATATTGCTAACCCATCTGGTCACACATATTTGGTGATTATTTACCTTTTCAACATGTGTGTGATTAGGTGAGTCAGCAATATAAGATGGCACTAAGAGTTGTGGGTCGTGTAAAAGTCTGAGTTCGGATCCCGCATATATTACAAATAACATTTTTTAAATTTAATTTTAGAATAAATTATTTCAAAGTAACTGTTATTTCTTATTTAATATCTAAATTATTCTAAGCATTATTTTAATAATTACGTATGTGTACATTTCTTTTTTGCCCTTTACAAACTTTAGTAATAGTTACTAAGGCTGTAACCTCAAGCAGATGCGCGTAAAAATGCGATAGTAGGGACTCTACAGGTCTTAACCACAAGCTTACGTTTTGGAAGAAAAGAGGGGAATCCTCTTTATTTCAACCTACTTTCTATATAAATAGGTGAAGCTGAAGCGGTTAGATCTTAGACCGTGAAGCTATTCAGTACTTCACTAATTAAGTCCACATTTCTTATTGCACATTAATACTTTAAATAGATATGGACATACATTATCAAAGTTACTTATTAGCAAACTCTTTTCCTTCCCTACTCTTGTGTCACCTAGTGTAAGAAATATGTAAGCTGTAATCAAATGATATTGTTGATTTTATTTAAATAAATCAACGATATAAGATAATATAAATTATCTTTATATAACAACAATAATATATATAATAATAATCATATACATAAAATCTCTTTTGGGCAAATATTAATTTTTGCCCTTTTCGTGTGCTTCATCTAATCTGCAATTACCGTCGGCACGGCTATCTATTTATATAAAATTAACTATAATCTATTAAAATCATATAACATTTTTAAGGTATATAAAAAAAAACCTGCATCAATTTATACATTTTTTTAATGCTTTAAAAATATTGTATTGATTTAATAGGTTAAAATTAATTTTATATAAAACGGATAAATGTCTCTATGTATGCAATGTAGATCATATAGTTCGGGAAACTTATAAATGGAGCTAGGGTTTTAAATTGCAGTGTTATCAAAAACATTAAGAATAGACAGGATGTAAGAAATAAATAAAGGGTAGCTGATCTAGGGAGAGAATGGGTCTGTAAAACTAATGATAAACAAACTAATTACAAATGTAATAGAGAAGAAAGAGTCAAAAGAATTTATATAAGGGTAGTGAGAAAGAAGGAAATTGTTAAAATTAGATACTTGAATGTGCAAGGTAGTAGGAGACCAGAAAAATGATTGGAATTAAACAAAGCAGTTAAAAATGAATGGCTTGAGGTATTAGCAGCAGCGGAAACACATCTAAGAGAAAAAGAAGAACTTACACTGGTAAATTTGGTGTGACAGGATATAAATAGAAAAGAAAAAAAAGGGTAGAGGTATATGATTTACATAAAAAAATATTTAAATACTCTAAAGTGTGAAGAACATTTCTCGCTTGAGATAAGGTTAGAAAGGCAAGAATGAATGGTGGATATAGTGTATATGGCCACTGGAGATAGTGAAACTATAATGGAGTGGAACAGCAGCATAGATAAATGCATAGTTAAGGGTATACAAAGTTTCAAATAGGGGGGGATGAAAATAATGGTTCTAGGGAATGTGAATGGGAATATTGAAAAAATTGATGATGTGGATAACAAGAATGGACAGCTTTTATCAGAGAGTAAATTTGAGCATTGGGAAGTTATCAAGTATTTATGAGGGTCAATACATATAGTCAAGAAATAGTATATTTCACATAATAGGTTATGTATTAGTAGAGAAAGAGGAAATGAATAAAGTACAGAAAATCAAAGTATTTGAAATGAAAAGAAAGTATGTAATAGTGATCGTAATTTCTTTATAATAGAAATGGTTAGTAACATGATGAAAACTAGAAATAAAAGTAGGCAGGATAGTGAAAGGTATAGATGGAGAATGAATGATAAGAATAAGTTAGAATAATATAAAATAAAAGTAGAAGAAATCATAGAAGAGTTTGTTGGGGATAATTATAAAGACTGGTATAGTGAAGTAGAAAAAGTAACAAATAGGGTTATAGGTGAGAATATTCAGAACAATAAAAGTAACAGAAAAGTGATAATTAGTAAAAGTGTAAAAGAGAGGAAGAAAGCATGCAGAGAATATAAATGTGCTATTAAAAAGAAAGAAAGTAGAAAAGATGCTAATATTAAATGAGATAACTGGTTTTTTTGTTGTTGTTGTTGTTGTTGTTTTTAAAAAAAACTTGGCTAAAATAGATAATTATAGAAAGAGAATGAAATTAAATAGTAAATTATTGCAAGATATTAATAAAAGTGGAAGAGATGAGAGTAAAAAATTTTGGAAAATATATTTAAAAAAGGAATGTAGGGATGAGATAAATAGTATTACTAAATGATGAGGAAAAAGAGTGTAGCTCTAAAGAAGAATTAAAAACAATCTTAAATAAGTATGTAATAGAAATAGAAAAGATGTTAGATGTGAAGGATAGAGTGATAAAAAACATAAAATCACACAGTAATGGAAATATTAGTTTTATAGAAAATGAATTGAATGAGGTAGGGAAGAAGTTGAAAAGTGGAAAGGCAAGAGGTTTAGATGGATGGGCAGTAGAGATAGCAGTAAATTTGGGGAAAATGACAAAATTAAATCTATTATCATGTTTTAATAAGATGACACAGAAGACAATTTCCAGATAGCTGGAATAATACAAGAGTGAGGCTATTAGTTAAAGGAAAGGGTAAAGACCATAAGAAGATAGAGATAATGTCAATATTATATAAAGTTTTTGCATATGCGGTGGCTGGAAGAGTGGCAAAATGGATGGAAAAAAATAATATAGTGGGAGAAATGCAAGGATGTTTTAGAATGGATAGATGTATAAGTGATAATTATTTGTAATCACACAACTTATAGATATATATAGGAGGAATACGGGTAGGCAGTTATATATGGTCTTTACAGATATAGAGAAAGCATATGATAGAGGAAATAGAAATATAGATTATGGATAAGTTTAGTATATTTAGGATATGAATGGAGCTTTAGTGATCTTATTAAGAGAGGTATAAAAATAAATAATGTGTATCAGTTAGGAAATGTAGAATCAGAGTTAAAAATGGGGTGGAACTAAGGCATTGACAGGGGTGAATGATAAGGTAGTTTCATATCTCTAAAACTTTTTACAGTATAGCCAGTATTTTGTAAATTAAAATTGGGTACTAATTGAGGAAAAACTAATGGAGATTATTTAAGACACCTACATTTGAAAGTTAATATGGGTTTTTCCAAATAACACTTTAGAACTTAAATTCTTTTTGCAATAATTGTCAGAGAAAAGCAAATACAAATTCTAAAACATTTCAAGTAAAGGTTTGATTGTTTTTTTTCAAAAGAAAATAAATATTAGTAATAATTAATTTTAAAAATCAAATACAATATGGTTGCTTACTAATTAGGATGCCAAACATAATGGTATAAAGCGTTTTTAAGCCAATAAACATCACATGATCCTCACTGACGAAGGCCACAAGCCAGAAACTAGTCTGGGGATATGGGATGAGTAGGCACTAGTTGGGAATTTTATGCACAAGCCTTCTCATCCATTGATTACTCTGGCTTGCACTGAGTTGCAATACTGCATGGAGCGTTTTGTCTGTTTGAATAAAGTGTTTTTGCTAAAAATAACTACATTTTAAAAGGAAGTGTACTATATGTTTGAAAAAGGATGTTTTTAATACATATGTTTTATCATACGTTATATAGAGATCTAGATTTTACAACATCTAAAAAAGTTTCTAAAAGCATACAATGAGAATAATAAGATAGCTTAGCATTAAAAGTTAAATATTATGGTAAAGAAATGAATATTATTGACATCATCGAAAGGATTAAGAAGCTGAAATAAAGTTTGGATAAACATATTGCTAAATGAGATGACGACTGATGGACAGATGGATGAGTAAAATAAAAAAGTTTGTTGGAATGATATAGAGAGAAAAAAAGCTCTGAATAAGAAAAATTAGAATTCGCAGTGAATCAATAACGGTTCCACATAAAGATGGGATACAATAAAAAATTATATTATTGACACTATAGATCAAATAATTACTTAATTTGATTTTACCTCTCACTTCGAGTATATGAAGATCTTATGAATTATCAAGCAATAAACCTATTCGGATTATTAAGAAGTTAGAGCGCCAGACCCCAAGTTCTATCAAATGCGTCAAATCGCAGCCATTAATATTATAATAACAAATTATGATCTTACTAGTTCTTGTAGTAGTTAAAGATTAACACAACATTATATATAAAAATAATTGTTTTTTGCAAATAATGCTTTAGAGTTGCAGGAAATGTTGCAAGAGTTATCAGATGAAAGTAGGTCTAAAGATAAATGTTAAAAAGACTAAACTAATGTTCAATGGATTTTCTCAAAATATGAAAATAAAGATGGATTATGATGAGTTAAAAGAAGTTAACAGCTACAAATACCTTGGTCAGATTATTAATACAGATGGAAACATAATGAATGAAATTAATCATAGAATTAAACTTGGTTGGAGTGCTTTTGGTATAAATAACTTGATACTAAAAGGTAATATGCCTATATGTTTGAAAAGGAAGGTTTTTAATAAATGTGTTTTACCAGTTCTTTCTTATGGATCTGAGATTTGCACATTTAATAGAAGAGCAATACAGAGACTTCAGACAACTCAAAGAAGTATGGAAGGATGCATGTTGGGAATAACAACGAAGAGATCAAAAACGCAATATATGCATAAGAGAATAAACAGGTGTTACTGATCTCATTGAAAAAATTAAAAGACTGAAGTGGAGTTGGGCTGGTCATATTGCTAAAAGAGATGATAATAGATAGACAATTGAAATCTTAAACTGCATTCCAAGGAATTGTGAAAGACCCAGAAAGAGATCACATGTGAGATGGATGGATAAAATAAGAAAGTGTGCAGGGTGATGTGGAGAAGAGATGCTAGATATCGAAGAAGATGGATTGAACTTGGAGAGACCTTCATCCTGCAGTGGATTGATAATGTTTGATGATGATGATAATATAAAAAATAATTAAACACTTAGAAATCACATAAAAATGGGAAAAATTTGTTTCTAAAAATATTATATTCTATTATTTAATGAACTTCTTAAAGGTATAATAACTGAAATATGTAGGTATTTTGGCAGATACATTTAAAACAAAATTCTATTCAAACGCAGTTTAATATATATACAGATTTCAAATATAATTTCTTGTAACAAATAAGAAAACAAGAACTAATTAGATTTCTAAATTGTATAACAATTTATCTAATAAATTAAAAACGACAATACAGGTAAATCAAAGATCAAATTAGAAAATGTATATAAAAACAAAACAAAATCTTTGTTAATAACTGATGTAATCAATATTTTATTACGTACAATTAAATTAATATTGTATATATATATATATTCTTATTTTGCAATTATTCAATAATTGGATATTATATTTAAAATTGTATTTATATAAATTATATTTGATAATCTTTTCAAAATAAAATCCAATTTTAATTTAATAGGATGTATTTCAATCATCTAACAAAATAATTAAATAAATTAGTATACAAAACAATTTATAATTTAATCCCAAACCGTTAGCCAATGCGTTACACGCGGTACATTATATGGACATTATATGGAAGTCCTTGCCAATTCTTGTTGAAAATATATAAATAAAATATGTATTTTTCAACCTATTTTACTTTTAAAGTAATATTTTGCTAAACTTTTCAGAGAATAAGAAACAAGTCCAATTGCCAGTCTAAATATTTTTAGTGCTATGTGATCACTACTAAAACACGGCCAAGCTTCTAGCCCTCAAGTCCGTTATAGTCCTTAAGGACTATAATTAAAGCATAACTTTAACAAATTATAAGCACTAATCCTGGATAATGTCAAAATGATGTAAAACACTGGTATAGGGTGTTTTTATTTACGTTTTTACATCTATTGCCTGTAAAAATCTTTATTATGAAATACGTATATATGGGTGATCATTTATCTTTTTATATGTATGTGGCCATGTGTATTGGATGGATAAGATGGAGTGGATAGCTATGGGGAGATGAAAGTCCAGGGTTCAAGTCCCTTCTAATTATATATGTATGTATGTGTACATGTGAATCTAGAATTAAAAATTGGTATTTTAAATTTTTTCAGGCTTAATATATAGATCAGTTTTGACATCATCTTTATTTATAAGCATGAACTTTATGAAAGTTAATTATTGTCATAGCAATAATAAAATCATTGATTTTATTACACTTTTTCCAAAACATGGTATTGTGACCATACTTTTATTTATGCCTGTCAAATGATCATTTTAAAATAATATATTTGGTTACTTATTATGTTTGAAAAGGGTCAGAATTTTTATATTATTAGGAAATCTCCCTGTTTTAATTATAACATTATAAAAAAAGCACATTTTTAAAAGCAAAGTAATTCTTTCATATATTAAGAGAATCATTGATATTTTTTTACATTAATACTTAGGATTTTCATTAGGTAAGAAATTGAATATTTTTAAAAAAATTCTAAAAATCATATACAAAAGAACTTTATTCAGTAGTTTACAATATTCAGCTTTTCATAGAATCTATAAAGTCTAAATAAATATATGCATTACCATAGATTAGGGAAAATTTTTTTAATTAATGATAAGATGTTCCCTTTCAATTATTTAGAATACAGTTCTAATAACTTAATCAAATATTAGAAAAAAAGTTTTTTATATTAATTGTGAAATTTTAGAAAAATAAATTGTTATCACAGTGATCAAATATCTTTCATTTTTTGCAATATAAATATGCCTATTCAATTTTCACAGAATAATAATTCTATTAATATGGTAAAATGAACACATTTCTTTATAAACTTTCTCATCTAATGTTGGTCAAAATACTTCTAATGAGTCAAGTGTTGGTGGCCGAGTGGTGCTGCCTTACAAGCAGTCGTCCCAGGGTTTGCTTCCCAGCTGATGCTTTGACACATTAAAAAAATACTTTTAACAACTAATTGTGAATAAGAAAACTATAGAGCACATTATACAATTATATATATTTTAAAATTTTGTAATAGTTTTCAAGGAGATGTTAATCTTGAAGAATATTTGATGCTTTTAAAATGTTCATTGATTACATCTGCACTGAAAGTGACTTGCAATAACCTGATATTACAGTGGCCCTGCAGATAAATTCTGTTCATTAAGATTTTGTACAACATGTTTCTTAGATATAGTCTTAAATCTATCTCAGTAATGATGCAAATCACAAGTCTGCTACAAAGAAGATTTCTATTTAGAATAAATTGTACAACAAATATTCTTTCTTACCAAATTATGATTTAGATAGTGAAGAAAAGTATTTTGATTAAACCATTTTTATAAGGTTTAATTTAACAATTAATTTCATTTATCTGTTTACTTATATCTCTAGCACTGAAAATATAATGTGAGTTGGTTCAATTATTCTACTGCTTATGTATTATAATTTTAATCATAAGCTATAATTTTAATCATAATCCTAAAAAAAACTTAGTAAAACTGATTAACACGAAAAATTTTTACACAAAAAATATGTAATGCTTCCCAATAAATATCACATGATCACCATTTACTATATGTACACAAGCTGTTAAAACAGTCACAAACTCTCCAGACAGTAGTGTCACCCAGTGCAAGACATAGTAATCAATGGATACTAGAAAATTTGTGCATGAGTAAGCACTAGATAAGAATTTTACACCCAAATTTTTTAGCATCCATTGATTACTATATCTTGCACTAGGTGGCACTACTGTCTGGTGACTTTTCATTAATACCAATACTATGATAAAGGTCTAATCTTCATTGAGTAGGCAAAATGTTTTACATCTTTTAGAAAAGTAGAGTGAGAAATCGGATTATTCATCAAAAAAAAAAAATTCAAGTTTTTTTTTTTTTTTAATTTGACTTTAAGACTAAGAGCCAGAAAAACATTTATATTATCAAAAAAGAAAAACACTTAAACACAAGAAAGCAGAAATTCATAATTTTGATATTACTAAATCAATAATCAGTGAATTATTGTTAGAATATGATTATTTACATTTCTATTTTACGCATTTAAAAGTTCAATTTTAATTTACACTAAAAACAAACTATAGAATAAATCTGTAAGACAATTTTATATCGATTCCAGTGTAAATAATTGTGTTGGATGATAATTTTGCCTTAGACTGACTGCTAGAGTAAGCTACAATGAAAAGATGATATACCAAATGATCCTCTGGACTAATTAAATTCGTCATAACGGTTATTATATATATCTTATCGAAACTCGATATTTTACTTTTATTAAATACGATTGCTCCGAAAACATGATGTGTGCGCACGCAGAGAAGATATACATGCATTTTCACGGCAGCAAGTAAAATAAAAAAGATCAGTAATTTTCTCAAATTAATACCTAATTTAAAGCAGATTTTTAAGATATTATTTTGGAAAATATTTATTTTTCTATCACAATTTCCAATTCTCAAATCTGTATGATATGTTGAAGCAAAATAAAACTTTTTGAATTCTTAATTTTATAATATCAAGTTAAGACTGATATAAAGTTTTACGTTTATATTAAGCTTTGTTTTAATGTTTTGTTTTGGAGTGTGTGTGTGTGTTTTGTTTTTTTGCAAGATTTATAGACAGAATTCTATTTGAACGTAATAGTTTATTAAAATTTACGATTTAAAAAAGTTAATAAATTTAAAATTCTAATTAAACAAAAATCAGAACTTTTTCTTTATTTTAAATTATACAAAATCGATTTGTTTAAATTTATCAGTTTGTAATCGATTTAGTCTGCAGTAAAAAATAAATTAACCAAAAACATGCTTAGTTAAGAAAATTTAAGTCCAATTATATCTGTTTTAGTTAGATTATTTTCCTGTCTTATTTACATTAAGAAAACTCAGCTTAAAACCATTTTACTTACAGAAAGTTCAAAAAGATATTAAATACTATAGTTATTTTACAAAAGAAAAAGTTTAAAACTAACAAAGTTAAACAATTATTTATTTAAAATGTTTAATCATATATATATATTGTTACCTGTGTCTAATGATAACTGATGATTAAGCATGAAATTTGCATTATGAAAATCATTTGTCCAATTTAAATATATCTTTCATAAATATGTAGTATATCTTAAAAATTATGTGTATATTTTCTGAAATCTCACAAAATCTGATTCACAGCGTATAAAATTTAAAAACAACTATAAGACAAAAAATAAGTAATAGATTAAAACGGTGATGTGATGTACTGTGATTTCTCCTTAAACGGAGTCAGGAATCTCTCAGCAGCTATGCCCAGAGAAACCTGTTTGCCACTTTACCTCCCCTTTCCATTATCCACCCTAAGTTTTCCCTTAATATGCTCCATTCCATTTCCACAACATAATTTTGTCAATGCCCTGACCTTTATATCTAAACCCCCCTTATCTTTTTCCAAACCTAGCATAAAAACCAATAACTCACCTTCTGTATAATCACTTTGTTCATATTTAATCTTTCATAACTTTGTTATTTGTACCCTTTCTGCTTCCAAGCATTTATGTTAAAGTAACATATGCTCAAAATTTTCTATGTCTTCCTTACACAACTTGCAGACTAAATCACCCATATTTTTCCATTTATGCTATATTCCCTTGTTGCTAAAGATCCTGTTCGAACCTTAAACAATAAACTACTTTCCTTACTATTATCATAAATTAACTCACACCCAATGTTCCATTTACTTCTATATATATTTAAACTCATTTTATTCTCCATACTAGTTCTCCAACTCCTATTCTTTATTAATGCATCTATTCTTCTATCCCACTCCTTACCACTATAACACTCAACAATCCTCCTAACACAATCATCCCACCTTTTGTACAAATATACTGACATAAATTCTTTATCCAAATCTTCTAACTTTCTCCATACAATAGTGTCATCTAGGGCAAGCCATAGTAATCAATAAATGATAAAAGGTTTGTGTGTAAAAATCTTTTTCTAGTGCCTATTCATCCAATATCTCCAGACTAGTAGCTTATGGCTTTCATCAATGAGGAGCCCTGAAAATAAAAGTAATGCAGAATAATTGCCTACTTAGTGTCATTTTTATACAAGTAAAGAAATGGCAATCTTTGTTTCAAATTGGACAATTAGCTTCTATTTAGATATCTATATGAAAAAGCAAAAATGTAAATCTTATAATGTTATTGGCAAATAATTAGATATGGAAAAGTAATTTTATTTGATATATTAATTTTAGATTTCACCACATTTTTGAAATATATGGGGCTACTTTGGTATTCCTGCTATAATATATTAATATGGAACATCATCCTACAGTAATATTTTTTTAATTTCCGTTGATGATGTCATGGCAACCAAAAATCCTGACATGACTAATCCATGTCAAATAAACTTACCCTTTCCTTTCTATTTTACATATATTAAATGGTTTACTTTGGCATAGTGACTTTTTCTCCCCCACTATATATATAATACATTTTTTGCTTCATTTGTATGTAATACAGTTTTATATTTAATAACACATTTACTTTATACACTTGTATTTTGTTTGTTTTTTTTTGCTAAAACTTGATGTTTTTTTTTTTAAAAAATATTTAAAATATAAGTAATTTTTATTGTTATTTAAAAATGTAATGGCAAAAGTTATTATATTTGTGCTTTTTTTTTTTGCTAAACTTATATTTGTCAAGCATTGGTGGTTGAGAGTCAGCGACAGCTGCTTTGCAGGTGGTTGTCTCAGTATGGCGAGTTCACTTCCCGGCTGATGCTATGACACATGAGAAAAAAAAACTTATATATACATTTTCAGTTAAAAGTTGTTATTAAAGAGAGTTTTTTTTTAAAAAAAAAGATAATTAAAATTTAAGGTTAAACTTACTGTTCGCCATTTTTTTTTAGGTTAAAAAAGTAACGGAAATCTAAAACTTTGTTACAGCTTGCCATTTAAAAAATATTTCAAGGTTCTTTTTAATATTTCTCCCTTTTTCCATAATAAATATATCTTTCCATCATGATAAAGTACATGTTTTTTTTTAGATTTGAAGTTTGCTATTACACATGGAATATGATAGCTAAAGTTCAGTAGTATGTTTGAAGGATGGCTTTGATGAGACGTAATGTAACAAAAAGCAAAATTCACAAGTATCTGTTCTATTTAATAATATAAGAGCTTCTTTTTTTCCATAATAAATATGTCTCCATTATTTTTTTTAGATTTGCACTGCCATATTATATATGCTATGGTGTATTACTTTTGGTGATGTATTATTCGAAATTTGCGATATGTTTAAAATAACCACTCCATGGGATTTGCAGACAAATTTTATCACACATTCCTTGGAGGTGTTATTTTAAACATATCACAAACTTAGAGTAATACAACATTGGAGTAATACATCATAGCAGGAATAATACCAAAGTACCCAAAGAGTTTATAATAGATATTCAAAATTGATTGAGTTTAAAAATAATATCGATTATTTTTCATTTGAAATTTTAATACATTTAAAAAGATCTTAAGCTTTTATTTGACCAATCATTGCAAAGGTAATATTAACAGATTCTACATCACCCATACATGTTAATAAATGTGGATGTAGTTTGAAAAAAACATATCTTCATGAGAGTTTTAGATTATTACATTATTACTTACTATGTCCAGAATAACCAAGACTTACTATAATCTTTCCATAAATATTAATGTATAATATATATCAAAAAATAGTTTTGTTGAATTAATTACTAAGATACAGTCTGTCTGAATACTTTGTTCTTGTTATTGTTTTACTGAGATTTTTGTGCAAATATTACTGCAAGTGGAATAGTTATTTGAAATGCAATGATTAAATAAATAAATAAAATCACAAAACTTATTATTATATTAACCAACCAAGATTATGACAACCATTGACATGATGTGATGCACTGTGACATCTCCTTACGCATAGTCAGGAATCTCTCAGCCACTATGCCTAGAGAAACCTGTTCACCACTTTACCTTCCCTTTCTATTCCATGCCCTAAGTTTCCCCATTTTCTTCTATATCTGCTCTATCCAATTTTCACACAGCCTTTATATCTAAACTCCCTTATCTTTTCCCAAACACAACATAAAAACCAATAACCCACTTTCTGTATAATCACTTTGTTTATATTTATTCTTTCACAATTTAATTATTTATACCCTTTCTGTTTTTAGACATTTACATTCAATTAACAGATACCTAATATTTTCTATGCCATTATGCAGAATAAATCAGCCATATTTTTCCATTTCTCCTCTCTACCCCAGCACCATTTACTGTAAATGATTTGTCAGTTGTTACTAGAATACTTTGCTACTATCAGTCTTTCCTCCTCAAATTCAAAATGCTATGATTTTTAAGCTAAGTCAACTTGCTTGTATGAATATTATAGGTGTGATAACAGATCTATAAATATGCTTTATTAGCCTCAATAATGTTGGGAGTCACCATTTCTACACATGTAAAAAATATGATTATAGTTAGAATACAACTAAAGCTATATCTATAAAACAAAATTAATCAGATTCTCTTATGTCAAAAAACTTGAAGATTTTGAATTTTAAATTAAAAGTTTGATAATTAAAAGTGACTGCTGTATGCATAACTGCATTGGTTCCAGGTGTGAATCTCAAGTTTTCTGTTAGTGAAAAGACAATTATATTTGAAAAGACACAAAAATATATCCACTTAATATGTTTGAATTGCTATTTAGTACATATATGAGGGCTGGACAGACCTTGAAGCTACTATTTAATATCTAACATACAGGCTATATATGTACTTGTGCAAACAATGTAATATATTGGGATGGATGGCTAAAGAGTTGGAGGGTGGAGTGGATTAAAGCCTCCATTAAAGTTTGAAGATTGGCTATTTTAATATGAATCTGGGCACTTATTGTATATATGTATAGAGATGATAATCTGGGCCAACTAACAAGTGCTGGTTTACCACAAAATACTGGTATTGGTGATTATTTATCATTTAGACATATATGTGGTAAAGTATATCAGTGTTATGAGATAGTGTGGAGAGTTGAGGGTTTTGTGAAATTCTGAGCTCAAAGTACCCTATATATTACATTGTTTGTACAGGTGTATATAGCCTATATGTTAGATATAAATAGTAGTTTCAATGTCTGCCCATCCCTCGTATATGTACTTAAATGGATTATGACCTGTACGTGAGGAATCAGAGTGACTTATGGTCAACTGTGTGATGAGAATATCAGTATCAGTGTGGGCTCTAAGCATTCCATCATCAGATTTTCAATAGGATAGATGGCTGAAGAGTTGGGGGTGGAGTGGACTGAAGCCTGTCCATTAAAATATGAAGATTGGCTATCATAACAGGTGCAATTCTTCATACAGTAGTGCAAGCCAGGGTACTCAATGGATGCCAGAAGGCTTGTATATAAAATCCATATCTAATGCCCACTCATCTAACTCATCCAATATGTCCAGACTAGCTTCGGCTTGTGGCCTTCATCAATGAGGGACTTGGGTCCGAGAGCACTGCACCTAGATCTTGATTCTAATGCAATACTATATGGAGAGTTGTGCCTGTTTTAATAACAGTTATGAGCAAGCATAAGAAATGGTGATCATATGAATATTTGCTATCTTAATATAAATCTGAGCACTTATTGTATATATGTGTAGAGATGTTGATCTGGACCAACTGACGAGTGCTGATTTAGCATGAAATATGTGTATTGGTGATTATTTACCTTTTAGACATATATGTGGATATGTGTATCAGTGGTATGAAATAGTATGGAGAGTTGAGGGGTCGTGTGAAAGTCTGAGCTTAAATGTATTTTAAGTGATTGGAAGATGCAGTGACGTTTGAGCCCACGAAGTTTCATGTTGAATTTTTATGAAGAATCTTAACTTCTTGAATTTTCAATCTACCACTGCAACAAAATACTAAGATATATCAAACAATCATTGATAATACAATACGAAAGATAAAAAAAATAATATAGCAAAACAATCTCAATTATATACCTTGGATAAGAGAGAAGCTGTGTTATTCTAAAACGGGCAAATTGAACTATGAATGTTTAAAATTTTAGAATGAAAAAAAAAAACTATAAACGCAAATAAGTCATCTGAATATATTTATTTTTATTAAATAAACTGAATTCAAATATTTGGTTATCCATACATACAAACACACACATACCTATTTAAAAAAAAGCGTAAAAGAGAACTTGACAAAAGCATTTCGGTGCTCTAAAACAATTGATATGTTGTTGTTTTTTTAAATTAAGATTCAATCAAACTTTTCTAATATACATATCTATCTTAAATAAACAACAATTTTTTAACAACTTCTCTAAAAAGATGTTTTTAACTCAGAGGAATGTAAATAAATGATTTCAATTCAAATTTGAATGACATATCCTGTCATCTTATATTTTTGCTTAAATCAATAATTTCAAGTATTTATACAATACATATTATATAAACAGTACATTAAACAAATAACACGTGATAGCCCCTTTTTTTTTTTTACCAAGGCTCACACGTATTTAACGGTTCAATAAGTATTTGATTACTGTGTTGTTGTTTTTTATATGTCAAAGCGTTGACCGGGAAGCGAACCCAGGCCAGCTGCTTGGAAGGCAGCTATGCTAACCGCTAGGCCACCAATGCTTAACTGATTGATTACTGTTGGTTTAAATACTGGATGCATGTGATGATCATAAGAATGTATTTGAAAAATAATCTGTAAACAACCGACAATCCCAAAGTAAAAATTTTAAAATCGCAGTCTTAGTTTTTTTGCTATAAATAATCCATATACATATATTATACTGATCTTATTTAAATACATACAGCATTTTTTCTCTCTATTGGTTTTCCTTTTACATTTTTTTTACTTGATTGCTGATATCTAATTTTATCATAAGTAAAAGTCATTGTTATAATTTTTTTCTCAGTTTATTACTATTTTAAACGCCCTAGGCAATGTTGCTGTATCTCAAATTGAATTTCAGTCTGTTACTTCTGATCTTTCTTAATTTCAAACTTTTATCTTTATCCTATTTCATCCCTTACAAGATTATAGAAAAATCTTGCTAGAAATTTCCATTCCCCATTCTAAGTTTTTCTCATATTCTTAGCTATCCTGCTCTATCTTATTTCCACAACATCATCTTTGTTTACCCCTTAACCTTTGTTTCTAGGTTTCTTTTTCCAACCTCAACATAAAGACTAATAATCCACTTTCTGTACAATCACTCGGTTCTATATTTATTCTCCCACAAATTCATTATTTGTACCCTTTCTACTAAGCATTTACATTCTATTAGCAAATTCCTAATATTTTCCATGCCTTTCTTATATAGCCCACAGACTAATTCACTCATGCTTCTCCATTTATGTGTATATTCCTTTATTACTAGTGATTCTGTTCAAGCCTTAAATAGTAAACTACTTTCCCTGCTATTATAATAAATTAACTCACATCCAATATTCTGTTTACTTCTATATATATTTAACCTCGTTTTACTCTCTGTACTAGTTCTCTATCTCTCCAGCTTCCTATTTTTTATTAATGCATCTATTTTTTGCCACTATAAGATTCAAAAATCCTTCTAACACAATCATTTTACCTTTTGTACAAGTATACTGACATAAAGTCTTTAGCTAAATCTTCTGTATTTTATACTACCTTTCTCACCCATCTTTTTGCTTTTTTATGTGTAACTCAATTAGATACTATTTTGGCTATTCTCTTACTATCCATAAATTGCAATCTACCAAACATTTCATTTTACTTTTTGCATTTCTCATATAAAAACATGACCATCCCATTTCTTCTTGAATTGCCTCTCCTTTGTAATCCACACATCTGCATCAAATACCTTTCTTCCTACTTCTCTTTACACTTTTTCTAAGTAATCTAACATCCCTTTGCTAATACATAATACATCATTACAATAGGTTAGCCCCACTACTGTTACTCCCTTTTATACAATTCTTATTATATCATATTTATTATATGAAAATACTTAATTTCTTTATCAGTCTTTTTTTTTTCATTTATCAATTTTTTTTCCATTCCTCCAAGCAATTCATGTTAAGCTATTTCAGCACTACCCTCTGTGAACAAATATACATTCTGAAGTATATTTATTCACAGAGGGCGTTGCTGAAGTATCTTAACATGGTGATTGATGATTTGAATTTACTATTACATATATTGTTTTTACCTTACTATCTGATGGTCTAGGAACTCTTTGTGTGATTCTCTTAACTTTTATTTTCCTGTCATTAGATATCTGAGAATTCTAAAAACTACTCAGCCATACTTCTTCAAAAATACTATTTAACTTCTATTTCAATTAGAAATCTTAAAGATTTTTTTTTGTATTTGTTCTAATTTACCACCGATATCTTTTTAGATATTCTACAAGCATTTAATTTAGTTTTAATTTTGACAAATACTTATTAATATTATGGTATTTATCAAAGTTTGATAAAAATAATTAAATAGGTCAGATGCTTAGGGCGTTATGTGACGTTAAAGTACTCAAAATTGACAATTTAAGATTTACTCTAAAAATCTGTAGTTTTTTTCCAGCTTTGATAAACATAGAGATTTTATCTCTTGTTTTGTCTCAAGATATAAGAATTTGAAGTCATTGTTTAATTTATCTTGAAAATTATATTGAAATTTTTAATTTCTTTAAATAAGATAGTATAGCATTCTTTTTTCATTGATAATATATATATTTTAAAACATTGCATAAAATCAAATTTTCTGGGATTGATAGCCGAATTTGCCTTTTTTAATTTCCCTAATACTATTTTTATTATAAATATATTAAATAATTTTAATATTACCACATATTCTTTTAAATTCATATAAATATACAATAAAAGACAAAAAAATGTGAATAAATCCATGTGTTTGTGTTTAATTTTTAAAAATATCAGATATATTAATCTTTAATTGAGTTTTACAGTTTATATCCATGCTAGAGACAATCTCTAGTTTAGTAAATGAATAATAATTATTTTCATTAATTATAAAAAACTTTTTGAAGTGTCTAATATCTAGTAAATAATAAGGTACTTTAGGATTTTTCTTGCTATGACGTATTACCACAAAGACGTACTACTCTAATCTTCCGATCTTTAAGATAACATCTCCTAGTGATTTCCAGACAATGTCAATCGATAAAATGTGTTCAGAAATCATGTGGAGACATTATGTTAAAGATTGAAAGATTAGAGTAGTAAGTCTTCGTGTAATACATCACAGCAATAAAAAAGCAAGCCATCTTGTAGAAATCGGATGCCATTTTTGTTGTTTCTGCAAACAAAAAAAATAAAAAAATTAATATAATCAAATGTAATAACAATAAAATGTAATAGCAATAATAAAAGTAAAAAGTACATCTAAGAGTAAGAATAGCAAGAATAATATGAAAGAAGACATCTAATAGCAAGAATAATACAAAAGAGGACATCTGGTAGCAAGAATAATATGAAAGAGGACTCTGATAGCAAGAATAATACAAAGAGGAAGGTAGAAGAAAAATGAAAGGGAATAATAGCAAGAATAATATGATAATAGCAAGAATAATACGAAAGAGGACATCTAATAGCAAAAATGATATGAAAGAGGACATGTGATAGCAAAAATAATATGAAAGAGGACATCTAATAGCAAGAATAATATGAAAGAGGACATCTAATAGCAAAAATAATATGAAAGAGGACATCTAATAGCAAGAATAATATGAAAGTGGACATCTAATAGCAAGAATAATATGAAAGAGGACATTTAATAGCAAAAATAATATGAAAGTGGACATCTAATAGCAAGAATAATACGAAAGAGGACATCTAATAGCAAAAATAATAGCAAGAATAATACGAAAGAGGACATCTGGTAGCAAGAATAATATGAAAGAGGACATCGGAATAGCAAAAATAATACGAAAGTGGACATCTAATAGCAAGAATAATATGAAAGAGGACATTTAATAGCAAAAATAATATGAAAGTGGACATCTAATAGCAAGAATAATATGAAAGAGGACATTTAATAGCAAAAATAATATGAAAGTGGACATCTAATAGCAAGAATAATACGAAAGAGGACATCTAATAGCAAAAATAATAGCAAGAATAATACGAAAGAGGACATCTGGTAGCAAGAATAATATGAAAGAGGACATCTAATAGCAAGAATAATACGAAAGTGGACATTTAATAGCAAGAATAATACGAAAGAGGACATTTAATAGCAAAAATAATACGAAAGTGGACATCTAATAGCAAGAATAATAGAAAGAGGAATAATAGCAAAAAAATAATAATAAGAATAAAGAAAAAATAAAAAGAAATAGACATCTAATAGAAGAATAATAGAAAGTGAAAATGAATAAAAAATATAAAAAAAAAAAAGAAAAATAAAAAAAAGAAGAGGTAATAGAAAAAATAGAAAAAACATCTAATAGCAAGAATAATACGAAAGAGGACATTAATAGCAAAATAATATGAAAGTGGACATCTAATAGCAAGAATAATATGAAAGAGGACATGTAATAGCAAAAATAATATGAAAGAGAACACCTAATAGCAAGAATAATACGAAAGAGTACATCTAATAGCAATAATAATACAAAAGAGGACATCTAATAGCAAGAATAATACAAAATAATAGCAAGAATAATACGAAAGAGGACATCTAATAGCAATAATAATATGAAAGAGGACATCTAATAGCAAGAATACTAAAAAGGTCAACCGGTAAAAATAGCCAAAATAGTAGTACAAAATCCGGTAGGCATAGCAAGAATACTAAAAAGAACATGTCTAATATATATATAAGACATTAACTTAAAAATTAATTTAAAGCAAAATTAAACATTAGTACAAAAACAAAAATAATTTATCTAAAAAAACAAAAAATATTATAATAGGTACTGTCAAATATATATATGACATTAACTTAAAAATTAATTTAAAGCAAAACTAAACATTAGTACAAAAACAAAAATAATTTATCTAAAAAACCAAAAAATATTATAATAGGTACTGTGATATATATATATAAGACATTAACTTAAAAATTGATATAAGACATGAAGTTAAAAATAAATTTAAACTAAAAAATGTTAAATAGGTACTATCATATATATATATGACAGTAACTTAAAAATTGATTTAAAGCAAAACTGCAAAAAGTAGTACAAAAACAAAAATAATTTCTCTAAAAAACCCAAAAATATATATATAAGACATTAACTTAAAAATTGATTTAAACCAAAAAATGTTAAATAGGTACTGTCAAATATATAACACATTAAGTTAAAAATGGATTTAAACTTAAAAATGTTAAATAGGTACTGTCAAATATATATATATATGACTAACTTAAAAATCGATTTAAAGCAAAACTGCAAAAATTAGTACAAAAACAAAAATAATTTCTCTGAAAAACCAAAAAATGTTAAATAGGTACTGTCAAATATATATATATGGCTAACTTAAAAATCGTTTTAAAGCAAAACTGCAAAAATTAGTACAAAAACAAAAATAATTTCTCTAAAAAACCAAAAAAATATTATAATAGGTACTGTCAAACATATATATATATAAGACATTAACTTAAAAATTGATTTAAACCAAAAAATGTTAAATAGGTACTGTCAAATATATGACATTAAGTTAAAAATGGATTTAAACTAAAAAATGTTAAATAGGTACTGTCAAATATATATATAAGACAGTAACTTAAAAATTGATTTAAAGCAAAACTGAAAAAATTAGTACAAAAACAAAAATAATTTCTCTGAAAAACCAAAAAATGTTAAATAGGTACTGTCAAAAATATATATATAAGAACCGAAACTTAAAAATTGATTTAAAGCAAAACTGCAGAATTTAGTGCAACAGACAACAAAATATATCGAAAAGACATTAAGAAACAAAATAAAATATACTTACAAAAAGCGATCACTGTGGTGGTCTGAATTGGGCTATATGATGCAAAATGGCACTAAAGGGATCATCTTTGTAGAGGCACCTCCACATAAACTCTGTCAAATATGAATCAAGGTGTTGGTGAGCGGTTCCTCTATGTTTTTTATTACACCACTTCATTAAACCCCACAACCTCTCAATATGTTGTGTGTGAACACCGGTCGTGGGGTCTACAAAGTTATATGTATGGTTGACTCTATGATGATCAAATCCTGCTTCTGCCAATTCTTCACTTTTGTAGCCTTTCCAACAGTCGCTATAAATGGTAGAGCCCTCTTGAACATTTTCTAAAATGGCTTGCATAAGAGTAGCTGCGGTTCGGTCACGAATGGCTGTTACAAAGCACTCCTCAGTCTCTCGGCAGATACCTCCAAATATCCACTGCTGTGGAAGTACTCTGCCAGCATTATTTTTCCATTTAGAGAATAGACTTTCGTCAATCTCGATGATTGTGTTTGGACCACCGATTTTCCGTTTCTCTAGATGTAACAATCTCCACGTGCACACTTCCCGAAGGTAATTGTTCCAGTCTACTACTGTTTTGTCAGACATGTTCAACTACATGCAAAACATTATTGATGTTAGTTCTTTTGCCCAGCAATGAATAAACTGCAAAGCTGTGACAAAAGAAATTTTGGAGCCTTGGAACCACGTTCCTTTTCTTATGGGTGTTTTTTTTAAACAAGCATTCAGGTTGCAGTGCCACTGTTTCTCTGCATTATGTACGTATTTTTTTATTTCATGGCCGTTTTCACATAATTTTACATTTGGAATAACTCCACTATTTTGAAAATAAATTATAGCTTCCTCTTCAGAATCGGGTAAATTCCACAAGCTACTAATTTCAGCCATTCCAAATTATTATCTGTTAATTACAAAAACAGAAAGTATCAATCTCAACATGCTAAAAAATCAAAAAAAAAAACCCACCAAACTTTCAATAACTTACGTTAACTTAAAAAGAAGCACAATGGACGCAAACTAATATTATGTAGAAGCACAAAACGGTCGTAAAATCTATAAATTCAAAAAATATTATGGTATTAATTTAGAAATATTCAAAAATGGGAAAAAAATCAAATAATTCAAACTTAATCAACTTACATCAAAAAAATATCTGGAAAGTATTAGAAAATCTCAGTATGGAAACTCACAAAATGGATGCAAATCTGCAAATGTAAAAAATATTATAGTATGGAAAAGCCCAAAACGGACGTAAAGTATGTAAAATTCAAAAAAAATATTATAGTACTAATCTAAAAATGCTCAAAAATAAAAAATACAAAAAAATACAGCCACTCCAAATTATTATCTGTTAATTACAAAAATACAAAGTATTAATCTCAACACGCTAAAAAAAAAAAATGCTCAAAAATAAAAAATACAAAGAAATACAGCTACTCCAAGTATGGAAAAGCCCAAAATGGATGCAAATCTTAAATGTAAAAAATATTACAGTATGGAAAAGCCCAAAATGGACGTAAAACTGGAAAAGCCCAAAATAAACGTAAAATGTGTAAAATTGGAAAAAAATATTATAGTATTAATCCAAAAATGCTCAAAAATAAAAAAAAATACAGCCACTCCAAATTATTATCTGTTAATTACAAAAACACAAAGTATTAATCTCAACACGCTAAAAAAAAAATGCTCAAAAATAAAAAATACAAAGAAATACAGCTACTCCAAGTATGGAAAATCCCAAAATGGACGCAAATCTTAAATGTAAAAAATATTACAGTATGGAAAAGCCCAAAATGGATGTAAAATTGGAAAAGCCCAAAATAAACGTAAAATATGTAAAATTGGAAAAAAATATTATAGTATTAATCTAAAAATGCTCAAAAATAAAAAATACAAAAAAATACAGCCACTCCAAATTATTATCTATTAATTACAAAAACAGAAAGTAAAAAATTGGTAAAACATGTAAAATTTGGAAAAAATATTATAGGAGAAAATAGTATGGAAAAGCATAAAATATTAGAGTAGGATATTGTAGTATTAATCAAACAATACAACTTTAAGCAACTTACATCAAAAAAATCTCTGGAAAATCTCAACACAAAAGTCTAAAAAAGCACAAAAAAATGTATGTACTGACTCCATGAAAGGCGTACTTACAAAAGACAGAATGAAAAAATTTGACATACTCTCTCGACTTAAATCTCGCGGGTCACCACGCGGATCAGTACGATAAAAAATAACGTTTCCATAGATTAGTCATGCCAGTGTCTTAGTTGCCATGACAACATATATCTAATCTTCGATGAAATCTTACTGGCAAAAAACATGCTAAGTGAATACGTCATAGCTCATAAAATCTCAAACTACCAATAATAATTTATATAGCTGATAAAATCATTATATTGTAAAGTATTAAATACTAAAGATTCTACAATGATTTCTATTTAATTTTGAAAAAAAAAAAGAATAAATTATTTCTTACAAATGTGAAGGTTGATTCAATTTTACTTAAAGAACGTTATTATTGGACATTATTTCTTGCTCTTTTTTATTCAAGAAAGATTGGGTAATAAATAGTACTGAAGTCTATAATGCTAACTCAAGGGGCTTCAATTATTTTCCACAATACTCTTGCATTTTTTAATTAATTACTGTTTCACAAAAGTAAGCTGCGATAACCCTATCTTATTTGACATTTTACTCAGTGTGGTAGCGCTGCGATTGTTACTTTTCTTGTGTTGTTTTAAAGCGTTGTATATGTTAAATTACTGTGGGTGACAAGCTGCAGTTAAATGATTGAATAACGTGCATATATATTTTATTTGTAATAACATTAAATAATTTCTAGACATGAGGGCAAAAACAAAACCAGACAAGTTTTCAAAGTAAAAAATTTTATCAATATTAAAAAATGGTAAAAAAATCATACATGATCATATAGCAATCAAGAATTTACCCAACAAAATGGCTTTCATACCAAATTTTAAATCATTCAAAATAATTCTTCAGGATTCTGGTTTTTTCAACTATTTTATTTAATATATTTATCAGAGACCTTCCATAACCATTAAATACGAAATATATCTAAATTAAAAACATCGCTTTGACAAAACATGATAAAATAAAATATATCTTTTTTAAAAATACAAATATCTCTTGGTACTGAATTAGTATGCACTCAAGGCCAATTTGAATTCTAAGAATTGCCCCAAATCCCCCTGACACATCCAAGTGATAAATGACATTGATTAATCCATACATAGTCATGATATGGCCCTTTTTTACAAAGTCAGAATTTACATTAATGATTAAAATGCAAACTTTATATAATTATGCTTAATAAAATCACATGACTAAAACATGCAAAGTCACAATTTGCATCAATAATTCTAAAATTAAAGTGCAAATTTCCAACAACTATGCAGTTGTGACCATTCATTACAAAATTAAAGCACAAATTTTGTACAATTATGCTTGATCAATTTTACTAAGCATATAAAAAGTTTGGAAATCCTTTCCAAAAATCTTGAAGTGTGTTCATCCTTCAGCATAAACTACAGACAAACCTCTATAAACTTAATCCAATCTTTTGCAACAAACATCTAAGCATGATTATATCTCATAAAAAAGATACATAGCTTTATTGCTCAGGGAATTCATAAGAAGTTTGAGCACCAGATCTGTAAAGTGCCAGAATTAATCCTGGAATCTCCTGATCCCATGTTAGATACTCTACCAATTATGCCAAACCATGCAGGATATATAATCCCATAGTATATAGGAATGACCTTGACCATAGCCTATTGCCTTCATTAACTATTCAAAGTTAAAGCTAAAATAATTTTAAGGAATATTTAATTTAGAAAGCTGTATGGTATTATGTGAAGATTGATACAAATATTTTTTTTAAATAGCAACAATTTTATCATTTGCATATTTTATCATTTGCATATTTTATCGTTTGCATATTTTACAACAGAATTTTATGGCATCTTTGGGAAAAGTGCTCACATAAAACTTTTCCATAATGAGAGTAAAAAAATATTACTCATGTCTTTACTCAATTTCACTATCTTAATTTGTACTAAACAAAATGTATAAATAATTAATACATAAATTAGTTTTATGACTTTTAATGCATGTTTCATGTCAATATCTTTTTTCTGTACACATAAAACAAAACAAAAAATGTTTAAAATCAAAACATGTTGCTTTATGAAATAACTTTCACTGGGAAATCCAAAACAAACTATTGTCAAAGTTATAACAATAGTTTAAGAACCATTTAGTGCTATGTACTTCAGAATAGAATTTGTAGAATTGTGGCAAAAATAAACCAGGAACTACATTGTTAATAAGTGTTCCTTGAGAATGTGCACTATTATAAATGAAAAACTTTTTAGACAACAAACCTATCTATCTACTGATTATAATCTCTACAGATTTATTTAATCTTAATTATAAAAAACTTTATGTTTTGGGGGAAAAATTATTATTGTTATATAATGAACCAGATTGTTTTGTAGAATCTGTATTCATTAAAAGTAATGGGGAATAAAAACTGTATAATAATGACGAATAAAATCTTAACAATAATGTGACATATTTACAACTGTAATTAAATAACATTAAAAGTAGGTCATATTGTCTAGAAAAATCTTAAAATGAAAACTATTTAAACCATTAGAACATCACATAGCCACCCTTTATTACGCTTACACAATCTGTTAAAACAATAATGCCATCTTAGTAATCAATGAATGCTAAAAGAAATATTAGATGAGTAGGCTTTAGATAGAAATTTCCTGCACCATCCTAGCATCGATTAATTATTTGGCTTGCACTAGGTGGCACTATTATATGGAGAGTTGCTAATGTTTAAGGCCTGAATAGAATCATTGGCAACCAGGGAATATAAACATATATAGAGAAATGTGAGTGGTTTACTCTGCAGGTTATGTAAGGAACACAAAGAAAATATTAGGCATCTATTAATTGAATGTAAATGCTTACAGGCAGAAAGCATACAAATAATGAAGCTGTGGGAGAATAAAAATAAACAAAGTGATTATACAGTAAGTTGGTTCTTATTTTTTGTACTGGGGTTGGAAAAAGATTAGGGATATTTAGATATAAAGGACATAGAGTGGACAAAAATAATGTGGAAATGGGATGAAACAGGATAGAGAAGAATATGGGAAAAACTTTGGATGGGGAATGGAAAGAAAAGGTAAGGTGGCTAACAGGTTTTTCTGGGCATAGTGGCTGAGAGATTCTGATTTTGAGAAAGGAGAAGCCATCATGCATCACAATAAAAATTTAATTATAAGAGAGTATAGAATGAAAGTGAATATGTGGATACATAGCATATGCAAAATATTTAACAAGGAAATTGTCATAATATCTAAACAAAAAATTCTTTTTTATTTATAACATTTAGTAACTCAAAAAATATTATTCTAATACAAAATTTTATATATATATATAAAATATGAAATACTATAGTAGTATTTTACAAATATATGTCAATATAATAAAAAAAGTTTGATGCAAGTATTTAGTTGTAGTGTTATTACAGTATTTTTATTTTTTTTTTGTAAAATGAAAGTAGATCAATATTTTCATCTTTTTTTTTTCAGGCATAAAAAGTACAAAATATTCAATTCTACTGGCACAAATTTCTTAATTTATTTAAAGATAGTTAACTCATTTTATCTCAATTATAATTTTAATTTAAAAAAAAGAAACTGAAATGGAAAATGGTTTTCCTTAAAATAATGACTTTGGAAAGGTTATGTCTTTTTTCGTTCACGAAATGATAGGCCAGGGAAATCTGTCAAATTTACTATCGGTTGCAAAATTTAAAGTCAGTACATTACAACACCCTAAAAGAAAGCTAGGGCCAACAATGGATAATCTACCTTTTAATATTATTCAATCTTCAGATTTTTGAAGAATGTACACAACAGAATTGAACTGATCCTTTCTATAATCATTAGTCAATATACTTATAGCTCAAAATAAAAGACAAAATCATGCTAATGTATTCTTGCACACATGTATTAACTTTTAGTAATACATTACTTTCCAAGAAAAATATAAATAATAACTCATAAAGATATCAAAACAATGTCAGCCTTATAAATCAATTTATATTTGCTCTTAACACCATCACAAAGCTAAAAAAAAAAAAAACTCGGAGAATTACAGATTTTAGAAAGACTATTTTGAGAGGAACTTTTGTTGTCCCTATTGTTGCCATTGTTCTTATTACCATTTAATAACTTTTTTTGTTATATAATTAGTTTAAGAAACATTTTGCACAAAATAGCAAATAGATTTGATTGTTAATTGATTTCAGATTAATATCAAAAAATACTCCATAAAATATTCAAATAAATTATTATTATTATTATTATTATTATTATTATTATTATTATTATTATTATTATTATTATTATTATTATTATTATTATTATTATTATTATTATTATTATTATGATGATGATGATGATGATGCAAAATACAATTTAGAAAGATATTCAATTTAATTTTGTTAGCTGTACATGATTAATAGCCAATTAAAACCCTGTACACAAATAAATGCAAAGCAGTTTTAATATTTTTATAAATAATTAAATATATATTATACTTACCTAACAATAAACACATTTGAATGTTTGTAATAATATATTTGTAATTATAATAATATGATGTACAAACCCACTATTATTAATAAGATATACCCTCTGCTATATTATATTTCATAGTAACTTATAAAACATCTTCAATAGACCATTTTTATATTGATAAGTACTTTTTTTCTTTTGTAAATAAAAGATTGACCCATTCTAATTTATAGACATTATAAATAAGTTGTAATTATATGTTGGACTATTTCCATCAAGCGACTGTGGCCTAGTGGTTAGCATAGCTGCCTTCCAAGCAGCTGACCTGGGTTCGCTACCCGGTCAACGCATTTGACATATGAAAAAAAAAACCATTAAAAATTCAATGATATTAGAAAAAAAATAAACTTTAGTTAAATTTTACGATTATATTGCACAGGTTGGTACATGACGTTATGTTTCCAGAAGTATTATTCTTCTTTCTTCTTCAGGTGTTGCTGGCCTGACCAATGACAGTAGTAGCATGAAAATCGAACCTGGAACTTTAGATTCTTGAATTTTTAGTGCAGCACTCTTACTAGTTGAGCTATTTCACGAATTAAAGTGAATTTACATCACAGCTCAGAAAAAGTAAATCGTCAGAAATTTACATGTTTTGTCATTGAATAAATATACCAAAATGCATAAAAGTCATATTTGACTATATAGATAATTAATAATTTTTATGGTTTCATGGATAACCATTGTGCAAAGAATATCAAATGTTAATACCTCCTACATAATAGTGATTCTAATTGCCTTCTTTTAAATATTAATACTTTCCCGGCAGTTGAATAACAATTTAATTTTATGTTAATTATTTTAATATATAGGGTATATGAGCACAGACTTTCACACACCCCACCACTCTCCACACTATCTCATAACACTGATACATTTGAACACATATGTTGAAAAGATAAATAATCACCAATATAAGCATTTCATGCTAAACCAGCAATCATCAGTAATCTCTCCCTCAGGGTGGTCTTTGAGAATTTCACCATCAGATTTTCAATTGGATGGACGGTTGAAGAGTTGGAGTGTGGAGTATATTAAGGCCTGTTCATTAAAGTATGAGGATTGGCTATCTTAATATGTAGCTGAGCACTTATAGCATATATGTGTAGAGATGGTAATCTGGACCAACTGATGATTGCTGGTTTAGCATGAAATACGAATATTGGTGATTATTTATCTTTTCAACATATATGTGTTCAAGGGTATCAGTGTTATGAGATAGTGTGGAGAGTGGTGAGGTGTGTGAAAGTCTGTGCTCATATACCCTACATATTACATATATAGACATAGGTATATAATAAGACTGTGTGTTTCAGTTTTTAATTATTTAATAACTTATAAACAGCGAAAGAAATATATTTTTACTTCTTTTAATAGGTAGTTCCTAAAATTTTCACTCAAACAAATAAATCATAAAATCATTTTTACATTTTTAAACACTCCGTTGACTTAAAGTTTTAATAAAAAGGAAAGCAATTAATAATATAAACTAATTAATAGCACTGAATTAGCTTTCAGCAAAACACTGCCAGAATCCTATGCTGAATAAAATTAGGCAGTACAGGTACGCTTATATAATATGCAAATGAGGCCAATATGCAAATAAGGGAATTAATAAGTTGAGATGTTTTAATTTTACAAAGATAACATAGTGAACAAGAAAATATAAAAAAATATGGAGTAGTCATACGTACTTATCTAATGTGTGAAAAATATTTAAATAATATTGTTATAAATATAAGCACAATTATAAACATGTGTACAGTAACAATATCTTGTCAATGGATCAGTAGATAGAAGAAAATAAAAGATACATCAAGAGCTACAATACGGTAAACTATACTAAAAGAGTTTATTTAAAATTAGTTATATAAACATTAAAAAATAATAAAATAGATTTATTTATTTTTATAGATTATACAGCTATATATTTTATACTATGTTGCAGCAAAACATAAAGCTAAGTTTATACATTGGAAGGCTTAAGACTAGAATTTAATAATAAAAGTGATTTTGTGAATATTTATTTTTTTGTTATGATTTTTTATTATTTATTTATGAAACATTCAACAACTTTTATTTTTTTATATGAGCTTCGATTTGCTTTATTAATTCTTATGTTGTAGGTAGTGGGAACACATGTGCAGAATTCTCATTACATACGATAAACATGATGTCTTGAGAACCTATTTAACTACAATTTAATTATTCCATTGCTTTAAATTTAATATTTAACATTCTGAAATTAATATTTGAAATTTCTCACTGATTCTTTGGATGACCACTAAATTACTGTGAGGCTTGTAATCTGTAGATCTAAATATAGATTGCCATCTGGTATAAGAAATATATCAAGGTACTCAATAGTATGTTTAATGACATAGACTGCACAGCATATACAAATGTTAGATTTTTCAGATTTTTATTGAATTGAACTGCAATGTTAAATTCATCCAACCATAAATTTAAATGATATACAGACACATAACACATGAATTTTGTATACCAGATTGGATACCATATGACTTGTACCATTTGTAAGTGGGAATACCCAAAGTAACCAGGATAATTCATTGGAGAAGCATATTGTAGTGTAGGCTTCTGTCACTAGATGCCTCTTTCTGGGATCCCCCTGCACTAATCTGTCAACTTTCACCATCAAGACAAATTGTGTTATGACATGATAAATGATTTTATTAAGTGTATCTCATTTACGTGTTGATTTTTGTAATGGATGAAAAGATGAAACAATATGAAATTTTATTTTTTGTTAGGGAAAATGGCAAGAGAAAAGCTTATAAGAAAGCAGCTCTGGGGATAACACAAGGTTATGAGTAGTTTAAGTGAAGTTTCAAATTCACCACATCCCCCAAAAAATGTCATGAATGAAGTTCAATGTCAAAAGAATGCTAATGGGGGGAGGGGGTAAACTGTATTATTCACTCAGAATTTTTTCATAATTATTAAATGTTTTAATTTCAAGTTCTGAAATTTTTGCATGATGTGATAAAACAAAAATATCTCAATTTGTAGCCAAGTGGAGAGTGTAAGCTTTACCATAACAATATACCTGCACATAAAGTGATGAGTGCAGTATAATTTTTAATTTAATTTAGCATGACCTAACTTATCCATCTACCATATTCATCTACTCTGTTCTGTGTAACTTCATTTGGAATGAAAAAATATATATTTTTTTTTGCAGATTTAGAAGTGGTGAAAAAAATAGATGCCCAGACATTAACAGGCATCACTTTTCTCAAGTTTCCAGAATACTTCAATAAGTGAAAAACATATTTAGCTCAGTGCATTGCATTAAATGGATTCAATTTGCAGCACTTAAAAATAAATACACATTTATTATTACAAAATTCTGGCGATTTTTGAGTATCTCCTCTAAATACATATAAGAGAAAACAGTTTGTGCATTAACAAATATCATGGATTTGTAATATTGACTTACAGTTGCAAATGTTACTTGCCCTATAAAATAATCTAGATATCTTGTTATTTAATACAACACTTAAAAAATATTAAAAATACAATATTTGTAGAGCTTATGATTCAATAAGATTCATAAAATACACAATTATTCCAAGAGCATTTCAAATGCATCCCTATTAGGAATATATGACTTCATTTTTTTAAAATCTGCAAGAATATTATCATGTGATATAAATTTAAAACTAAACATATTTAAATCTATTAGAATGTTGCAATATTTATTATAATGCTATTATTATATTACAGAATGTCAGCAAATGTAATACTAAATTGACGAGAACTTAAACTCTGTAATACAAAGCTGTGGGTGCATGTGTCTCAAACTATATAATTTATAATATATATAAATGAGCATTTATTTTATAACGTCTTGCGTGCGATTATAATTACGATAGAATGACAGCTTGTTAAGCTAATTGCGCAGACGCTGTGAGAATGTTATTAATAAATGAATACCTTCGAACAACCACATGATATAGTTAAGTGACTCACAACATTAATAGAAATAAAATCAGATCAGTATCTTTAAATAATTTCTAGAAGCCAAAATCATATGATTAAAATTTTTTATGAATTCTAATAAAATACTAAACCTTCATAAAGCTAGTCTAACAAGATAATAGACATCCAAAGATTTTATAAGTAATAAGACAGAGTCCAACTAATAAACAGTTTTAAATAGGCTTTATTAAAAATAACACCACCATTAAATAAATTATATACTTAATCTTTAAGAACTGAAATACAGGCTTATTATATACCTGTATCAATATATGTAATACATATCAATATATGTAATACATAGGGAATATGAGCACAGACTTTCACATAACCCACCACTCTCCAGTCTATCTCATACCACTGATACACTTGAACACATATATGTCGAAAAGATAAATAATCACCAATATTAAATAATTCTATTAGTCATCGTTAACTAAAAATTTCATCGTTATATGGCAACTTACTGGATAAATAAAAAATAACTTATCTCATAAACAATGAGGATTGACAATTCCTCAACAAGCTGTGATAAATGCTTAGCCAGAGACAGCACTTAAAATATCTGTCAGGAACCTCCCCCCCACCCAAGCCCCTGACCATGGTTTCGTGCTTTGGCACTCCTCAGAGAGGTGCCAGGATAGGTTCAGACACAGATCTAAAAATACCAACCCAAAGCCAAGCACTTACCTGAAAGTTATCTATTGAGTGGAAAATCTGAAGTTTTCAGACATCTATATGTCTTCAAACCTAGCTATCCAACTCAAATAGCTATATGGGGCTGATAGATCTTCAGCCATACCATATATTAGTAGTCTTAGCAATGTAACATCACATAAGACTTAAGGCAGAGACTATAAATAGTCAAAATAAGAGACTCTTATTTTGACAACTTATCTGATATTTTCAAGATTTAATATCGCTTCAAATACATATTGCTAGAAATAAGATATGATGATCGCCAGTTGAAATCTTAAACTGGATTCCAAAAAAAAAAAAAAAAACTTATGTGAGATGGATGCATGAAATAGAGAAATATGCTGAAATGATATGGAGAAGAGAAGCTAGAGATCAGTGAAGATGGTTTGAATTTGGAGAGACTTTCATCCTGCAATGGATCGATAATAGTTTAAAATGATGATTTATTGGTATATCTATATGTAAATTAATAAATATGCATTAAATTATGTAATTTGTAATTAATTTTATTATTATTATCGTATAATATTAATCTTATTAACAAAAATACAATATTTACATTGATTGTGCATACATATATATAATGATTAATAAATAAAATACGTATGTATATTTTTAATATTATTATAAATTATTAATTAAAAACCTAGCACAGTATAATATACATTTGTCATAGTTTAATTAATGATTGTTTTACTTATCTGTATTTTTTTCCCTACTGTACAGGCTTTTTCATACCTGCACTTATATATGTAAAATATGGGTGC
Source organism: Epiperipatus broadwayi (assembly GCA_028023455.1). NCBI lineage: Eukaryota > Metazoa > Onychophora > Udeonychophora > Euonychophora > Peripatidae > Epiperipatus > Epiperipatus broadwayi. The sequence continues at coordinate 4,037,878 of JAQFVV010000095.1, forward strand.
GAGTAATATGACGTTTGATATCGCTTTCTACTTAAAACAATGAAATTATACTTTATATAGATCAAGTATTAACTGCATCTTTATGTGTATGAAACAATATTACTTACTTCGTATAGAGTCTCTTGCATTTGAAAAATTTATTAATTTTCCTTGCTCTGTCTAAGACTTGGGTTTGAATCCGGCTAGACTAAATAAAATTGAACATTTTTAGATGTTTTAAAGCATGTTTGGAAATATTTCTGTCAGATAAATGTTGGTGGTCTTCCTATTTAACCTAAAAAAACAAAAAATAAAATAAATGTCAAGCGTTGGTGGTCGAGAGATCAGCACAGCTGCCTTACAAGCAGTTGTCCTGGGTTAGCAGGTTCGCTTCCCGGCCGATGCTATGACACATGAAAAAAAAAAAAAAAATAGAGTCTAAACTTTTTTGACCCAGTAATGGTAAATTTAGTAATAACTTCATCATTTCTCTATGGGAGATTAATGAAGAAACATTTAAATTACAATTTGTTGTTTAATGGCAGTTTCGCCTATCTTTTGCTTTTTTTGTATTTTACGTTCGCGATTGTTTTCATTTTTCTTTAATTTAAATTGTTTTTGAATTAGTAAATAGAACTTTAAAAATGCAAACAATGTTTAAAGAACGATACCACTTAAAGTTTAACTTTAACTGCCGGTTTTACTTTTGTTTACAAAATAATTTTGAAAATCGAAAATTAATGTAGAAAAACAAAACAATAACAGTTATATTAGTTAAACACTCTTTAACAGCTGAAGTAAAAAATTTAATTTATAAAAAACTTCTCCCGTTGTTTTTGTTGTTTTTTTCCCGTGTAAATTCTAAAAATAGTGGAACAATTGACTATCTAACTGAATTTTATGTGCATTCTTGTAATATTAATGTAAATTCTTTCTTTAAAAACAATGTTAAAATATATCACACGAAAAAAATTGAATTCATTATTAATTCTGGTTTTTGTAAATAATTGCTATTGTAAAAAACTATAACTTCGATTTACTTTTTATTCCTTTTATCCAAATAAGGTATAAAATTTTAATAAGATTTTATAAAATCCGCTTAGAATTATTTTTCTATACAAATTATTTTAAATATAGAATCTTTGAACTCAGATTTTTAAGCAACCTTCAACTATCCACACTATCTCATACGACTGATACACATGACCACACACATGTAGGAAAGATAAATAATCACCAATATACGTATTTCGCGCTGAACCACCTCTCATCAGTTGATCCAGATTATTAAGTTATTTTAATATTAGATAAATAATGAGGTTAAATTGTGCGAACAGTCAGTCGAATTGCCATTGAAAACATTCTAAATATGTTTTACATTACTTATTAATTAAAATAACGAAATGTTTCGGAATCTTGTGACGTCAGAGCACTATCCAGAAACCATTTGCTTTTGAATCCATCGCTATACCTTTGTACCAAATTACAGAAAACACTCATATATACAATTAGTTGAAGCCATATTAAGGTGTTATACGAAAGATTGTATTAAATATGTCATTAATTCAACGTTCCAGCTTCAATATTAATAAGAGCTTTATAATGTAATTTAAACAAGAATCTCATTTCTAGATTAATGGATATCTATTTCTATGCTATGTCTGTGCATGTATATTTATTAAAATGTAAATAAATGTGTGTACAAATTTAGAAATATTGAAATTAGTAGAATATTCCAGAAAAGAAATAACTAATTGATATGCGCTAAAAAAGAAATCAGTAACTGCAGGAGGCAACAGTCTGTTTGCATATAGATAAAAAGACTTCAGAACAAGACTTAAAGGAAGTAAAAAATAAACAGTGCAAAAATAAGCTGTGCAACTAAAGTGCAGAAAATGGTGTACTAACAACTGAGTGTAAGTTATGTTCTGTGGTCAGGTCTGTTGTTCTGGAAATTAGTAAGAAAAGAATTTAATTTGACTATCTTAGAAATGTTTGTGAGCAATAATGTACTGTAAAGTAATTTGAGTGATCCTATTCTCAATTAGCAAACAGACAATAAATTACTAATCTTTTACTAATAGTATTATCATTATTCAGAGTAAAATAAACTCTTTAATTGGTTATTAAATTTTATTGTTGTTTCCTTTATTTAACATTAAAATTATCCATTTGCCAATTGACTAGTTGGTTCTGAATATATTATTCTAAGATATCTGTTAAAGATGAAACCTGAAGACTGTGTCACAGACGTGGTTATGGTTTCATTAGTAAACAGTGATTAGAAGTTTTAAGAATTTGATCCTTAGAAATGATTAAATATTGCTTCTTTTTTATAATAATGATGAATTATGAAATATTGTGTTTGCGTGTAAATATATGTATATGATAATTTAATTTTGTGGTAAAGCAGATTGACATGGCTAAGCAATAAGACAACTATAACAATAATATCTGATTATCACTGATAGTAGTTTGCTACCCTTTTAACAATTAATTCTATGTTAAATTTGAGACCTCATTACAAAATAATGACCTTCACTAAAACAGATAAAGATATCACACTATGTATGTCAACATCTCTGAGTAGTATATAAAGTTGCCACTCAAGTTTGGGAATGCACATCTGAGATTAGATTAGAAATTTTACATGAAGATGAAGAGTTGTCAATAAGTTTAATTTATTTTTTGTCAATTTAAATAGTTTTTTTTAATATTGATAATAACTGTGTAGTTAGTGAGTGTCTTTTAATTTGCAGAATAAAGATCCCAAAATAGCATATTTGGTCATATGATTGTAAGCTCACTAATTATTCAAAAACGTGATTGTATTATGATGCAGCTTTTCAGTGGTGAGAACAATGCTATACATCTATACATCTTGCATCCTATGTATGGGTGCAGGAATCCTGATGAAAATAAGCATTTTTACAACTGATGAGTGCTGTTTTAGCATGAAATACTTATATTGGTGATTATTTATCTTTTTGACATATATGTAGTCAAGTGTATCATCAATGTTATGGGGTAGAGTGAAGAGTAGTAGGTCATATGAAAGTCTGTGCTCATATATATATATATATATATATATATATATATATTAAGTCTGTATTTCAGTTATGAATACAGTAGGTAATTTATCTTATTAATATTATAGCATTTTTGACTGAATCTCAGTAAATAATAGACAGAAAACCATTACTTTTATGTGAAATCTCAGAAGAGCTACTGAACCAATCTTTCTACATAAACAATGCCATTCCTGAAAGTTTGTGGTGATGATATTTTAATAGTATTTATATATTGGACTATTTCCATAATCTAATATAAAATACTGAATGTCTTTAAAAAATATTTACTTTATTTACATTTTCAAAGTACATTCAACTGTTAGTAATAGCACCCACATCAGTATGTGTACAATGTTTTGAGAGGTACCAGTGAACATATGCTCCATTGGAAAAATATATTGGATAGGGAGGAAGAAGTACAAAGAAGAAAATTCAAAGAAGAAGCTCACTTGATAATGGTGAATAACCTCATAAGTCAACCTAGTGTGAATATATATAATATATGAAAACTGCTAAACAATTTTGCTCTTAATAAAAAGTGAAGAAATCAGGAGGGAACCACATAGGTAAGTATATGAAATTTCTATTGACTGTTGTCTTTGTCAGGAAAGCTCAGTTGGTTAGAGAATTACCTAAAAATTCAATATTCAAGAATCTAAGGGTCTAAGTTCGATTCCCATGCTCACTGGTCAGACTAGCAACACCTGAAAAAAAGGAGAATAATACTTCTCGGAAATATTTTACAGATACTAACCTATGTACTGTTACTAACAGGTTAATATATTTTGAAAATTTAAATAAAGTTTAATTTGTATAAAGACATTCAATACTTTATATTAAAAGATGGAAATAGTCCAATTCATAAATACAAATAAATAATGCAGTTTGAATCCTGGTGAAAGATAGGTTTTGTAATAATAATAACAAACAATAACACTACGAATGCGCCAAAAATTTGTATTCTATAATGCACACACCTTTACCCTCATACATGCATATAAGTAAGAATGTCATAATGCGTAGTGCCTATGACTGCCATGTCTATGATATGGGGTTCAAATTCAGAGAAAGTTAAATTTATTTTCCAGTGGCAGCAAACTTTTCTCTCAAATAATTGATCCATAATCAAACTAAATAACTATCCAACATGGTTCAATAAATGGATAGCTATACATTCTTAACTAAAATAACTCAAACCCTTATCACTTAGCAATTTGCATACTTTATAAAGAAGGTCTTTTCTTTCAGGTCTCTTCTATCAGTAATTATTGAATAGGTCTTAATCTTTTTTTATTTATGTAATATTCAAGGTTAAGACTCTTACTATTGTGCAATAAACATTTTAAAATGCTTTCTAATCCAGCACAAGATAACTAACAAAAAAAAGTTTTATGCTGGGTTAAAGAGTATTTTATACTATTTATTCTGGGTGTAGGAATCTTAATCTCTAATATTATTTATTTAAAGCACTGAATTTATTCTATTACATATAAAATTAAATTAAAATATAAGCTATGTATGTCTAACTCATTTGAAAAAGTGAAGTGATGTTTCAAAATGCATCCAGAATGAGAGATTGGTCTGATTTATGAGTTGATGGATTGTTGCATATGACTGAGCTAAAGTGAAGAATGCCCGGATAAGAATAAAAATTTAACATATATATAGCATTTAAAAAAAAAAAACAGTAATTTCATTATGAACTAAAAAGCTGATTATAATTAATTTTATAATTCAAGTAAATAAAATTTAAAAAATTGTCATAGTTTTGTTTTGATATAAAAATGAAAATTGAAACAATTAATTATAAAAAAACACTATGATAAAAAATTGCATTTCTTAATACTGCGTACAGCATCACTAAAGATTTACGTTTAGATGTTAATGCCAAGAGATTTCTAGGTAGCATTTAAATGCTTCAAAGAAATGATAAAAAGAGGATTTTTATTATTTTATTTTCAGGCATTAGATTTTTAAGATGATATTATTTACTTAAGCTACTTTAGTAATCACAGTTTAGTATAAATTATAATAATGTAATATTTATTATTGAAAGATTATTTTTGCTTTAGTTTACATCAAGCTCGTTCATTTATTTTTTTAAATATATATATTACGTCAGATGAAGATTGTTTACAAGGAGAGTCAAGTGAAAGAACATAATAAATTACGTTAATTATATTACAATTTATTACATGATATATATTAAATACAAATCACTAAGTTATTATAAATTGCATTACCCATTTATAAAATATCTACTTCTTTCATTTAAATGCTTGGTTATTGACTGACTTCTGCGTTTTTGAATCTTGGAATTACAAGCTTGTTATTATTTAATTGTAATTGAATGAAGACGTTAACTTTGTTATTTGTTTATTCCAAAAATTAGATTGCCTGGCAGAATTTCATTTAGAGCATGCATTGGCCGATCATTTGTTCCACAACCCTTTCGGAGGAGGAAGGATGGTGGAGGAGGTTGCTACTGACAATCGCCATTTTGAATGTAAGAATCGTCTGCATAAGCATATATTTCATAGAATATTTTTTCTTTTTTACTTTTATAAAAATATATATTTATGTTCAAGTACTTAAAAACAGAAGATGTGATGAAGTTTGTCAAATATTTGCATCACCTCATTCCCTAATATAACATTATTTACATATTTTATTTATAATGTCAAAAGAATATTATAATGTTTTGGTAAATATCGCATAAAAGATTTTTATTGTTGTTACTTAACACAATCAGGAAAGAGTTATGAACTAAAAATTATCAATCAGAAAAAAAATTTTTTAATAATATCAAAAAGTTTCCTTAAAGCAAATAATAGGAATCAAAATAGAATATACTTTTCTTAAGTAGTAAAATAGCAGAGGATATATTTTTATTGTCCATTTCTACTTTAATAAGTCAATTATATTAAGAATGTCAGAAAATTAAGAGATATATTATGAATAACTTATAGTATTTACATCTTCATTTCTAAAAAGAAAAATAATTTCGTTACAAGGTATTTTAAACACTTCGTCAATGTATCTATATAAATCCAAAAAAGCAAAAAGTCCGATGGCAGAAAGCTGAAGATTGTGGTTATAAAGAAATCTTAGGTGATAAAGACAAATATTTAAAGAAATAATAAACACCTGCATACTTCCCCATTCTTTTTAAATTCATATAAATAAAGATACAATAAAAGACAAATGACCCCCAAGATGCATTTTGTGCTGAACCAGCACTCATCAGTTGGCCCAGGTCTAGAGTAAATTGTTACATTTTCATTTACCATTGTCAAACTTTCTCCACTCACAACTTTGACGCCATCCATTTCTGATAAATACACTAATGATTATTACTAATCATTTTCGAAACTAGAGATTATCTCTAGCACAGATATAAACTTTAAACCTCAGTTAAAGTTTAATATATCTGTTGTTTTTTTTAATTTTACACACACGGAGTTATTCATCTTTCTCTGTCCCCTTATGTAATATTTTTATAGAAATAATAAACACCTTCATATTTCCCCATTCTTTTTAAATTCATATAAATAAAGATACAATAAAAGACAAATGACCCCCAAGATGCATTTCATGCTGAACCAGCACTCATCAGTTGGCCCAGGTCACTATCTCTCATATATACTAAATAATCAATAAATTCTGTCTAGCAAATGGTGAAGTTTCTTAAATAAAAGCAATGAAGGAATTATTGCTATTGTTTGATACCATTAAGCAATAATATAAGTTTAGTTCCTGGTCTTTTAATTTATATAAAATGTTCATTGACAAAATAAAAATCAGTATTCCCTATATAATCGGCCTGATATTATTTATCTTAACTTAATGACTTAAGCCATTGTTCTAAGAGAGAAAATTAAGTTGGTATTGAATGAAGCTAAAATATTTATTTTTACATAAATATTAGAGAGAAACTTGGGCTACTATAATGAATAGAATTGTTTCACACAAATATTTGTACAATATAGTATTGAGCAACAATGAAGGCAGGTCAGTGTTTATAGACCACCAGAAGGCGTCTAATCATGAATTTGAGCCTACAAATGCTACTATAATTACTACTGAAAGGAATGATGTAAAAAGGAAGATTAAGGAGGCATGGTTTATAGTGAGAGATGTAAACGCAATAAACAGAAAAGATACATGCTTTTCTATTTCAAAAAGATGGACTATCTGAATGAACTTGCATAAATTATTACAGTTAAAAGCTATGATTATGGAGAGAGAATCTCTGAAAGCTCTAAGATATGATCAAGAATTATTTCAATTAAAAGAATTTTAATTTCACTACATGCATCAAGCATATTAAGTTTTACATAGTTATTAATAGTGAAGGAAATTTGAAATAACTAATTAAAATTTTGTGTAGTAACAATAGATCGTATAATTAAATGATTAATATAACTAATAATAATTCTGCAAGCTTGGTTTAATTTTAATTTGTTAATTTTATAGCTACATGACATTAATAAATATAGTAAAAAATTATATGAATTGTAACAAAGTCATTATCAATGGCATTCTACATAAACCATGTATTAGTTTCTCGTATATTCTTAGGATAGTAACAAAACTTCAAACAATTTGCTCGGACATTGTTCAAATGGTGTTTAGAACACTGCCCTCTCGTAACAATCTACTGAACAATACTAAAGAAAGAACTTCATTCAACCATCCTCCTCAAATGGTCTATAAAATTTCATGCTCATCTCCAGCTTATAGAACAGGGCACTATACATAATTTCAAGCTAATAGATCTATGAGAGTTTCCCAGCACTCCTATCTTTATAAAAAGGCTAAACAAGACTGGCAACAAAAATCAATTTTCTTGGATCATGAGCTTGCTACAAAATACATGCTTTTTCTATATAACATTAAAACCCATCTATGTAGAGAGGCATGATCATAAGAGAAAGTTCAAAGAGGCATGGGTTATTGCAACCGACTTGAATTCAATCAACAGGAAGGAGACTTGGGTCCCTTTGTCAAAAAATAAAACTGACTTTTTATAGTTTCACCTTCTCACTGCAATAATTTGCTTATTTTATAAACTATATATTCATCCTGCTCCTGGCACAGTTCGTTAATTAATTTTGCAGGATCATTCTAGTGAGAATTTGCCGAACATTAACTCAAAGCTATTAAGTGGTAATATATCTATAGGATTATACCTTTTTATAATGGCTTGACTCAGTTCATGTTTTTTCAAAGTATTTTTTTCTTTTTTTGTATTTATTTTTTGTACTAAGCCTGTTGCACTATTTCTACTGGTATTAATTTTTACTCTAAGATTTGAACTACAATTTTATAAAACAAAGACTAAAAACATTAATTATGTTATAAACCATGATTTCTGGATGTTTTTAAAAATTATATATGTTGGAAAGAGGAATGCTTTGTTAAATATTTTTGATGAGTTTGCTAATTTGAAGACAAAATCAGCCTATGGAATCCAAAATTGACATTATCCATAATTCAACTTTAAAAAAAAACAACAACAAAGTAAGTGTTGTACCAGACACCCAATCTATTCTGATCGCAGAGGGCACCACCAGGTCACTATGTACCTGGAAAAATGTATTTACTGTGATCAGAATGGATGATGATGATGGTTTGCACCAACTAAACTCAGGGAGAAACAAGACATGTTAAATATTGTTTAGACAATTGAGAAATAAAAGCACAAAGACAAATGTCGACCAAATTAAGTTTAAACAAATTTAAATTTTTTTATTTAAGAGCAAAATAAATTATGAAGTATAAGTTATGACACAGAAATAGGATTAGCTCAGGTGTGTACCAGAAAGACTAAAATTCCACACTCTGGCAGACAGACTGATCTTCTAATAGAGCATTAGAAAGGGAGAGAACAAATATCTTTCAACTGAGAATTCACCCAAACATTGGTTTTCCCATTCACATATATGAAAACTATACATTCTTGAAATAAATCAATGAAACCAGCACCAGTGAGCTTTTCTAGGCCCAAAAAATGGGCCGGGACCCAGAATGTCATATGCCAGTAGAATCTGCATCTTATACTATGTTTAAAGTAAAGATGATTGATTTACCTCAAGAACAAGCAAAAAATATGATTTAGTGAGAAAGGAAAACAGATAATTAACTGGCGAATCCCCAACCAAATGATTGGCCAAAACTAATAATAATTAAAAGTCTCAATAGAAGACAAATAAAAAATTAGAAAACCAGTTACGTCTGCCCCAGCATTTAAAGAAAATGAATTACAAATAATTATAATTAAGAAATAAATTTTTGAAACAAGTTCTGAGTATATGCTCTGATAAATTTAAAGCCACATGTAAATACAAAAATAAATCTAGAAAGCTAAATGTAAACGTTCCTAGATTTTTATAAGTTAGCTTATGGGAGAGTGTTTATGAGTAAAATACATTTACTTATGGCATTAAATACTTTAGCAAAAAGAAACGCTCTTCCACCAGTAATTTACAAAAGGATAAATATCTTCCTGCTGGCAATTTATAAAATTACAAAGACAACAATTCCAGTTTCCGATTTTAGAGATATAAGAAAAGAAGAAATGAAATCTCCACATACGGAAAACTAGGACAATAAATACGAGAGTCACCAGCCAAAAGATTTTGGTGGTTTGCAAAAGTGCAAACACAGTATTTAAAAATCAATTATGGGATACTAAAATAATTACAGGTGAGCATTTAAAAATATTCAAGGCTGCTAAAGCATTTAAAAAAAAAGGTTAGGCATAAAAATACAAACTCACTCATCACTCTCCAATGAACAAAATTAAAATCAAACTTGGAATCTTAAAACTAAGATTCCAGAACACACGGCAAAGTACAATAAATGAAAATAAATACAACTAATAACTATGAGGGTAAATATTATTTTAGTATAAAAGTTTATTAGATTGAGGGAAGATTTAACTACAAGAATTTACCCTGGAAAGAAAAAAGAAAGTTTTACCTTATGGTAAAGCACAGTTCGCATAGAGTGCGCACATTTATTTTAGTTTATTTTCAGGTCCTTTGACAGTGGCAAGGTAGAGGCAGTCTTTATTTTAGATGTTCATGGCAGGATTGAAGGAGAGTTGGCAGGCATGGGTCCATCTTTTGAGTTAAGTTAGCAAGACATATTGCTGGTTCTAAAATGTATAGCAGTACATTTTGGCATCCCAGAAAAAGCAAAATTGTTTTAGTAACTGCAAATTTTACTTTTAAAGAAATTAAATGTCCAAACTGCTAGTGGTACAAACGTTGAATGAGGTTAATCGAAAAGAAATATAAGAAGCTAAACCAAGCACTCTGATGGAGTATTTGTTTGGTCAAACCTCTCTAGAATAGAATAGAATAGAATAGAATAACCCATGAAACTTTTGGTATTATTTATACCTCCACTTGATTTCCCATGTAAACTAGCCTTGTTGTTGTTTTTTTTTTTTTCATATGTCATAGCATCTGCCGGGACGCGAACCCACACCCGTCTGCAACCAACTACTTGCTTGCATGGCGGCTGCGATACCTCTCGGCTAACAACGCAAGACTTGTTGTTTTTTATGCCTCAGGGCAGGGACAAATCTTAATCTCCCACTCAATATAATGAAGAATTCTATCCAGGGATTATTTTGAACAAAAACAACAACGTAAAATTAAACCTCCGCTTTTAGAATGAGTAGAAATGATAAAAGAAAAGCAACAGGAATGTAATTAGTAAGCTTGCTTATTTTTAACCAAATTGATTAAAAATAAATAAAAACAAGTGGTATCAGAAAACTATTTTAAAATCAATTTTCTATAATGAATAAAAAAAAACATTTTAAACGCAAACGAGTATGTGTATTAATACACGTACTCTTTTTAAATAATTAAAACCTTTTTAACTTAAGAAACTTAGTGAAATTTAAAGTTTTTAATTTTGGCAGTAAAATCCTTGAATCAGATATCAATCCGGTTCAATATATATGAATCACATCGTGCTAAATATTGGCATACTATGTTTAAGACTTTGCTTGAATTGATTTCAAATTAAAGAAAAGGAAAATGCTGAAGTAGGAGCAAAATTTATATAATTAATGTAAGATTTGCTAAATCAAATATGAGACAAAAATGATTTGGTATATTACCAATTCTGTTAATAGGTTGAGGATGGCTGTGGTTTTTTTAAAAACCAAAGCTACCAAAACATATAGGTACTAAACTGAGTTCAGATCTTTATGACTATACAAGTAAATAAGCTTGGATTGAAAACATTATTGTGTTTTCATCTTGGAGTTCCTATCTTTATAGTAAACTAAATAGGTAAAAGGTGGCTGCTGGAGGTTCGCATTAGATCCTAGGGTCTAGGTATAGTGCTTTCAGATCCAAAGCTTCTCATTAATAAAAGGCACAAGCTGGATACTAGTTATTGGAAGAGCAGGCACTAGATAGGGATTTTATGCATAAATCTTCTTGCATTCATTGATTACTAAGGCTTGCACTGAGTGATGCTACTATATAGTGAGTTTGCTACTGTTATTAACAATTTGTGTATGCATAAATAGTAATCATATGATGTTTTAGTGGTATGATACCAAACCTGCCAATGGGATAATGGTGACTATGGTTTTTGAAAAACCAAAGACACCAAAATATATAGATACTGAACTGGGTTCAGATCTATATAACTATTCAAGTGAAAGAGTTTGGATTGAAAACACTATTGTGTTTTCATTTTGGGTTCATAGCTTTGTATTTAACTAATCAGGTAAAAGGTAGTGGCTAGAGGGTTACATTACATCCTAAGAGCTAGGTGTAATCCTCTCATATCCAATGCTTCTCACTGATGAAGTTCATAAGCTAGAAACTAGTATGAGGATATTGGATGATTGGGCACTAGATGGGATTTTAGGCACAAATCTTGCATTTATTGATTACTAAGACTTGCACTGGGTGGCACTACCGTCTGGAGAGTTTGCTGCTGCTTTTCTTGCTATATTTTTATTGTATGTTGCCATAATAAAAAATACATATCACTAATTTATAATGTGAGTTTTAGTACCAGGTCATTATTGAAATTAGAGATCATAAAATACTAGCACAATAATAATATGGTGATAGAAAAAATAGATCGTTAAATGACGCATCATTGAGATATCAAAGTTATAAAATTGGAGATATACATTTCACAAAAAATTTAAGACATTGAATAAGATTTCAATTAAGGTCTAATATAAGGTTATAATATTAAAACCTGAAGTCTTTGTTTTCTGAGTATTAAAAAATCTGCAGTTATATCGTAATTTTCTGGAGAAATACGCGATTTGGTAACAATACATAGCTTTGAGGACAATTGCGCTACACACACGTCTAGTGAACTAGAAAGAATAATAGTAAAATAAGAGTATAACCGGTTCATTTATTTAAAGAAATAAATAAAAAAAATCGTGACAGTCATGTTGTTAAAACATGAGAATATTACAAACACACTTTCATATTATGCCTTATGATTAATGATAAATATGTATTCGAATGAAAATGCATCACCCAGTGACTATTTATTTTAGAATTAACTTTTACATTTATTTAAAGAATATATAAAAAATATATTTAGAGATAATTAGATCTGTAATTTTGTCTAAACTCTAAATATATTCCTGAAATTGTTTTCTGAGCGTTTTTATGATATTTAACTTGCATACCATTTCACCTATCTATCCTTTCAATATTGATTGAAGTGCTATGCGATTTTATATTAATAGCTTATAAGTTTTGTACATCGTGTTTTCTGTTTAACACGATTTCCTCATCGTTGTTAATTAAAATAGCTTATATCAATATTTTTTTTAGAAGAGCTTGACTTAAAAAAATACAGACTTTTGATTCAAAAGTATATACGAGCTTGCTTCTGAATAGGTGGGTTATAAACCACAAGCCGTATCATTTAAATTATTTGAGATTATTCTTTTTCTGATCAGGATTATTAATCATTTGTGGTGACGCTCTAGCAATTGAACCGTGCAGGGCAAATGATCTATAGTTGGATGTAACTAATTCCGTTACCGTGAATTGCTTTTTGCAATTTGGTAAATAACATATTAAATTTCAGATTTGTAATTTTCTAAACACATTAATCTTTTAAAAATGAAATATCAACGGGCAAAAATTATTCTCAACATCAGAATTAATTAAAAACATTTAAAAAAAAGATATTCATAGATTCAGAACCTAAAAAAATACATCTTACCAGAAGTAAAGGCAATGGAATGTTAAATTCATTTTTTTATCATTAAATGCAAAACATTCATATATATCAGACAAACTAAAATGATAAACAATGAGGATTACCAATTCCTCAACAAGCTTTGTGATAAATGCTTAGCTAGAGTGTCTGAACCTATCCTAGCACCTCTCTGAGGAGTGCCAGAGCACAAAACCATGGTCAGAGGTTTGGGGGGGGGGGTCATGACAGAGATATTTTAAGTGCTTTCTCTAGCTAAGCATTTATCACAAAGCTTGTTGAGGAATTGGCAATCCTCATTGTTTATAACTTACTAGCTTAAGAGTATAGTAAGGTCATGTGATCTATGACTCTTATTTAAATTAAAATTATCTTGCGGTTTTTATCTTCTATCTGGGTAACTATGGGTTGTCTATTCGAAAAAAATTCTAAACCTATTCGTCAAGATATATAATGAACTGATTTAAAGTCCCAAGACGTGGGTGTAATAAAAGAAAGTCAAAAATTATATCTCGATGATTTGTTCCTTATATAAATGGAATGATCACGTGATTACAGAAATTATTCTTGCCAAAAGAATTTTAAAAATAATCAGATTATATCATAGTATTATATATCAATGACAAAGAAAACGCGCAATCAAATCTTTATTTGCAAATATCAAATAATTTAAATAAACTATTGATAAAAAGTAAAAATAAAATATAAAGGATACATGACATTATTAGTAATCATTTACATTTTTTAAAGCTGTATATGTGAGAAATTTTTGAAAACAGTGTTTGTATTAATGCTGTTTATTTTTGAATTAGATTTTATATAGTAATCATTTAAAACTATGGTTTTTTTTACACTGTTTTGAATATATGCGCGATTCAAACTCAGACTTTCACACGACCCACACTACTCTCAGTGCCATCTCATATTGCTGACCCACCTGATCACATACATGTTGAAAAATAAATAAGAGTTGTGGGTTGGAGTAGTTTGAAGCCTGTCCATTAAAGTATGAAGACTGGCTATGTTAATATAAAGCTGAGCACTGATTGTATATATGTGGAGATAGTAATCTGGACCAACAGTTGATTGCTGGTTTAGCATGAAATACAAATATTGGTGATTATTTATCTTTTCAACATGCGTGTGATTAGGTGGGTCAGCAATATGAGATTGCCCTGAGAGTAGTGGGTCGTATGAAAGTCTGAGTTCGAATCCCGCATATATTACAAATATAAATGCAGTTTTAAGCCTGTAAAGTATATTAATTGTTTTGAATATAAATTTTTGATTACTCAAATGTTTTTTTTAATTTTTATTATCCATCAACTATAATTTATACTTAAGGAAATATACAAAGATGTATATTAACTTTACAAGTAAAATATTTAGTCTGCTGCATTTATACAGCAATTAAAAGAAATTACAAGTCAAAAATAGAGAAAGATAAATAATATGGCAAATTGATTTACTTTTGATATATTAAAATTATTAGATGGGAAGTCGAACTCTGATAATGTGCTATATTACTTTAAATATTGTAAATCTCCGCTCACCCACATGTCAGTAATTGTTTAAAAAACTTAAGTGAATCACTATATTTCTAAGTTTTTCAAAAATTTAAACAAATTTTAATTTTCAAAATTTATTGCAATTATTGGTATATCAGTATTATTTCTGCTATGATGGTACATTCGTATTATCTCTATTACCTCTATTACAATGTATTATTACTCTCGTGGCGTTTGAATCCAGTAATATTTATTCAAAGTTTCCGTTTCAATGGCATGTCATCCATGAATCCTGTTATGATTAATCCATGACAAATAAACTGACCACTTCCTTTTCATTTTGGCAGATATTAGATAATCTAATCCATCATTGATATCCCTCATCAAGTGTTGGTGGCCTAGTGGTTAGCATAGCTGCTTTCCAAAGCAGCCGGCCCGGATTCGCTTCCCAGTCAACGCATTTGACAAATAAAATGATAATAATAATAATAATACATCTCTTGCATCATTTGTAAGCAATACTGTAAGCAGTATGTATATATTTGTGATTTTTGTTTTTTTTGCTATAACTTTATATATGTTTTTTTTTAAAAAATATATATTTAAAGTATATGGTTAAACTTACAGTTCACCATTTTTAGATACAGATAAAACTTTAATTTGTGCTTCATTTTTTTTTTAGTTTAAAAAAATAAGTAAAGTTAAAACTTTATATTGCAGTTTGCCATTTAAAAAATATTTCAGCCTTCTTTTTCATATCTTTGGAAATAAGATGGGTTTTTAATTTTAGATTTGAAGTTTGGTATTACCCTTGCTGAGTGTTTAAGATAGCACAAAGTGCCATATTATGCTGGGGATGCAGGAGAATGTCTTTGATTGCACAAAGTGATATAGTAAAAACTCACAAACATTGGCAATTTGTGCCATAGTATACTGGGGGGGGGGGAGGTGTTTTCGATGGTACAAATGGCTGTACCATCTGTTTTTATTTGGTGCCATATCATGTTTTTTTTCCTTTTTCCATAATGAATTTATCTCTTCATTTTTTTTAGATTTGAAATTTGGTATTGCACATGCTACAATGTATTACTTCAGTGATGTAGTATTCAAAGTTTGTGATATGTTTAAAATAATGCCTCCATATGTTTTGCTGATAAATTTTAATTGATTAAGTTTGTCTGCATATCACTTAGAGATGTTATTTTAAACATGTTGCAAACTTAGAATAATATGTCATCAGGGTAATATATCATAGCAGGAATAATACCATAGTACCCAAATTGTTGGTTCATGAAAAACTGGGAAACCATGAGTTATTTATTAGGAATTTGCAGTGTCATTTTATAAAAAGATTTTATTTTATTACTTATTTAATATTTAAAATTATTATTTAAAAATATATTAAGCTCTGAAATGTTGATAAAATTCTATATTACACATTAAAATGTTACATTTTAGTGTCTTTTTGAAAGGAAATTTTTAAAGAAAGTAATTTTTGGCAATACCAAAGTGTCATCCCAGTAACTGAAGCACATATATATATATATATATATATTAAAAGAGATATACTGTTTCACGTATATATTTAGAAGATACCCCCCCAATTAAAAAGACTAGTAATATTTTTAATAAAAAAAGACTAATAACAGTTTAAGACAACTAAATGTCCTGAAGAAAAAGAAGTAGTAATGATAATTTGTTAATTCATAACAATTTGGTGAAATGAAAAAAAAATCAAACTTTTCAAATGGAAAAAAAAAGAAAAAAGCAATTGTTTATATTTCCAATTAAAGAAAGTATAAATCTTTCTTTATTATCAATTAAATAAAAAAAATCTCCAAACATTAAAACTCTGATTGAAGAAACTTCTACGACAGAATAACTCTAGGTGTCAAATCACCATGCCACAGGCAATAAAAAAAATCAAGATTCTAAAACACATGAAGGTAGATAATCGAAAATAGTCTAATTAAAGGTCTGTTCCCACTAAAGAGAAACTGTCCAATGATCTAGGGGATTAAAAAACATGGACAAGGATGAAAAAGCTGCTACCAATGGAAGAAAAGGAACATGTAAGCTGAATCCATTCTGATACAGAGAAAAAATATAAATAGTCTAGAAAATCAGTAGAAGTTAGTATTAGTATTATTATAGTTAATTGATTCAGACTACTAAAAAGGTAACTTAATGGAACCATAAAGCAGCCTAATGAAAAATCATCATAATATGATCTTCGGCTAGAGACCACTTGCCCTCTCTCCATCTGCAAAACATGTAAACTCCAAACCTTGCCTAGAAGTTTTAATGTGCCATTCAAGACAGACCGCCCATTTATTTAGTAATGCAGTAATAAATGAAGACATGAAATTTAGATGTAACCAATTAAAAGTGATTCAATTACAATAAAATATGAATTAAAATTATAGCCATTAATTTTTATAAAACAAAAGAGAGAAAATGTTATATTATTAGTCTTAAGAAAAGTTTTCACAATCAATTATTAACTTCAGTCAAAAGTTGACGATAGTTTTTTTTATTTTTAAAAATGAAAACAAGAAATGAAAATCGTTATTATTTAATTAAAAACACTCAGACACACACACATATATATATATATGTTATATATTTCATTAGTTAAATACCGATTATTTCATAAAATTTAATACATGTTTAAATAATAGAAATACTTCTAATAATAATTGTAATAATTATTTCAAATGAACCAGCTAAATGGAAATGTCAATCAAAGATATGGTAAAAATAATAAAACGTATGTGTATAAATATACATCTATGCTGGAATGAATTATAAATGCTCCACAAATATGGAATTGCTGATATTACCCGCTTACCTATATGTAATGAATCTTAAAAATAATAAAATGCTATATGAATCATAAATACTTTTGTGTGCGTGTTATATATATATCTTGATAAAATAATAAAATGTATGTGTATAAAGATACATCTATACTGGATTGGATTATGAATGCTCCACAAATATGGATTGCTGATATTACCTGCTTACCTACCTGTAATGATTATTAAAATAATAAAATGCTATGTGAACCATAAATACTTATATGCATTTTAGCTGTATCTTAATAAAATAATAAAATTTATGGGTATACATATACATCTACCTGAAGTGCTTTCACATACCTGGAATAATAATTGTACTACTGATTTTATCTGTACATCTATTCAAAATCTTTCTACAGACCCGGCATAAATGATTACAAACATTTATGTATTAATATAATATGTATATCTACCTGAAATGCTTTCACAAACCCGGAATAATAATTGCAATACTGATATTATATGTACATCTACCTGAAATGTTTTCACATACCTGGAATAACAAGTGTAATACTGATATTATTTGTTCATCTACTTTAAATGCTTCTATAGATTTGAAATCAATAGTCAAAAACATTTATTTATAAATTGTATATGTGTACATGCTTAAAATGTTTCTACAGACCTGGAATAAATGGTTAAAGACATTTGCTTATTAATTTATACGTATATCTATCTGAAATGCTTCTATCAACATCAGAAGGTGATAATGAACACATATATTATCTGCATCCCTATTTGAAATGCTTCTATCAGCATCAAAATGTGATTATTAATACTTGTATATTAATTGTATATGTACCTGAAATGTATTTTTAGACTTCTCATCTTGCGAACTAAAAAATGGGTTTTTGCTTGGATAACCTATTTGAATAACCTACTTAAAATATTTTTAGACTTTTTCTCATCATATGAACTATATTAGAAGGACTTGCCAATGAATTACTGTTAATAAAATTGTTGTTATTAAAAAATAATCTAATTGTTTAGTTCCATTTTTTGCATCACTAGTTATTCATTGCATCTTTCTCATAAGAATCTCATGCCTCCTGAGCTATGTTCAGCATAACCAGATGATGGTAAGTAAGGTTGTATTGAGATGGAACTCTAGTGGTGCCGCTTGGGAAAACAAACACATAAATTTCTAAATGCTTCCAGTCTCTATGGCGCTACTTCCTCTGATGAGCAGGAAATATTGTTGTAGGTGGAGAGACGTCTGCATTGTGAAATGCCAATCGATAGTTCCTTACTGCAATATGATATGCTCATCAGGAAATAAAACCAACCAAGAGTGGGGTTGGGTGTTGTCTGGTTACAATATATATATATATACACACACACAGTATTTACATAATAAATTTTACAATATTTGCAAAAATGAAGTTTGCACTTAAACTTAATAATTTTTTTACATTGCTTCCACCATTTTATAACTATCCATACTTTCCTAAATTTACTGAAATCCATTAAATTACAATAAATGGAAATAAAATAAAATGTCCATTATATAATAAACATTATAATAATCAATAATAATGCTAATAATATATTATAAACGGTATTATAATTCACAGAAGTACTAATCCACAGAAATCATTATTATTTTTATTACAATATTCATTACACAATGGACATTTTATTTTATTTACATTTATTAAAATTGAATGGATTCCAATGAATTTAGAAAACTATGGACAATTAAAGAATGGCAAAATCAATGTAAAAGTTTAATTGCAAATTTCGTTTTTGCAAGTATATGGTTTATAATTACTTTCAGTCAAAGAAAAAATTATTTAACAAATTGACAATATTTATATATGTATAAATATTAATTTTATTAGAGGGAGTTTGAACCCAAACTTTTAAGCTCTCTTTAGTCATCCACTCCAGTTTATACAGCCTATACACATGACCATATATGTGAGAAAGATAAATGATCTTCAATATATGTAATTCAGGACTAAGGGGAGTTTGAAAGACTGGGTTCAAATCCCCTCTAATTATATCTAACTTAAAGTATATATGCTATACTGGTATTTAAATATTAAATTTCTTCATAGCATTTTACATTTTTATCTATTGTTTGAATTTTACCATTATATAATGTATTACTTTTATTTTGACAAGAGTCTATCTATCGATTACATTGTAAACTTGCTTAAAATTTTAAAAACAAATAACTTATCAATATTTTTAACGTTTTCAAAAAAAAAGAACCATTTTAAATGGTACTGCAATTTAACTGACTCACTTAATTACAAATAATCTGTAGCATTTATTTAGCAAAAGTTTGAACAGAAATGTCTTGATGTCAATATTATTCTGTAAAAGGTAAATTTAATTTTGTCTGTTTCACGATTAAAATTATTTATACTCTAGTGAGAGCTTTATAGGTTAGAATGCATATTTTTCTATATAGATTATAATATAACATTTTAATTTAAAAAAATCATAGATGGCAAGAAAATTGATAATTCAGTAAGATAACAAAGATTCAACTTCACTTTCCACCCATCTGGATGAGTCATGCTTTTCTCATTTGACTTTTTTATCATGCCACTATTTTTATGACATTGTTTAAAAAAATAGTTTAAATAACCAAAAACATGTGTATTTGTAAATTTATTACAAAATATTCTTTTCATACAATAACTTACACATTATTTATTACAAATCAAAATATAAATTATTAATAATTTATTTTGAATGGAAATATTTTATTTTTAAAAATATAACATTATATGTTCGGACAATGCAAATATACTCAAAAGCTATTTACAAGCTTAGCTTTCTACACAATCAGTACATTTTTAATAACAAGACTGAACATATTTTAATATTGCAATAAAAAATAAAAAAATTAAACTTTAAAAGCATAATTCATTAGATTTAAGTGAAAGAGATAAATATTTGTTCAAATTTTAAAAAAAGAAACAAATAACAAAGATTTTATTTATTCTTGAAAACAAAAAGAATCTTTCTAGAAATTATGAAATAAGAAGCTTTTTGTTTTAATTATAAATTCATTTTTTTAATATTTTCAAAAATAATGTAAGAATTTTTAGAATCCATTTCAATAGTAAACAAGCATATCTATCAAATGAAGTCAAATTTATTATTTTCTGATAAGTAATAATGGTTTTATTGTAAACTTAATGTTGAATGTTTACAGCAACTGAGAACAAAGAAAACTGATAACTTGCAAGAGGGTTAATAAGTTTTTTGTTTCATTTTATAGTATTCATTATACTTTCATTATATTGGCTTTTTTTTAATTTTAAAATTAAAAATCATAGATTTACATATAATTTGTTTTGTGTTTTTTTATAACTTAAATATTTATTATATTGTAAATGTATAATATTTGTATTTAGATTTTATTTGAACATATATAATTTTCATAAAATATAAGTCAGTATACTAACATATAACAGTAATATATAGCAGAAAATAAAGAGTACCTATCAAAATTATAGCAATTATTTTTACTTCTTTAATTATAAATTGAATATTTAAATTTAAAAGATTATTTTTATTATTTGAATGTATTTTTTATTGAAAGGTAACTTACTAAAACAAATTTGTTTAATAATTAAAGGAAATATGTTGTTTTGAATACTTATTTCAGTTTATTAATGTATTTGCTTATTTGAAAGATTACTTTTGTGTGATTACACATGTTGTTAATAACAGTAGCAAACTCTTTATACAGTAGCACAATCATGGTCAAGCCTTTGTAAGCAATGGATATAAGAATGAGCTTGAATTGAAAATATTGTGTTTTCACCTTAGGCTCCTAGTTTTATAGTTAACCAAATAGGTAAAAGGTGACTGCTGGAGAGTTGTATTAGATTCTAAGATCTAGATGAAGTGCTCTCAAATTCAAGGCTCCTCACTGATAAAAGCCACAAGCTAGAAACTGGTCTGAATGAGATAGGAATTTTATGTATAAACCTTCTTGCATCCATTGATTATTAAAGCTTGCACTTAGTGGCACTACTAAATATACAATCTGCTACTGTTAAACTTATATTTGTAACAAAATACAGAGTAAATATTTAGTTATTAAAGTGTTAGAAATATAATTTAAACAGTTGATTGGAAATGTAAAACTTAATGGTAGAATGTGAAAGGATTAAAAAAATTACTTTTTCTATTAACCACAAGAAAAGGTATGCAAGTATCTGTTTTTCATAATAAAGAAAATAATTAGCTTGATAGAAAGATACTAATATCAAAATTCATAATACATGATAATATTAAATAGATCATTATGGAAAATTTGTGTATTTATTTTGAATTGTCAAATATTTGTAATTCAATTATTACTAATTTTCTTCTTTTCTGATCTAATGTAATACTTGTAACGTAATACTTGGTTATGAATGAACATACAGAAAAGATATTTTTAATATTCAGTTTTATTACTGCCTAACATGCTTTTTATATATTTAACATATGATATTCATGGCATATAGTGGTTTAGTTACATGGTTCTTTATATCAGTGTTTAATCAATGTTTAATTAACTGTTCATATATTCAATTTTAATTTTAAAATTGAATATTCAAAGTCCATTTCTTTGAAAGAGGTACACTTGTTTTTTTAATGATACAAAAATAGTCACTAGATATTCCACATGCTTCTTTGATCTTCCACTTTCTATCCCCTCTCTTTCTGTACACTATCTGCTTTTGTTATATCAAGTCTCTGGTCAATTTTCTGCTCATTGTCTGTAAATATAAGAGTGTGTTCTTTCTCTCTGAGGGCTCTATTGTATAAATGTCTGTGTTAAGAAAGTCTTGTTGATAGGTTGGTGCTTGACTTCCCATAATAGTCAGCATTGCAATATGATTGGCTGCAATTAATTTTATAGGCTAATTGATGTGATGATTTATTTGGTAAAGTTGACTAATTGATTAAATAATGGAGGGTTTGAAAGCTTATATTAAATTTATTTTTACATATATTTTTTTAATTTATGTGCAATCTTTGGAATATAAGGTAGGCTTATCCATTTTTTAGGTTCCACTTGCCCATTGGCATTGATAATGATTATGGACAGTAATATAAAGCATTTTCATAATTTATTATTAATATTTAAAATATAAATACCATTACTATTTATTAATTCATTTGTTATATGTATATAAGAGCATTTAATGCTTTATGCCATCTAACTAGAATATTAAATTTTCAACTGCTTCTACAGCTATTACATTTTGGTTCCATATAAATATATATCTACTTTTGCTTGTGTTATATATTTCAGATGATTACCACATTGTTAAGCTACATGGCATCATTTTGGAATGACAGTAATAATAAATCAATGCTCTAAAAATAAAGCAGATACAATGGTGATCTTGATAATAAAGAATGATGATGATTATTTATTATCAGTTCTTTTTGGGAATATCAAACCTATTACCATAAAATCAATGTATCCTTTATTAAATATATGGTAAAAGTTACAATAGTTTTAAAACTCTATGCACATCTCACATCCTTGAAAAATATTTTTTGGAGGGAGTACAAACAACCTTGTGGTTGAGGCTACTAATTTGAAAACCTGTATCAACATTTATATTCATTACATACTAAATATAGAACATAGTCAGTTGAAACCAGGCTTGATATATTTTGGAGTAAGGGTAGAGTGACAAATTCTGGTGTTTGACATCCATAGATGTTACTTAGATCTTCTATATTTAAATTAATTGCTAACTCTTGAGTAATAAAACCACTCAGTTATTTTAATCTCCTCAATTCATGATAGCAAGAAGTCAAAATATCATTTAATTAACCACATTATCATCAGTAACATATATGGAAGAAATGGTTTGGATATAAACATGAAGAATATGAATCATCATCACCCAAAACATTGTTGTTTTTATTGAGCATAGACAATGAGGAAAGAATCACTATTTAAAGTCATTATTATAAGTATGATAGAGCATCATAAGCACAAACAACAGTCATTCTTTGTGATTGAATTTGAAAGAAGTATAATATAAAATCTGAGGCTAATTATCATCTAAGCAATGCCAAACTCTGGACATTTTATAAAAGCAATCATTAATATTTTATCTGCATGTTCATATTTAAGTGCTCAAGTAACTATAATATTAATAATCTTTTTAAAATATGCTGGCATCATGAGATCCATATAAATCATCAAAAAAATGCTCTGGAACATTCTGGTGCCATGATTGTACTAGCCATCTCTAAACTAGTTATAAATCTATAAAGTGATTTGACTTCAAAGCTGACTTGTATGAACTTATTGCCATACAAATAATTCTGCAGAGATCCATCTAGATAACTGCACCCACATATGCCTACACATATTTACATATAAAATGCCATTATTTCTGAACTAGCTATGGAATTACAAGGACCCTAGGTATTGTGAACAAGAGAAAATATGCATGCTTAATTCATTATATTCTTAAATAATAGAAGTGGGATAACTTATAAATCCCTTAATTCTTTTACTGTTAGGTTCAAGTAACCTCGAGCATGGCTTTAACTTACTCTAAAACTGGCAATTTTTATGCTATCAGCAAATTTATGCTCATTTTAAAGCTTAGAAAGTACCATAAGATGCTGCCCTCTCTAGAATTATTTTACAAGTAAAAAAATCAATAATATTTAAATTCAAAGCTACAATAATGGGAGAAGGCAGGCTTTCCTAGATGCTAATTGGTTGGTTCTCATTTCAAACAAAGGCGAGCATCTGTCAATAATTTTCACCACTCCAACTGCTTTGTTTTGATTTTGGAAATGAAAATGAATGTTTTAGAGTGTTTTTTAATATTTTTTACATATTATAAATTATTTTGATGAAATATGCTGAAAATAAAATTATTTTAAAAAAATAGTTAATATTTTAGTAAAAATTATTTACTTTTACATTAATGTAAATTGACAAAGAAAATCACTGACGTATTCAACATTTTCTAATAGGTTACCAACATTCTTTTTAGGTTCTCCACTATAAAATATTTTTATAATTATAATAGAAATTTATTTTTTAAAAAACTTTCATTCATTTTTCTATGATCATAATTTTTTTATAGTTGCACAAGTGCTAGAACAGTTGCAACTCTCTCTATACAATAGTGCACACAGTGCCGGCCATGGTAATCAATGGATGCCAGAAATCTTGTGCATAAAATCCCTAGCTAGTGCCTATTTATCTAATATTTCCAGATTAGTTTCTAACTTGTTCTCATTTTGTATTTATAGATTTGTAGTTAACTAAAATAGTAAAAGATGGCTGACTGTTGGAGAATTGCATTAGATCAAAAGATCTAGATAATATGCTATCAGATCCAAGGCATCTCATTGTTGGTGGTCACAAGCTAGAAACTAGTCTGAGGATATTAAATAAGTTGATGCTCGATATGGATTTTAATGCACAAGCCTTTTAGTTTTCATTTATTACTATGAGTGGCACTATTGAATGGACAATTACTTTTCTGATTTGCCTAAAGGTTTGTGATAATAGTATATTATTAGATGTGATATGTTGGACTATTTCCATTACAAATGAGTGAATGTTAAATGTATAGACAATTTTAAACTTTATTTAACTTTCCAAACATAAATAACTTGTTAGTATTAACTCACAAGTAAACAACACAGGTTAGTAATTGCACAACATTTCACGTAGCATTATTCTCAACTCTTCTTCAGATATTTCTGGCTTGATTGTCAGTATTCACATAGAAGTCAAACTTGCATCTTTAGATTTTTGAATATTAAATTTAAGACAATGGCACTAACCACCTGAGCTATTCTGTCAAAGGCTCAGTTGGTTAGAGTGTTGCCTTAAATTCAATATTCGAGAATCTAAAAGTGTGAGTTTGACTTCTTCACTGTGCATATCATGTCAGTAACACCTGAAGAAGAGTGGAGAATAATACTACTTGAAACATTGTATAATTACTAACCTGTGTTGTCTATTTGTGTGTTATTACTAACAAATTGTTTGTATTTGGAAAGTTTAAATAAAGTTTAACATTTTCTATAATTCAACATTCACTCATAGATGATGGAAATAGTTCAACATATCATATCTGTGTTACTTTTCAGATTTTTGTATTTTAGTATCATGTTTTTAATTTTAGGGGATTTTTTTTTTGAAAAGGATAAATGAATAAAAAAGGTTGATTCAAGAAATAATAAGATATAGAAAAAGAAACTCAATTGAGCAAATATTAAGAAGGAAGAATAGTTTAATGAAAAATGTTTCAGAAGAAATGGTGAAAGGAAACAAGAAGAAAGGACAGAAAGATTGATTTAGTTGGATGATGTAAGGGATGAGAAGAGATATGTGGAATTGAAGATATGGGTAATGAAGAGAAAGGACTGGACAACTTGATAAACTTGTGATGTGACTGCTCTCTGGATCTGTCCATAGGACATGATATTATTGGTGGTGATGAATGCTTGTAATTTCTTTAATCCAAACAATGCTAAACCGAGTGTTGTTTTCACAAAAGGCAAATATATCATTAACAAACTATAAGAGTAATTTTGATCCTCTCTCAAAGCGTAACAGCATATAAATGATAATGCAAATATTACAAGGCAGGTCTACAGATCGCACTCACACACTCTTAATAAAAATCTTTTTAAAAACATTAGAAATAATGAAATTTAATATTTTAATGGTGAAGTCAATTTAAACATCTTTTATTTTTATTTTGTCATTTAATCCATAAAACTCTGCAATTTCCAAAGAAAAATTTTATTGTCATAACAAATTTATAAATTTGTAATCTTTTCTGCTAAATCAAGTACAAATTGATAGCATATTTTCTAAATTTTAAGACTTCTTAGATAAAAATTTTATATATAATATTAAGCTTAATATATCTTTTTTTATATATAGTTATAACAATGATTTAAGTTATTATTACTTTTTAAAAGTAATAGACATTCGACCTTTGGAAGGCGCGCGGTTCAATTACCATTACATTCTACATATACTAAGCATTGAATACAATGTGTGTATCTGGGTGTGAACTCTAGCAAATAAAACTTAATTTGCTAACATTTCAATCAGCTTTTAATTTTTTTGCCTAGATAATCAGCTCATGGTGAACCGAGTTAAACATTCAATATCGATCAGTAAACGGGTATTTAGCTATTCTTAATTACTAATCAAAACAAGGCTGAAAATTATTCAAACTTTCATGATCTAGCGATCGGATTGCCACTGTAGTATCTTTTATTTAATTAATCGTTTATGAAAACGTTATTGCTTTGCAATAGGCTATTTAAAAAAATACTTCAACTTATATCTATACGGGAAGCAAAAAAAATCACATTGCTTATATTTTTTGAAATTACTGTAATTAATTTAACGCTTAAAGTTTCATTGATTAGAGCTGATTCTCCCTTTTCAATAAATAAATAACGCAGTAATAGTAGCAGCAATAAAAATTTTAAACAGTAAAAATACTTTATTTATATCCTTCGCCTTTCCTAAAAAATCTTACATGATTCCAATAGAAAACGAAAGATAATAAACTACTGACTAACTAACCATTAACAAAGCTCTAAAATGAATTTTAAAAAATAAGAGAAGGGAAAAATCTGTTTAAATTATTTAAACATTAAAAATTATTATTGTAAATTAAATGAGAAATGTATTCACACAAATGGATAAATAAATAAAAATAGTTGAAGTTAATAACTTCTTTCTATAAGCCAAAAAATTAGAGTAAACAAAAAAATAATCGATTGGTTGGTTACATTGCTCAGAAATTAATAAAAAGTTTAAACCTGTAATCTTGAGCTCTAGAGTCGACTTCGCCACACAACAAATCACGTAATTGTATCTAGTTATTACATTTTCAATAAGAAAAAAAAACTACCAGACTTTGAATATAGTTCATAAAAGTAGGAATTGCTCCGCCCTAGTTCCTGGAATAGTACTTATTAAACCATTAAACATCACACGATCACCATTCTTTTTTTTTTTGCCTTTTTTTTTCATGTGTCAAAGCATCGGCAGGGAAGCGAATCCGCGACAACTGCTTGTAAGGCTGCTGTGCTGACCACTCGGCCACCAACACTTGACAATTACCATTTTTTATGCTTACACAAGCTGTTCACACGATGTGATGATGTGATGTGATGTGCTGTAGCTTCTTCTTAAACGAAGTCAAGAATCTCTCAGCAATTATACCAAGAAAAACTTGTTAGCTACCTAATTTTACATTCCCCAGTCTAATTTTTCTCATATTCTGCTCCATCCTATTTCCACAACATAATCTTTGTCAACTCTACAGCCTTTATATCTAAATCACCTTTAGCTTTTTCCAAACCCAGCATAAAAACGAATAAGTTCAGGCCCATATGATTTTTTCGGTGGGGGGGCTGTTTTAAAGGTGTGTGGTGTTTAAAATTTTTTCTTCCTTTAACTTTTTTTTTTAATAATTGTTGTTTGGTTGTTTTTTTGTCATTCCCCCCCCTTAATGAAAGAACAAGGGGGAGACGGGGGGGGGGGGGGGGGGGGGGGATTTTTATTTTTTTTTTTTGTTTTATTTTAAATAAAAAAAAAAAAAAAAAAAAAAAAAAAAAAAAAAAAAATAGGTTGTTTTTTTTAATATAATAAATAAATTAAATAAATTTTTTTTTACTTTCTGTATTATCATTTTTTTTCATATTTATTTTCCCATAACTTCACAATATAATCTTTGTCAACTCTACAGCCTCTAAATCCCCCTTATCTTTTTCCAAACCCAGCATAAAAAACAATAATCTACTTTCTGTATATTTTTTGCATATTTATTTTCCCATAACTTCATTATATGTGCCCTTTCTGTTTTCAAGCATTTACATTCAATTAACAAATGTCTAATGTTTTCTACTTCTTCCTTACATAATTTACAAACTAAATCACCCATATTTTTCCATTTACGTGTATATTCTCTTGTTGCTAACTTTCATACAGTGGCGCCACTCAGGGCAAGCCAGACTAATCAATGAATACAGGAAGGTTTGTGCATAAAATCCCTATTTAGAGTTGGTATTAAATAGGGATTTTACACACAAATCTTCCTGCATCCATTGATTACTCTGGCTTGCACTGAGTAGCACTACTGTATAGAGTGTTTAGCCTCTATTTAATAGTACATATTCGTACAGATATCATATTTAATAAAAACGTTAATTAAAAATAATAATTAGTTGCTGTCAAATGTCTATTAAAGCTGATACTTTGCAAATATATATTAAACAAGAGAAAATGTAGTCATAGCAATAATAAAATATGGATTTAACTAAAACTTTGTGTATTGGGACAAACTAACAACATAATAAACAAATTGTAGTTTTACTAACACATATACAGCTTTGACATTTTAAAATAGTCTGTCGGCTATATTACAGTATAAAGAATATTGTGACAGCTTATAATAAATTATTTGGATTACAGATGTTTGTGTTTGTTTGATCAATGTTATATCTTTAGTCTCTAATAAAATGTTATTGTTCAAAAAAATCAGCTACCAAAATTTTCATTTCCATCATCATAATAATGGGCTATGAAGTGATAATATAAAAAAAGCAAATCAAATTTCTTTATCTCATTTCAAATGTATTACTCAAATCCATGTGATAACATTGTATTTTTTTCTATTTTATTTTAGAGATAGGACAGAAACTTTCATTATGATAATACAACCTAATCACACTTTGGATGCGGTAAAACGATTTTTAAAAATTAATGCCCAACAAATATGATTATAGTTATTTTCTTATTGATAATCAAAATACATATTTAAATTTTATATATAAATAATGTACCATGTCAACCCAAGAGTTTTATCTCGAAGGCTGTATGTCATGCAGAATTTTGATTTGTGGCAATGCTATACCAAGATATTGGTCTCAAATGGTCTTATATCTCTAAGAGGAGAAAGAACACAATCTTATACACTCCTGAATGGACAAAAAAACTAGTGGAACTAGGAAAAATGAAATTAAAATATACATAAAGAAATCTGAAAAACGCATTAGTGGTTCAACATTTTGAATAAGTGACTTAGTTTACCATTGGTGAGTTTGATGGGTTTTATGGGAGGTAACATATGACATTTTGTAAAGATTTTTTGTAGAACTATAATGTGAAGGGTCTGTGGATATATTTTTATGTGCATTTGTTCATAAGATTTAAAATAGTCTTAAATGCTTGTGCTAGAGGATACATGCAAATACAGATAAAAATCTATGATCTATACCTGGAATTATCAAAGAAGTAAGATAAGCTTAAATTCCTGCTTTATTAAATATTGTTACTTAGTTAGATTTATGAGAAATAGGATTCCTGGATCTTTATTTATATATAACACTTATTTTTTGGTGAATCCACCCGTGATTATGAAATATTGTCATACAGTGTCAAGAAATATATATCCGATATAATGTACCAGATGTTCACAAATTTGCAAGGGAAGATACTATGAAATTAACTTCAATACATTCAAGGAGGTGTAGTTAGAATTATTATAAAACCTTGGCTTATAGTATGTTTAATACTTTCATTCAACACATTTTATTTATAATTATACCAATACCAAAAAAATTCAAGATGATTAACCATAATAAATTAACACCTCATCAAAGAAGGATGGGAATGACAAAATGATAATTAAATATATAAAGCTTGATTAACAATATCTTTGAGAAATAGAGTAAGGCATAATTCAAACATTTTACAATGCTAAGTTTATGCATAATTGATCTATATAAAAATACAAAATAAAATGATTTAAAAATACTATTAATATTGGAAGTGGATAAATCTGAAAGATGAGAGCATATTGAGTATTTCTTCATTCTTTTCTAATCTATAACTAAAAATAACAAGATAATTATTTACTTCACAATAGTAATATATTTTAGTTAGATTGGAATAGTTAGTTATCTGGTAAAAAAAAAAATCCTAAACATGATTATAATCTGAAAAAAAATCCAGTTTGGCTGGACAGATATTAAAGTATAGTTGGAAATTGTCCTACTATTGCAGGATAAAATCATATATATATATATATTATAACGATGGGGGTTTGTTAGTCTTACCGTATATTGCCATACAGGGTGCTACTAGGCCATTTGAACCTAGAAAATTTATATAGTAGGCAGATACGTAAGTTAAAGATTCACATTTTTACATATATATTTTATTACAACCATCAGCCCATGCAACTAGCTCATAGAGACACAGAGATTTATGAAATATAAATTCTTATTAAAATATATTTTCAATATTAACAAAAAATAAGAGAAGCCACTGCCAGTAATAACACACACAAACATTTATTAAACATATATAAATTTAGAATTATTATTTTAGTATAACTTTAACTTTTTTTTTATAAAACATTATTATAACTTTACTTTAGCATTTAATTTACATTTTTTAACTTTTTATTTTGAAGTTCGCACAGATGAGTTTAATATTTTATTAGAGTGCTGGGTATGAATAGACTACATAGATTGCATTTGAAAAGAAAATATTCTATCCCTGATTTAACCTTAGGCCAAAAGTTTGCAGTCAAACCAATGCCAATCTATCTGATATATCGATGTATTCAATGCAGCATGAAATACGACAGCACCAATACCTTACTGTCAGGAATGTATATCTGAACAGTATGGTTATAGAAGACATTGACTCTCATCCAGACAGGAATACTACATCTGTCTGATGAGAAGAGAAATAAAAAAATCTCCATAGGAAGGGACTGTGTTTTCCATCTTACTGTCCCATTCCATAGGTAAAAAGGGGGGTGCGGCATAATATGCGATCCTGCATGTAGCAGACCTCATACTACATTTACTAATGTCACCAGTATATCTAATCCATTTATCCAATTCAATAAACCATTCACTGCTAGACTGCTGTTTTAACAGCTATTGGCTGTCTGAAAGTAATAGTAAGGCGCATGTGGAAGAATAGCAACATTCCAGTCATTACCAATTTAACTATGAAATAAATTATGTAAGATTTACCCTCCCTTAAACTAACATATCATTATGAATCTATGCAGCCATTCACGCCCAACTTAAATTTAACATTTATTACAAGTTGTTTAATAATAAAAAAAATCATAACAAAAACTTAAAAGAACGTAAAATAAATTAATGGAAATGATTTAACAAACAAATAATACATTCAATAAAATAATTCATAAATAATTTAATTTGGTCAGATAGGCAATACTATTGCTATAATTTAAATACTGGGAAAGTTTTATATTTAATGTTCACGAATTTTCTAAAGTTTTTACGGTTTTAAAAGGTCCATATTTTGTAGTTGCTTGTAATTTTGAACGTGAATTCCCACACTGTCCTGAAGAGATTGGTATCCAGTTAGCTGTTGGTCCTTTATTGTAGCTGGTATTTAATTGCTGGGCCCAGATGTCCTATAGTCCGCAATATGGGAAAATGATGTTTCATTTTTTTTAGAACAACTGAAAGAATTGAAAGTGCATCTTTCAATCCCTTCTCCTCCAACTCTCTCTGACTTAACACATATCACCTCTCTCTATCACATCTCTTTTCTTTTATAATAAGCTTTCAGATCCAGTGGACATTATGTCATGACGATGATGATCTTTTCATTCTGGTCTGTTTCCTAAGAGATTTCTTTTATTGGCTATTAGTTTCTATTGTTTTTCTCTCCTATCTGACCTTTTCTTATATATTTTGAAATGCCCAAGGGCTAGTTTACTTGGACTAATTATTAATCATTTCCATTTTACAATAACATTAATTAATTTATTTTACATTCTTTTTATCTTTAAATCTTTCAAGTCTTTTTTTTAATATTTAGTTTTAAAACTTTTTTTTTAATAAAGTTTTCTTTTAATAATTTTTTTTCCATCTGTGCGATTTTATATATATAAAGTTTAGATGACTTTTAATTTTCAATTTAAAAAAAAAAACAAATTTTTATTTGTGAACTTTATTTTTAATGTCTAAATTTTTAAAATAAATAATGTAATGGTGTGTGTACCTGTTACTATATATATATATATATATATATATATATATTATAATGGAACACGCTACCCCAGATTTGATGGTGCCAGATACACTGGAACCACAGAGTACACCATACGATGTCACGAATATAACTCAGTAGTTGGATGACTTGAATGAAATGTGCCAACCAACCTACAACAAGACATATCCTACATCCATGATTCACTGGAACAATTGGGTGTGTGAAATGTTACTGAAACAAGAATGGTATCTAACAAAGGAAATGCATATCACTACTGTCAGACCTAGGCCTTCGAATAGAATGTTAAAGATGTCACAATGAAATGCCCAGTTCCAAGTCACATCTACTT
The DNA here is from genome assembly GCA_028023455.1 of Epiperipatus broadwayi. NCBI lineage: Eukaryota > Metazoa > Onychophora > Udeonychophora > Euonychophora > Peripatidae > Epiperipatus > Epiperipatus broadwayi. Next base: position 4,070,913 of record JAQFVV010000095.1, read on the forward strand.
TCAATATACTAACTTATAATTTACTAACAAAATTTCAATGTAACTTAGACCAGTGCATATTTATTACATCTCCCTTTTAGGCCCCATTATACCATGAAATTCAAACTCAGGGAGTTCTTGCAGTCAGCTCTCTTCAGGGATGGACTCACTCAATTACAAACCAAATATGCCTATATATAAACATAGATATAAAAAATACTGATGATGATCAATTATTTATAAGAGAAATACACAATGATGATGATGATTGACAAACCTTTAATGGTGAAAATTCATAATGTGATGATGATGATCAAACATTTTATGATATCGATGCACAAAAATTATAGTAATGATCAAACATCTAGTGAAATAAATGCACAGTGGTGATGGTGATGATCAAACAGACATCAGATTGATTTAAACAACTTAATTTATTAACAACATATAAAATAAATATTTACAAACAAAAAATAATAAAATAAATAAATATTCGATTATCAAGAATGGTTTTTCTCTCATCTTGATGGCTTCATACAACAGAAACAAAATAATTTGAAGTATATTATATACAAAATAATACTGTATAATTCATTAAATATGTACATAAAACAAAATAAAGAAAAGCAAAATGATAGTTCACTAAGTCTTAAAACTACCCCATTAATATAATTATTATAGTGATATTTTTAGGTGAGGGTAAAAATATTATAAGTATAATTATATATATATATATATACTCTATCCCCCACTGAGGAGAGCAAACCAGCTTGAAATCAGCTGATCTGGGGGTGAGCAAATGAAAGAGGTAGTTAATTTCTGACTCTTTTTTCGTTTATGTAAACAAATCTTACACTTGTTCGGTGGTTTTGGTATAGCGCCATTTTTTGAACATATATATATATATATATCCACTCCCATCTATTTGTATGCAAGTCATAGTAGAAATTAATGACAGCTAAAGACCATTTACTCAGTGGGTTAATTGTGGATTCAGAATAAAACAAAATTACAAGTAAATATTAGTAGATTATTTGGTCTTGTTGTCCTAAAGTCTTGCCCTCAATGTTATATATATATAAACTTACTTAAGATGAGGTCACCTCGATGGATTAATGTTGAGAGGAATCTGAAATTTACTTTTATTAAAAAAAATACATATCAATTGAAGAGGATTCCTTTTTAAAAATTTAAATCAATATGACATTTCTCCATCTACTACTTCCACTTTAAATTTCAAATGATCAAATTTGAAAAAAATGAATTGTAAATACACAATAAAAAAATTACAATATATGAACTTTCAAATAAAAATGACAAAAGCAAAAAAACAAATAATCATCATGTGAATCAAATATATAATTTATCTTGAGTAAACCAAGTATTCAGTCCAAAAACTGTCAATATCCATGGCTAACATTTTTTTTCTCCAACTCTGTTGTTAATTATATATTTCATGCTCCTTGATTGAAACACTCGCATATGAAATATCTTTCCTGACTGTATATGAATTCATGCAAGATGGTGGTACACCAGCACTCTTGAGATAGACATGGTGATGAAAAATTTTATAATTTCATAATTCCATAATTTCCTAATGATTTTGAAGCCAGCTTTAGGAAAGCCTACAGTATTGGCTTCTTACCCTGAATACATTATAAAGATACCTTTATTATAAACTTTTATTTCTGATGTGGCTTCAATACATATATGTATTAAACTAGCTTGAAGAAACAGTTAATTCCCAGTAATTTCAGATTTCTTTTCCATCATTTATATAATAATGAATTCCAGTTTGTAGAATAAATTATTTCATTAGTTTCTGGCTAACTATAATTCAAAGTTTAACTTTCAAGTTTTCTTCGATCCAAGTTTTAAAAAAAACTTTAAATTACTCTTAAAATAAAAGACTTTTCATTTTTATGTCTGACCAGTTCTGCCATTTAATAAAAAGTAAAAATCAAGTGAAGAATGCCGCACGTTCCTTTTTTTTTCACTAGCTAACATGTATTGTTACAATTTAATTAAATAAAAATCAAATTATAAACATTATTATTATTTTTATTGAATTTTTATTATTCCAAACTCGATCATTTCTCAACAATCTAGATCTCATATAATTTTTTATATTTTATTTCTGTCTGTTTTTATAAGTCAATTAGTATTTTAATTAATAATATTAAATGAATAAAAGAAAAACAATTAATTTCTACCAATAGACAAACATATTTATTTATATGCATATATACATCATGTGTATAGCAACTTTGTTTGCTTTCTCACAATAGATATATAAAAAACAAATTAATTTCCCAAACATATTTATTTATATGTATGTTTATATATGTATATACTATATGTATATAAACAAGTATATAAGATATTTTATTTCCAACACATTAGTTTATCTGTATGTTTATATATGGATATACTACATTTGTATAAGCAAGTATATAAGATATTTAATTTGGCTACCACTTGGTCTAAATTTAAATAATGAAAAAGAAATTGGGAGAGGTGTGTAGGCCAATTGTAAACCATCTCTTACAATATATATATATATATATATTGTAAGAGATGGTTTATATATTGTATGGAGGTCCAGTTACATATATATATATATATATATATATATATTGTAACTGGACCTCCATACAACCTGTTATTACCTCAGTTGTAACAATTTCCTGATGAGAAAATTGTAGAAAGAAATCATTGATTGGATTTCCCCAATACAGATATCACCCCCTCCCTACAACAATATTTTCTGCTCATCAGAGGATATAGCACCATAGAGACTGGAAACACCTAGAAATTTCTGTGTTTGGTTTCCCAAATGGAACCACTAGAGTTCTATCTCACTACAACCTGATTTACATAGGTCTAGTTATGCCAGACATAGCTCAAGAGGCATGAAATTCTTGTGAACAAGTGCAATGAATAACAAATGATGCAAAAAAAATGGAACTGAACAACTGAAATTAATTTTAAGTAACAACAGTTTTATTAACAATGATATTGATAAGTAGGTAAACAGGTAATATAAGCAATTCCAGGTTTGTGGACTATTCATAATCCAGTCAAGTACAAATGTGTATTTATACACATAAGTTTCGTTATTTTATTCATACATAATCAATATGAATGTATGCATTTGTAATTTATATACTACTTCATTATTTTTAAATTTATCATAAGTAGGTAAACAGTTTGTCATTAATTCACATTTATATCCATTGATTATTCAGGTAAAATATAAGTGTATGTATTTCCATCTGTTCAGATATCAATTCATCTTGCAAATGCATTTATTTGGTATTGACATATTCTTATTCAGATTTGTCATTAATTCACATTTATATCCATTGGTTATTCGGATAAAATTTAAATGTATGTATTTCCATCTGTCCAGATATCAATCCATCTTGCAAATGCATTTATTTTATATTTCTGATTTTATAAGACATATATATAACCCATATGCATCAATAATTCCAGGTATATCATTGTACATTTAACCATGACACATTGTTTTGGATTCTCACTTCTCAACTCGTATATATAACATGTTTTAATTCCGTGTTTATATTCCTTTTTTCAGAGTTTTAAAATAATAAATAAAATTTTAAAAAAAATGATTTTCTTAATCTTTCAACTTATTTAAGTATGTGGTTCATTATATGCATATAACCATTAACTTTTATTGATGTACTAATTCATATTTAAATGTTTGAATTTATCCATAATATAGTATAAATTTACTAAATACATTCATTTTGTATAAATACATTTATTTTGTATATTTTCTAATTTTATCTGGGTTATAAACATGTTATTATAATTTAGTTAGTTATACTTATATGTAATAGCTCAGCATTTCTAATTCTTCCAGGTATACTTATTTGTATATCAGCAATATATATAGTTATAAATATTAATTTTTATTTTATTTTAATTCAGATGTATCTGCATATAAGAAGTTAATCATTTATGATTTACTTTATTAAAAATGCCTTTTGATTATATATATTTAAGACATTTACATATTTATAATTTATCACCAATAAAACATATTTTCACATAGCTATAATTATTCATAATTTATTTTAAGAAAGACATTTTTTTTTATAAACACATATAAATATTGAATATTTCATCAAATGGTTACCTTCATTTTCTCCAGTTTGTTGCTTCACTTCAGTTTACTATTGCATTTCAAAAAGAGTTTGGTTTATTTGAGTTGAGTGGCATTATTCACTTTCTATGATGTTCACTCAGGTGGGTCTTGGAGATTTATGGCTATGAACAAAGAAAGGAAGCTATTACAATTAGCCTTCCATCTTTATGATTTTCTTATTAATACGTTCTTCTTTCATCATTAGCAATGTGGCTGTAAATATTATATTCCAAGGTGACTAAAATCAGTTGTCAACTAGATAGTTAAGCAACATGTAGATAAAACTTTTTAACTTTTTAACTCTTTCACTTTTTTTACTTTTTAACTCCTTTTAAAATAAAAAAAATTCATTCTGAACTTCAAACTCAACTATTTTTACCCTGATATCTGGATTGACTCAGCAGCACTCCCACTATATCTGATTTGTTATACAGCTTTCATTTAAGACCGAGTGCTTTTCTCTTCTTAAGGATTGGGCCACTACTTTTAGCAGGACAGATAAGGAATCATGAGGATTAAGTCATGTTTCTCAATTTGATAACTTTGCCTCAAGCAAATATTATATTTTGTACAACAACATCATTTCAAAAATTAAAATGTAATATTTTAATAAATGCCAGATTTAAGTAAATACTTAGAGATGTATTTATATCATAATTTAAAATTATAAAATTAATAATGTTGGTTTATATTTTTTTTCTAAATTTTTCCACACATGAAACAGAGTTTCTGTTTCAATATATATATATATTGAAACAGAGTTTCTGTTTCAATGATATATATATATATATATATATATATACATATATATATATATATATATATATATATATATATATTGTAACCTATTAGAATGAGATGGGTGTATGAGAAAGAGAAAAGAGATAGAGAAAAGAAAAAAATGCTAATAATGAAATGAGAGAGGAGTGTGAGAAAGAAAGTGAAAGAGAAGAACAATACTAATAATGAAATGGAGATAATGATGATAATGGTAAAGACAAATGATGGAAAAAAAGAAGTGAGGAGGAAAAGAAATGGGGGAAAGTAATAGAAGTGATATATGTAATGGAGAGAGAAAAGTAAGATAATGGAAAGATATGGAAGAGAGATATAAGAAGATGGAATAAAAGAGAGAGAAATGATATGAGATGATAAAAAAAAACTCTGAACGAATGTTTAAATGGCTGAGATGATAGAAAGATATGAGAAATGACCTGAAAAGAAATGGAATAAAATTGAAATGAAATGAAATAAAATATAAATGAGAGACTCTAAACGACTCGGCTCAGTGGGGTTACAATAAATTTAAAGAAAGAGATGATGATCCAGAGATGTATAATCAAATAAAGGTCAAATCCAATACTGAGGAACTATAATAACTACAGCATATTAATATTTTAATAAACCATACAAAAGATTATCTAAAATCACTAATCAATGTTTACCATATTAGTCCTACCAATAAATTATACACGCTCTGAATAAGACCTATGATGCTTTGCTTTAAAATATTATCTTACAGAATTATATTTACTAAAACAACAAGAGTAAATAACCTCAGGGATTTTAAAACTAACACTCTTGTATAAAATTAAAATTTAAGTTAAGTTGCCTAATAAAAAATTACTGTGATTAATAAATAAATAAGTGACATCTTAGCTGACCATAAAATAATTATGACATGTTCAATCTTAAAATAATAAACAAAACAAATATTAATTCACCAAAATTTAATGAATCAATTTAAATTTAACTAATAATGGCCTATTATCTAAGATATGACTTGAGCAGAGAAAAGAGCAAGGGTACTTTTAATGCCTTTCCATACTCACAGACAACCACTAAAGACCTCAAATGCAAATGAATTAGAATTCTTTAAATATATCAGATTTAAGATGATGATAAATGATGTGTAGTGAATATAAGATAAGGTGCAGATTTTAAAATAATATTAATTAAAATATTCTTCTAAAGTACTAATATTGTTAACCTGATATTGCATAATCTTTAGTCTGAAAGATATACCGATAATTTAAAAAAAAAATAAACTTTTAACTAAGTATTTAATTAGGTATCTGCTATAATGCAATTATCTGTCTTTATGATTCAATATGAGAATCATTTACTTTAACATAGCTTTTTTTTATTTTCAAGACAATATTAACTATATTTAATTAACTGAGAATATACTTGTAAATTTCTGAATTGAAGATTCAATACCTTTTACATTTTACGATTTTGTGAACTTAAAGCCAAGACAATAATATATTCTCATATAAAAGCAAAACAAACAAAACAAAACTTTTGAAATAATAATAATTTGATTTATTAATAATGAGAAGACATGTTTACAAATGTAGTAGAATACAAACAGTGCCAATATTGCACTAAGATTTCATATAAGTATTTGGACTCTTAACAGTTTTATTTAACTTACATTAATACACTTAATAACCAACAAAGGTTATTCAATATTACTTTCTTTTAATAATTAGATTTTTATCAAAAATACCGTAAACTTTAATTATCATATGTACTTAATAAGCACACTACTATTCTTCTTTATTGGACTAATTTATACCATTATTGTGTCATCTAATATCAGAATAACACACAGGACTAGGTTTATATTGAAAACCCTAAGCTTAATTTTATACTCCTAAACCAAACAAACGCTAAGTTGGAATAAGCATATTCAGCAATACTTTTGAAAAATACCATCACTAGTTTTACGGATATAAATAATATCATAGCTAGATATATGTTTAAATCAGATTAAGCTAATATTAAAATTAAACTAAATTAAGTGTATGGGGCAATCATTCATCAGAGATCAGTTATATATATTTTTTAAATAACTTTAGTCCACATAAAATTATTCCCTCAATGTTTTAAAGATAATGATGTAACAGACTTACCAATCCAGTGGCGAAATTCTGGATGAAAATATTAAATTAGTATGTGTGAATTGCCACTTATACCATATGCATATATAACATACTTTAAAATAAATATAACTTATTGTTGGTTAGCTTATGTGTGATAAAACTGTCATAGCAACACAATTCACACATTGATATACCTATGAGCCTTAAATTAGCTCCAACTACCTGGAGAAATACATTTCCTCAAACAAGCATATCTTGTCATCTCAAATCTAAAACAAATGCAACATCACCTACTGTGGTGGAATTAGCATTAAATCATCATGAATGATAGGCAAAAAATATAAAAATACTAGGCTCCTCAGAGCTGGAAAAAAATGTGGTTTCCAAAATACCTAACTACGAGGCAAAATTAAGATGTCTGGAATTCATCTTCAGTACATCTGGGAACAGGAACACACACCAGAAAAGCACAATCCTCTCATGGGATTTCCAATGCTTATAAATGTGATCATTATCACGGAAAAATACAATACAATACCCTATTTTTGGGAACAAGCACTATCAAATCATGGAAATACAATACAATAAAGATGGAGGATTTTCTCTACTCTATAGAGCATATTCAAAAATTATAACTAAGCCTAATTCTTGAGGATAACAAATACTAACTAATAGCAAGATATATATACTTCACTTAATTAATTAAGTTATTCCTAAGAAGTCTAAAAATACAAAACGTATATCCAATGTTTGAACCAACAAAGCAAACTATGTTGTCAACTGACTACTATAGAAAATACTTTGAAATTAAATGCATATAAAATTCTAGGCAAGGCACAATGCACACATAACAAAATATTAAATGCTAAATATAGTAACTAGTGGACTTTTAAAATTGTAAATTAAATGCAAGAATATTTACTTCTCGGTGAATATAAAAATTTGAAGTTATTCTTAATATAACATTCATAAAATAAATGAAGGATATTCTCTGACAAAATTCTTTAGTAAATTTAAAATAAAAATTGAGTAAAACATCCCATTTATATGAAAATAAGACTGTGATATTTAAATCTCTATAATAAAATCATTAATAGAAACTAGCTAGTGTAATGCTTAATAAATAAACTAAATCTACTTAAGAAAAAAAAACATTTGCTCATTCAAATAAACCTATTTCGTTTTAAAATTATAACCTTAGTTTACCTGTATATTTATGCATAAGTGTTACAAAAAAAAATTAATAGCATAAATATTTGTATGTTTTTTTTTTCTAAACCAATAAAGTAGACCATAAAAAAAATAATACATTAATTCAAGCTCATATTTCCACTCCGTAATGATTTTTTTTTCCATTTCATAATGTGTAGACAATTTATCCAGGTTAAAATATCTATCCAAATTCGAAGCTTCAGTTAATACATTTATACACATGGCAATCATTTCCAAATGAAAATGTTCAATAGTTCATTAATAATATTTTTTTAAATAATTTAAAAAAAAAAAATTAAATAATAAGATTAAGCCGGCATGAAACAAAATAAATTCTTCAGCTGAACACACTTCAATTTATTTATAGGATCCCGAGTTCAAAATTGCATATAATAATAATAATAATATCTTTCTATCTGAATTTCTTTATCCTCTTTTGGGAAAAATGCTTCTTTTGAAATATAGTTTTTCTTAAGTACTTTTCACAATAATATTCCAAGACATATTTATTTTTAAAATTAATTTTCTTTGCCTACTTTTAAATATGAGAGTAGAAAATTTTTTTACTGTTCAAGACATTTCACAATTTATATGCTATAATTAATGCCATAAAGTTATTTTTAAATACTGGCAAGTATGACCCTTTATAATGTACCCAATAACTATAAATTCATTATTAATCCTTACAAATTGCTTTAAAGTTTTATTTCCAAATACGTGTCCTTTCTTACTGTGTAAATAAGAATTATCCTTTAAAATGTATATATTATCTGTTTGCATTTAGCTAAACAAATCATTTTCATATATGTCAAGATATAAGTAATAACTTTTCCTTTTTTTTTTTAAAAAAAAAAATTATTCTTTATAGTTTCACTGTAATCGAACATAGCAGCTTCTTTATAATGTTCTTTTTAAACTTTAAAAAAAAAAATTTCTTTTTTTTTTTTTACATATACTTTTAATCTAACAGGAAAAATAATTAGCATTTTATTTTCAAAATAGTTTAATACAACCAAACGCTTATCTATGGAAATGATTAATAGTTTGTTCCTTAACCTTCTTTCCAAGTAAAAAAAATTAAACAAGTTAAAGTCATATAATATGTGAGACGCTTCATTTATTCTAGACATTTTTTTACTATAATTTCTATGCCTCGACTGAAATTCAAATTGTCAAAAAAAATGGATTACCTTTCCTTTAGCCCTCCATCATTACAGGATGATTTTAAATATTTTAAACATACTTGTATTTTTTAGAAATATCAAGTTTCTTTAACAAAATTACTTTTATTAACAAAATTTTAAGGTCTAGCACCAGTTGAATCAAAATAAGATCAGTCCCTGAATGGTCCCTCGATCTCCATTTTATCTCACAATTTTTCATCCACCTACAATTCATTTAAAAACCAATAAAAATTATCTTTTATTAAATTTTAATATTCTGACAAACCAGCTGTGGAATCAATCTACTGACATAATCAATATAATTTTCCCATACCACATGACTTTCAGCTGCAAAGTCAAAATTTTAGTATTAACAAATATACAACAAATGTTTTTAATGATATTTTACACAACACAATAGTAATAAATATAAAATTTAAAGTTATACCCTTTATTAAACCCTTAAATATTTTATTAAAAATAATTTTATCCACACATTTGCTTTATTTACTTATTTTAAATAATATTGGAGTTAAATTATTTTTTTATTCTTATGTTTCCATGTCTATGCATGCACATATTCTCACATACGTCTGGTCTTACATTAATTGTTTAAAATTATTTCTAGAATTACAACAATAAAATGTTAATGATTATTTAATTTAACTAACTTTTATAACTAGAATGCTAAACTACAAAACTAATAACAAATATTGTTATTTCTTTCTTAATAAAAACTTACATATCATTTTTTTAAAAATTTATTACTTAATTATTCCAACTTAATAATAATACCTTATTATTATTCTTTAAACATTAGAATAGATTATACAGTAGTTATTTTTGAATATATTTACTATTTGTCAATTCACCATGATTTTTTCTTTTTTTTTAACATTTGCTTATGTTAAATTATTACCTAATATCCCTTATCAAACCAACTAATATTATTAAAAATATTTACATGATCTTATTTTAATAATTAACTAGTTTAATTTCCATTTTTATCATCATTATTTTTTTAAAATCCAAAATTTTAAACAAAAGGTTAATCTAAGATAACATTGATTACCTCTTGGAACTATGTGACACTTCAGTTAGGTACAATATATATATATATATATATATAGTGCCCTTTTCTATAGTTCAGAATCAGCTCATCACAGGAAATTATTAAAAAAATTTAAATTTAGAATATGTTCTCTTGGTGTGTTAGTTATGTTATATTAAAAATAGTTTAAAAGTACAATTTGAGGCTAAATAAAATATGTAACGCATAAGATTATAATGAATAACCTTAAAATAGTTAAGTAAAGTTAAAAATATTATTACATATGGTTGCACAAGCTGTCCATAATAGATAATACAGCTATAAATGTTTAAAAGTATGTTTAAAAAGTTCAATTTTAATTGTTTTGAACTTATAGTTAAATAAATGTTATATTTATTTTTATAAATTATATTTAATAATTATAATTAATATCATATATTTTGAAAGTAAGTTTTATGGTAGTGAAAGTTATATTTAATTCTATATTTTCTAAATTATTCTTCCAAATTTTGTATTATTATGTTATTTTATTTAATACAACAAGTGTAGCAATTTATTATTATTCCCAGACAGGAAATCGGATAATCTGTCTCAGCTATTAGTTATGTGACTTGTATAGTATATGGTTATAACACCCATGCTTGCTCATGTTTAGATTAGTAAAGTTCAAAATATTTTAAAATTGCACTATAGAATTGGATATAATTATTACCTATCATAAAAGAAAATATTAAGTTAGTCATTATAAAATGTTTTAAATAATGTTATAAAATGAAGACAGCTAATCGAAGTTAAATATTTTGTTTTAAAATAAAATAGATAAATTAAATATTAAAGGTGGGATAAATTATTAAATATTGTTTTTAAAAAGTCTTTTTAAATATTTAATTAATTTAATAAAGTAATAATTGATTTAAAAGTAATATTTTGAATAATATTTTAAAGTTATAATACGTCATAATTTTATTTTTTTGAAATTTAATTGTGTAAGATTGTAACATTATGCAAATTTGGAATTGAATGAAAAGTAAGAATCCATCAATAAGATAAGGTATTTTCTAGGATAAAAATATGATTGCATGGGGGGTATTAAGGGTGATTAAAAAAGTGATCAAATGTATCAAGTGATCATATTAGTAGCTATCAAGGAGATAGAAATTTAAAATTTTTATTATTTTAGTCAAATTTTAGTGCTCTTGTACAATTTATTTGCAAAGCTAATAGGACATTTATTTTAAAGTATTTGCAAAGATAGTGTAAAATAAATATATTTTAATAACTTCATTTTAATACGCATTGTTAATTTTAAAGTTCTTTTACCAGGAGTATTAGTCAGGTACTTAATATAACTTCACAGTAAAAATATGGAAATGCTGATAATTAAAAGGTATTTAGTAGAAATTTTAAAAATAAATATAATAATTGTGAATATAGTATTAACAATATTAACAAAGAGGACTATTTCAGTGAGTAAATTATTATTTTGGACATTGTACAGGAAGTTTAATAGAAAAGCTATTGTCGATTAAAAGTGAAGTGTGCATTATTTTTATATAACAGCAAAATAGTATTGTACAAGATTAGTAGGTAATATGACAAGTATGTAATATGATAATTTATGGAAACAATGCTATAGAAATAAATGTTTTTATTCTTTTTGAAGGAAAACATAAATATTTTTTGAGAAATTATCTTATGTAAAGACTAATGGAAATATTTACAAAAGTGTATGTTATAAAACCTGAGGTATAGGGTTATACATGCTTATAAAATTGTTTAAAAAAAACTGAATTTTAAGATAATAAGGAAACCACTGAAAATAGATAATAAATAACAATAAATTTTATTAAAGATGAAACCTACAAAGAAAAGGAATACATGAGTAAATAAAATATGGAATTTATGGAAATATTTTATATTGCACAAAAAGTTTATCCAGATAGTTCAAGCTAAGCCAACAGGACATGATGCATCACTATGCCGATATGAAATACTATAGTATAGAAGCTTCACGGGATTATTTTTAATATTATGATTTTAATAATCATCGTTCTGGACAATAGAAACATAAACTATTATTCTATAAACTTATCCAGGATGGATCAGTGATTATTATATTTAATTTTTCAAGATTTTTCAAATGTCATATTATTTTTTTTTATTATTTTTTTTTTTAAATCTGAGATTTTTGTACTGGAAACAGTACAATGCTCACCTCTAGAAACAGTTTGTCTTGTTCATCATCAAGTAGCAATGGGGGAATTTGTTTAAAATTGCTCTGGATAACATTTTTTTTTTAAAAAAAAAAACTCTTGAGAAAATAAAATAATTGAACTGTATAAAGAACATTCGTTTTTCAGCTGAAGATTAAGTAAATATAGTTTTGACTCATTTATTAATTTTTAAATGTAATTATTTTTGCTTTATAAGAGTATGAACATGAATATTAATTTATGGATAATATAATTTAATAATTTAAATAAAAACTTTTAAGTAAAAGTATGGATTGTATTTCATGTATGCAATGTTGTATCTAATTGATGGAAAAAGAAGACTACAAAAGTGATGACAAGTCAATATCACTTTGTAATAGTTAATGAATATTGATATATTTTTATGATATATTTTTGTTTTTCTTTTTTTGCAGATTGCCTATGAATTATAATATATGGAAGTATGAATGTTAAATTATATGTAAACACATTTGTACAACACTTTTAAATTATGAGATTAGGATTTATTTTGGGAATATGCATACTATAATTTTATACTAGTAATATAACATGATGATGAATATTTACATGATTCTTTTAAAAACTTTCATATTATTGGATATTCAAAGTATTTATATGACTAGTTTGCATGTATTTAGAATATACAATAAGAAAGTAAGCAGGATTTTCTTGTGGATTAGTGAGATCACTCTAATTATATATGAATTTTGTTTATTATTTTGAATATGCAAGTTAGTTATTTGTCGATGTAAGAGTTGATAAATCTTTTAGGAAATAATGATAAGGTAGTGACTTGGTAGTAATATGGTGAATATGAACCCATGATATTAAGGTAGGATGTAATACGGTAATAAGAATAGTATTTTGTAATTTTAGTAGATATGCAATACAGTTAACAAAGCACTGTAGGTGTATATTTATTTGTGGACAGTGTTTATTTTTTTTTAAGTATTGATGTTTCAAATAAAGCTGAAGGAATAGCTTTGACATCATTGATAGTATTGGAGGCCATTAGACAGAATAAGTCATGCCTCTATTTCTTATAGATAAACTGTGCCATAATATTTTTCTCCGATATGTGCTATGAGTTATACTCTAGTTTTTCTTTCCTTAGCCTACATATCTATTTGCTATCTAGATTTCCAAAGTAACTACATCACAAAGTATGGTATATTTTAAAAGAAATAATAGATAATTTAGAGTTTTAGATATGCTATTGTCTGAATAAGATAAGTTCATTTACTTGTAAGAAGAAGTATAATTTATGCAAATTGGAATTGAAAATCCAACGGATCCAAAAGGAAAAATAATCATAAAATATGTTGTAGATTTTATTTTAGAAAATAAAATATGTAAAGCAAAGTTGATTTTGAAATATTAAATAATTTTTAAAAATTTATTTTTATTTTTAAATGAGTACTGCATATTTTAAAGATATAATGTTATAAAGTAAAACGATATAAACAATAATCATAGATACAATTTTATATTTATTAAATAATAAAGAATATATCAGTAATTACAACCATATAGTATTAGAGTAATATCAAATGGGATGTATTATATTTAATAACCATTGTGTAGTGGATAATGACATCCACACAATCTGGTAATAAATTATCAGTAGATATTTTATATGATATCTTTTAACATTGCAAGATGAAATTGTCTAGTGAAAAATATCCATGCTCGATTATTATTATTATTTGTGTTTTCCATACTATGTTTCAAAAGATATTTTTTTAATAAAAAAAAGAAGCATAGTTAAATAATAGTTAAAGATATAATATATTTTAAATAAGTATAAATAAATGTGATTTTATCATAAGATTGATCATAAAGGGATCAATAAAATGTATTGTTTTATTAATATTATTTTAAGTCAGAGTGAAGACTTAACTAGGTTCTAAATAAAAAAATGTATAACGGTGCAAATTTAAGGATGTTAAAAAATGTAAATAATGTAAATAAATTGTTATTTTGTTTTAGTGTTATAATAAAACTTTGTTAAATTTGTTTTTCAAATTTGTGTGTTATGGTTATTTATTTTTTCCATCTCAATGCATGAGATACACAGAATAGCTAAATTAAACATAATATTTTTGCACAAAAAATAAATAAAGAATTATTTTAAGAATTCAAATATTTTCTTGGTATTCATTTATTTAAGTAATCACATTTTTACATTATCTTATGATCATAAATTAATTATTATAATGGTATATTGAATTATAATGCTATCCATTGCCACACATATATTTTTCAGATTATCTAATACTATTGCATATTTATTACGTTATTATACGAAGATAAAAGATTATATTATAGTATTTTATTATTTTATTATAGTAATAAAATTATAGTGAAGAAGAGATATACAGAATTAGTTCATACAATGAAGATTATTATTATTATTTGTTATTATTAGTTTAAGTGTAGTAGAGTATGACATAAAAATCCCTTATCATGTTTTACTACCCTGATTTGATTATCTTAGAATAATTTTATGAACCTGAGATTTTATTGAGTTAAATTATAGTAGATAAAAGATTAAGATTTAATTATTGGTTTAATCATAATGAGTAGGATTTATTAAAGTTGTAAGAATACTATAAGTTTATTTATTTGAGATAATAATAGGGGGATATTGTTCTTATGCCTTTGAGGTAGTATCCTGTGGGATATTGGCTCAATGCAATATTGCTTGTCATCTGTATTTTCACTTCCAAGTCTCATGATATAATTAAATATTTATTGATTTATTTTATAAATTGAACCTTATTCTTATTTTTTGAATTTGAGCTAGTGGAACATTTAATATAATGCAGGATATTTTATTTGTCAATTATTTGCATTTAACCAAACATAATCGTTAATTGAGCTAACCCATTTTTATTAATATTATATTTCTTCAGAAGTGAATATGCTCATAGTTTTGTAGTTAAGTAGAGATAAAAGGTGGTTGGTAGAGGGTTGCATTAGATCCTAAGATCTAGATGCAGTGCTCTCAGATCCAAAGCTCCTCACTGATGAAGGCCACAAGCAAGAAACTAATCTGGGGATATTGTATAAGTAGGCATTAGATAGGGATTTTATGCACAAGCCTTCTGGCATCCAATGATTACTCTGTTTAGAACAGGTGGCACTACTATGTGGAGTTTTGCTTTGCTTTGTTTATATCTTTCAGACTAAAGATTATGCAATATCAGATTAACAATATTAGTACTTCAGAAGAATATTTTAATTAATATTATTTTAAAGGCTGCACCTTATTTTATATTCACTGCCCATGATCTATCAATATCTTAAATCTGATATATTTAAAGAATTCTAATTCATTTGCATTTGAGGTCTTTAGTGGTTGTCTGTGAGTATGGAAAGGCATTAAAAGTACCCTTGCTCTTTTCTTTGCTCAAATAATATCTTAGATAATAGGCCATTATTAGTTAAATTTAAATCAATTCATTAAATTTTGTGAATTAATATTTGTTTTGTTTATTGTTTTAATATTGAACATATTATAATTATTTTATGGTCAGCTAAGATGTCACTTATTTATTTATTAATCACAGTAATTCTTTATTAGGCAACTTAACTTAAACTTTAATTTTACACAAGAGTGTTAGTTTTAAAATCCCTGAGGTTATTTACTCTTGTTGTTTAGTAAATATAATTCTGTAAGATAATATTTTAAAGCAAAGCATCATAGGTTTTATTCAGAGAGTGGTAGGACTAATATGGTAAGCATTGATTAGTGATTTTAAATAATTCTTTTATATCGTTTATTGAAATATTAATATGCTGTAGTAGTTATAGTTCATCAGTATTGGATTTGAACTTTATTTGATTATACATCTCTGGATCATCATCTCTTTTCTTTAAATTTATTGTAACCCCACTGAGCCGAGTCATTTAGAGTATTCCATTTCAATTTTATTCCATTTCTTTTCATGTCATTTCTCATCTTTCTATCATTTCAGCCATTTAAACATTCGTTAAGAGTTTCTTCTACATCTCATTTCATTTCTCTCTCCTTTATTCCATCTTCTTCTTATATCTCTCTTTTATATCTTTCCATCATCTCCTTTTTTCTCTCTCCATTACATATATCATTTCTATTACTTTTCTCCATTTCTTTTACTCCTCAATTCTTTTTTTTCCATCATTTATCCTTACCATTATTATTATCTCCATTTCATTATTAGTATTATATTTCTCTTTCTCTTCTTTCTTTCTCACGCCCCTCTCTCATTTCATTATTAGCATTTTCTTCTTTTTTTTCTCTCTTTTCTCTTTCTCATACCCCATCTCATTCTAGTAGGTTACAATATATATATATATATATACACGTTGCACAGGTGTGTGTGTATATACGAGTCACATAGTTCACTTGTTTTTATTTATTAAAAAATATATAAAATTTAAAAAAATATATCAGAATCAATACTTGAAAATATAGAAATTAAAATACAGGGAAATTTAGAGATAAGTTAGAAACTAATACTTATAACTGGTCTTTCTTTTATAGAATATTATCAGATAAAAATATTATTTAAGAAAAAAAAGGTGTTTTAAATTTAAAAAATAAAAGGTTTTTGATTAATTAAAATAGTATGTACAAAAATAATCAGGCTGGGGATTAAAATTCCACACTGATTAGTTGAACAATT
Source organism: Epiperipatus broadwayi (assembly GCA_028023455.1). Taxonomy (NCBI): domain Eukaryota; kingdom Metazoa; phylum Onychophora; class Udeonychophora; order Euonychophora; family Peripatidae; genus Epiperipatus; species Epiperipatus broadwayi. The sequence goes on from JAQFVV010000095.1 coordinate 4,088,287, forward strand.
TCTAATTTCTGTAATTCAAATTCGAATCAGAAATAAAGAAATGTAAATTATAATTAAATTTTTTGAGATAAAATGTGTTGAAGCTAGAGCAAGGGGGAGGGGGTCAGAATAATATAAAAGGCACACATTCTCTATTGTTTTAGAGAGAGTTGAGATAGAGTTTTGAATTCAGTGGTTAAATTTTGAGTTCAGCAAGAGTTGTTAAGTTTGAATTAAGTTCATTTCAAGCCAGATTAAAAGGAATAATTGGCTAGAACCAAGCGTTGTGTTCGGTCATTTTCTCTGCTATTCTCCCGCATGCCAGTTAGCAAAATGCCGTAACATTACTCTGACTCACCTTCTGCTGAATTTTCAACCTGCCCTACTAAATTAAATGAAAATTAGATAAACCAAGCCACCTGAACAAGGGACCACAAGAAGCTATTTTTCAGTTAAAAATACAAATGCCAAGGACCAAGAAACTAACCGGATCTGAGGACAAAAGAGGTGATCACCCAACTACAAACTCCAACCCAACTACAAAAGAAATCCAGGAACTATGATACCTACTATGGAAATTAAAGACTAATAGAATCGCTATAAAGACAATGTTGAAATAACAAATAAAGTCCAAAAGCAGCGCTATATATCCTAGGTAAATATTAATATCAGGATAAAAATGTTTAAATCTCACTCGTTAAAATGAGCGTGCAAAATTTATTAAATATGTATTATTTTTTATGTGTTTACATTTTAATTATATCTTATTCTTGTGTTTATAATTATTATCATTGTTTTTTTTTGTTTGTTTTTTTAAATAAATTTTGTTTAAAATTATTAATGTCATTTTTTCCATCTTTCTCTCTCTCTCTCCATTCACAATCAAATGTGCAGTCGGTCTCATGTGAAAAATTAGCCATGGGCCAAGCACTTGAAACATGTTGTTGACATCTCATGGGTTCCAATCTCATTATTGGATGGCACCCTGGGTTTTAAACCCATTCTAAATTCCCCATGGGATGTTTCATGTTTCAGGCAGCCGGAGAGCTAATTGGCCTGGGGAAACGACTGTCAGTTTAATATTTTATTAAATCACAGTCTGACCGGGGGTATGATTGATATGTAAGTATTAATCCTATTCACTCTCCTGTTTGAGTAATGGGTTTTTAAAAAGATATTTTGCAAAATAATATGATTTCATAAAATTAAAATAAATAATGAGAAAGTTTTTAAAATTACAAATTCGAGTTGTAAAGTTGTAAAAGGTCTTCCAAAATATCACAAGGGAAAGAGAAAGCGAATGCCGATGAAAGCTTTGAAAAGTCTAAAATTGAAAACAACATTATCTAAAAAGCGAAACCGATTAATAAAAGTTTAAAATTGAAAGCATTATCTAAAAGCGAATCAGATTAATAAAAACAAATCTATAAAATCGAAATTTGAAACTAATGAGAGAAGTAAGTCAAACAAATTATTTAATGTTAATAACCAAGAATTTAAGTATGAAGAGGCATTACAATCAAAGTAAGGGGTAAATAACGTTATGCAGGAGGCTTATAATAATATATTGGATTTAACAGATGAGGAAGATGAAAAATCAACTGTTTTAACGAAGTCACTTAATGAATAACTCTTAATAATGATTGAGAAATTCAAGGAATAAAAGTGAACAATTCTTTTATCAAGATCATAACCACAGACAAATTCATTTGACAAACTGGATGCTAAACACTCCAGCTAGAAATATCATTTTTGTAACAGTGATAGAGTTTTGTTGTAATATTTGAGGGCACGGGTCTGCACTCCTCATTTCTTTCACAGGGGTTGATGATGGTGGTCATTGGGAGTCTGGTTGGTGGGTGCGGGCTGTTGATGATTATTGCCGCTTCCGGAATACCTGCTGGGAGGGTACAGGGTCAAAGTTTTCAGCACCTTTCCCACTCTGATGGGCTGCTGTGCTCCCTTGATGCATTGTTTTTGGGCAGTGCAGATCTGTGCTCATCCATATATAGATACACATTGAGTAAGGTTATACAACCCTTTTGTGGATATGTTATTTATTGAGCGTATGTACTTTGCTTTTGCCTTGTAACATTGAACACTGTAATATCATGTAGCGGGTGATCAGTCACCTGTGTTTTTTTTACCTTAATAAAAAAAAAAAAAAAAAAGATGTAATTAAGCATTTTTAATTCCCATTACAAATAAATATTTCCCGTTACTATATATATATAATGTATTTGATAACTAATAATAAAAATGACAATGATATTTTTTATTATTATTTTTAAAGTGTCATAGCATCGGTTGGGATGCGAACACGCCACCCGGGCAACTGCCTGCAAGTGCAAAGCAGTCGCGCTGACCTCTCGACCACCAATGCAAGACAACATGATATTTTTATGGTCAAGATATTACAAAAATCAAACATTTAGATATGGTAATGTTGTTCTGACATACAATCAATAATACAATGTCTGGTGTAGTTTGGCCCAATGGTGGAGTGGTTTACTGAATAACTAAAAGTACGGAGATAGTTGCTACTGTGTTAACAGATTGTGTAAGCATAAGAAATGGTGATCATGTGATATTATAGTGGTTTAATGACGTTCCTAGCCACAGGATTTTGGTAACTATGATTATTAAAAAACCAAAGATACCATAATATATAAATACTGAACTGAGTTCAGATCTACATGACTATAAAAATAAATTAGCTTGGATTGAAACATTGTGTTTTCAGTTTGGGCTTATAGCTTTAATATTAACTAAAAAATAAAAGGTGACTACTGGAGGGTTGCATTAGATCCAAAGATTTAGGTGCAGTACTCTCAGATCCAAGGCTACTCACTGATGAAGGCCATAAGCTAGAAACTAGTCTGGGAATATTGGGTGAGTAGGAACTAGATAGGGATTTTGATGCTCTAACCTTATAACATTCATTGTTTACTATGATTTACACTATGTGGCAATATAGCATTAATAGCTAAATATTCATGAATCACATTTTGGTTCTATCACATTTGGTCATCAAGTGATAACCTAATAAAAATTCATTCTATTATTAATATCAGAGTAAAGTAAAATAACTTTGATATTCATAGCTTCATCCCTAAAGAAATTTATGATGTATATGTGGAATCAATATAACTGTTAAAATGAATGTTGTTGCTGCAAAATTAGATAGTTACAACAATAAAATATGTTAATATAATATCTGCATGGGAAATCTAAGAACGTATTATATTTTAAGCCAATCAACATCACATGATTACTATTTCATAAGCTTGCTTTTAAATATTCTTAAATTTACAGTTAAGTAGAGATAAAAGGTGGCTGCTGGAGGGTTGCCTTAAATCCTAAGATCTAGCTGCAGTGCTCTTAGATCCAAGGCTCCTCACTGACGAAGGCCACAAGCCAGAAACTAGTCTGAGTATATTGGATGAGAAGGCACTAGATGGGGATTTTACGCACAAGACTTCTGACATTCATTTATTACTCAGTCTTGCACTGAGTGGCAATACATATAGAAAGTTTTGCCTGTTTTAATACATATTACATTGTCACAATGATCTGTATATCAACTATATTTTTCTTATCTATTTTATTGTTATTTTATAAAAAGATAACATAAAAATGAACCATGACTAGTATCCATTTACCAGGGAAACTTTCAACATTAGACATTGAAATATGTGTTGTGTTATATACATCCTTTTAACTTTTATATATCCACACTCATTTGACCAAACCACATTAAATAGAAAACATTATTTTCTATTTAATAGTAGTTAGAAATTCATTTATTGATCTATACAGTAAATGTCTCCCGTGTTATAAGCCAACTATCTGCATTGTAATCCTAAAGTATTTCTAAGGTTTGCCAATAGACTAGCATCTGGTTTTAATAAATTTAAAACATCTATTATAAATAAAATTAGTGCATTTAAAATTTCATTTAAATATTATGTGCATTTTTCATATGATATTCTATTTTTTATAACTTTCTAATCATTTTTTACATTATTTAATATTAATTCTAAATCTTTAAAAACATCCATTATCTTATATCCTTGAATACAATGTTTTTATATTGTTTTATTTTTTTACAGTTTTGACTAATTGATAGTCTTCATCAGAGTTATAAATACAGTATTAATACAGATATTAAAATAAATAATTTCATTTAAAATAGATAATCATGCTACATTAAATACTCCATAAAACAAATTTATACTAAAATATCTTTCTCAACCATGGGTTAGTCTATTAACAAATAAATCTTCTCAAGTGAAAATCCACTTGATATAAAACACACACACACACATATATATATATTCTTGCTATTAAAAGGTGTGAAGGTTGCCTTGACAGCAGTTAGAAATATTGGTTGCTATATTTACTGTGAATGTTTAGGTGGTTACTGGTTGGAAACTAATTATATATATATATATATATATATATATATATAACAGAAATAATCGTCCTCTAAATCACTTTAAAAACACCCACTTTTAATATCAATGCTAGTAATTATTGTTCCATAAATCACTTAAAAAACTACCCCCCTATATAAAACACACACACATATATAAAATAGAAGCAACCTTCCCATAAATCACTTCAAAAAACATCTCATAAAATTTTTTTTTAATATTAATAGTGTGTATTTTTGATGTGATTTATAGGAAGATGAATATATGTCTGTGGGTTTTGTATTTAGTTGATGTTCATTTAGAAACATATCATGATTGTGAGACAATTTTAATATTAATTTGTTTTACCTACTGTTTAATGTTATATAAATTTCTATTTTATTTATTATTACTAGTTTAGCATTAGGCAGTATTTAATAATTTTAATTCTAAATACAATACTTCGCATTAAATTTTAAATACATTTAATACTAATCAATAAAGCAAGTCATATATAGCATGACATTTAATAATTTAAAATACTATATGTATGTCCATTTTAAAAATTATTTATAAATGTATATGTATTACATAGAGAGGTATATGTTGGGAATAACAAGAAGAGATTGAAAAAACGCAATATATGGTAAGAGAACAAACAGGTGTTACTGACCTCATTGAACAAATTAAAAGACTAAAGTGGAGTTGGGCTGGACAGTTTGCTAGAATAGATGATAATAGCTGGACAATTAAAATCTTAAAATACATTCCAAGAGATTGTAAAAGACTCAGAAACAGACCACATGTGAGATGGGTGGAAGAAATAAGAAAGTGTGCAGGGGTGATGTGGAGAAAAGGTGCTAGAGATCAAAGAAGATGGACTGAACTTGGAAAGACCTTCATCCTGAAGTGGATTGATAATGGTTGATGATGATGATGGTATTATGTAATAACAACATGAACATCATATCATCAACCATTGTTAATCCACTGCAGGATGAAGGGCTCTCCAATCCATCTTCTCTGATCTCTAGTCTCTCTTCTCCACATCACCCTTGCCCATTTTATTATTTCATCCATCCATCTCACATACACACACATATAAATAGGTCTGAATTTTTTATATACTTAACAACTTTACAACTTACAGGTAAAAGTAAACTTTTTAACTGTACTGCTTTTTTCAACACATTTTTTTTTTTACAATGTAGCTCTGCTGAAATTAATTGTAACAGTAAATTTAGAGTGGGGAATGTAAAAGAAAGTGGCTAACAGGTTTATCTGGGCTTAATTGCTGAGATATTCTTGACTTCGTTTAAGGAGAAGCCATAATACATCACATCACATCACATCAACTGTTTAACAATAATTTATATTTGAATGTCAGCCAACAATATACAACAGTTTGTATTTCATATATATATAGAAAAATTATAACTTTTTGGGCTGTACCATGTATTATTTTTCATTAAACACCAATATTTCAATGGACTAGCATCCGCCATTATCAAGGTTAACTTTTGAAAGAAAAACTGTTAGATCTTAAATAATATATATGTATAATGGAACCGATTGGGTTACATGGTACACCCATAATAATATAGTGTGTGCATGCATATATATATATATATATAATGTAAAGGAAAGACAGAAATAAATACAGACATAAATTTTTGTAGATATTTTTCTATATTTCCTAAAATAAAATAATAAGTAAAGGGTTAAATAATAACTCTGATTTAAAATAAAAATTGTTTTATAAATTAAACTTTTAAAAAGTCTGATAAATATTATTTGTAACTCTGATTTTGAAATTTAAATGTAAGCATGTTTTTTTTTTTTGATAATTTTTTTTAAAAAATGTCTATTTTTGAAATGTTTAATTAATTTGTACATTTTTATTGTCTAAGTATGTTTTCAAAAGGATTAGAAAGATAAAAATAAAACTCTGTTTTTAATTAAGGTGTTATTATCACCTTAGATGATCCTATAAAAGGGCTGATAACAAAATTAGCTCCAGTCTGGGTAATGATTTTTGAAGAGAAAGTCGGGATAATACTTTTTTTGTAAGAAGGGTCGGCTGAAAAGTTTGGTTATAATATTTTGTTGCACCTTCTTGAAGTTTGCAGCAGTTGGTTTTAGATGACCATAGAGTTGGCAGAATAGATACCATGAACTGATATAGCTGAAGGCAGAACATTAGATTCAGGAGCTGCTAATATTTTCTTCACAGGAGTTTAAATTCACATGGAGAAAATGACCCACTTCTTTGTGCTGAAATTCATAGCCTTAAATGTGGAAAGAACAACTGCTTGCCTGAAATCTATTAAACCAAGACAGTTGCTTGCCTGGAACAGTTATACACAGATGGGAGACCAACTAAGGACCAACATTATACATGGATTATACTTTTTCCTGATGATAATGATCTCTAAAACCAAACTTACCAGGGAACCCAAGCTTGCTGAAGAAGCAATTATATATATGCTGATGTATAAAAAGGCATAGAAGAACAGATAAAAATATATACAGCTGTGGTGAGTAAAGTTATATATGATAATAAAATTTTAAATAATTTATTTAGTAAAATTACATTTTGAAAGTGATGTGTGAATTTGTACCTTTTATGCTTATGGTGAGTGTATAGTTGAACAGGGCTATCTGGAAGCAGTGTGTTCATGATGCTCTGAAGTATATGCTCAGCACTGTCTAGACCTAGATATTGAGCTTCCAGAGTAGTCCAGCAGTGTGTAATTAGGCCTCATGAATAGGCCTTGGTCTCATGAATAGACCTCATCTATACCCCTAAGTCTCACAGAGATGAGCAGGGTTGGCTCAATGCCTTTTTTTCTGGATACTACTCTCTGAGGATGATCTGTCTAGGTACTTTGAGGGGCAGTGCTTAAAAATGAGGTATTTTCTCATGATGTCATGGAGCATTGGGTACTTGATACTTCATGCTTGGCTATCTTCTTATCATGGCATGGGGAGCTGTTGTTTACATATTCACTTTTCCTACCTCACCTTGCCTACTTCATCAGAGCGCTAACTCACCAAGCAGAAAGACGTCTTAAAATCTATATTTTTTTTGTTCTATAAAATGATATTAGTTTAAAATCGTTTATTAAAGAAGAAAAATTTTTTAAAGTTATATTTATAATTTAGAGAAAAAAAGTACAAACAAAGTTATAATTAATAGTCAAGAAAAAGATTTCCAAAAATCTTTTAGTCTAGAAAATAAAAAGACATTAAAAAAAGAATATACAAATGCAAGCATAATTTTGTTTGAATTAAAATCGTAAAAGCAAATCTTTTAAATTGGTCTAAGAATGCTGATAATTAATCAACAAGTATCTGTCAAACAAAAGTTGACTTTATTTAGTTTGATAAAAAAAGAACTTATAAACTGAAATTAAATTTTAAATTATATATTTTGTTTATGCACATGTATATGTGTGAAATTTATGTGTTTTCCAAATGAATTAATTATGAAAAAATATAATATTATTTTTAACAAGTTGAAATAGATAAAAGTCAGTGTGCAGTATACACACACACTCATATATGTAAAATTTAATATTTTTTTGAATTAAATGTCAATTCTTTTTTTTGTTAATTGTATATTATAAATTGTGCGTCTGTGTGCATATATATGTAAACCATAGTAATAACATAAATTGTAGCTTGTAATTTTGTAAATTAATGTAACAGTTTAAATTTTGAATAGTAATTATGTAAATCACAAATGTAATAATTATTTTATGTTTAATTGAAATGTTTTCATCATATATTATAAAACGCATGTCTGTGTATGGATATATGTATGCGTTTATAGATACCCATTAAGAAATAATGCAATTAATGTAATAATTTGAATTTTGTAGTAATCTTATAAATTACAGAGTGATGACTTTATTATTGTGTACTTTTCAAAATCAGAACCCTTATAAGACCTAAACTCACTTTTATTGTTATTAATAAATTTATATTTAAGTGTTAAAATGGTTTCCATCATCTTTTGGTCACATACAGTAATAGATCTTGTGTTCTCTGAGCTAGATTTGTGCATGGGTTGAATATATAAATGGGGATGTGTATTTAGTGCTTTGGGGCAACCAGAGATGATGAATCATCATCCTGGTTGACCCAAAAGAAGATACTCTTTAACCTTTGTGCTGATCCTTATGATATGACTCACAGCTGCTTCAAGTTGCTTGAATTCCATTATTTTTAATGTTACGGTAAAGATTTTGCACTTTTTTCAATCATTAAAAAAGTTCTGTAAGATGCAGCCCTCTCTTGAATTATTTTACAAGTAAAAAAATCAATAAAACTGATGTAACATATATAACAAAAACAAGTAGGTGGGACATTCTTCATTGTGATTGGCTGTAACCATCATGTTCAAAGAAAGCCGCTTGTTGAAGCCACTCGTCAAAATGAAACAGCTACGATTTTTTTTCTTTCATTTGGAAAGTGATAAACAAATGTTTTAGACCATTTTAAAAGTATTTTTGACATATTTTTTGACATATTATAAATTATTTTGATAAAATATGCTAAAAATAAAATTATTTTTAGAAAAATAGTTAAGACTTTAGCAAAATTATTTACTTATCTATGTAACGTAAAATTGACCAAGAAATCACTGACATCATCAAAGCTATTTGATTGATCAGTAATATTTGTTTTAAATTTGATGCCATTATCGAATATTTTTAAATTATAAATGAAAATTTATTTCTGAAAAAACTTTCGTTCATTTTCATAACCTGACAAATTATTAATATACTTTTTACAAATGAATCTAAAGTGAATATAATATTAAAAGATGAATATATTTTGACAGTTGAGTTTGTGTCTTGACCAATTAAAAGTTTACACTTTTACCTCACTCGGCCAATAAAATACTGGCCATCACAAAAGTTAAAGCCCAGGCACTATCTTTTATTTTAGTTTAGCCTTATTAGGAGTTAAGTATATAGTTGGCCAATACAAGTGGACTGAGCATTGATGATGATCAGCATGTTTTAAATATCCCAGCATTATTGTTTTGATTTCTAATTATTGAGTATTCTAATGGATGGCACTAAGCTGGTGCATCCAAGTTGTGTTTAAATAATTGCCCAAGCTGGCAAAGGCTCAATAGTTAACCTGGTCTACAGAAGACCCATTTCCAATTCTGTTACAAGGTTGACTGTTGATTTATATTTTTTATTGTTCAAATCCAGTCACAAGATGGACTGTTGATTTTATTCTGATTTATTGTACTAATTTGTTTATTTCCATCAATGATTCTGATGGATGGTTATTTATTTTGAGTAGTACTCATACTTTCTTCTAATTACTTTACTTTATAATGCTGATTGATAAATATTTGATGATTAATTATGCTTGTAGTTGCTCTTCTGAGTTAGCTGGCTGATCTCTTAATGATCTCACAGATTTTCTAATCTAATGCTCTTATAAATTATTATAGATTACTTATAGATACTTTGTAAATATTTCATTTTGTACTTACTTGGGGTTGATGATGATTATTTCCATCACTCCAGGTTCACTTTTTTCTATTTATTCTTCCATCCATTTCCTTTCACCACATTTTCTTCGATACATCCCATCCCATTACAATATATATGTATTGTAACGATATATAAATATGTCGTTACATTAATTTAAAATAAAAACTTAAAAGTTCGCAAATAAAAGGAAAAAACTAAACGCTAAAATTAAAACATTGTTAAACGTGTATACATTCGCACAGATGTTAAACTTTAAAAATATTTTTTTTCATAAACAAAAAAAAAAAAGTATTTGAATGTATTTTTTTTAAATAAAAAAATACAAGATTGAAATATAAAAATATTTTAATAAAAAAAATAACGTAAGTTAAAATAAAAGCAGGTATTAATTAATTCCTGTAATCTATAAAAGGAAATGATTGTTTATTAATTATCTAAAAGCTGTTTAATTAAAAAGTCAGATGGAAAGTTAGATAAGAGAAGAAAGAGATTTTAGCTTGACAAATGGAAGCACTAAGCCTTGGCCCGGACAATAACGAAAAAACAGATTAGTGACGTTTTGTTCAGTGAATCCTTGTGGATGATATAAAAAGAAAGAAATATTGAGTTCAAGAAGCTTTTTTCAACTTGGTTGGGGAGACGAGCGATAAAGACGCACTTTATCGTTCTCTCCCACTTATCTCTGAAATGAAATGACTGATACCATGAACCAGCAAATGCCACCTCCTGAACATTAGATTGATCTTGCAATTAAAGACTCCGTGGACATTGACACCAGGAACCGGGAGCTCTGCTACCGTAAGCTATAGGAAATGAACAATTATTAAAATCAATCAAGAACTTTCGTCAAGTTGTACAATGTAATAAACAAGCCAACTTATTTAAAATGGACTCTTATCTGACTTTTGTAAGTTTTAAATCAAATTAATAATGGTTAATTTTATATTTTTCCCGATTGTTAAAAGAATCATTTCCCTTTTAATATTTTTATGTGTAGTAATATTTTATTGTAGAAATTATTAAATGCATTACATTTAAGTTGTCTATAGACGCTTGCATGGATTCGTTTGCGGTTAATTAGATTTTGGTTTTCATATTTGATCAAAATATATAGACATTCGATAAATAATGATACCTTACAGTGAGTATCTAAAATGTATTTATTCGGATGTCTTTTAAGTTATTGGTGACAACGCATGTATCTTATGGTGAATACTATTGGGTTACTTATAAGTTTCCCTCTGCGATTGTCGGTATCAATAATTTTGTATTTTGATCGTTTATGTTTATTTTGAAATGTTTTTGACTGTGGAATCTGTGTAATCGATCTATACCCAACATTTTTAAATAAATCTGTGCGAACGTATATAAATGTTAAAATTAAGTCGGGCGCGAATGGCTATATAGTTTTGTAAAGTTGTATTAAGGGAGGGTAATCTTAGGTTATTCATTTCGTAGTTGAATTGGTTCAATGGATTGGATATATTTGTGTAATTAGTAGATGTAGTATGAGATCCGCTACGGGCAGGATTATAGATATACGCCACACACCCTCTGTTTGCCTATGGATGGGTTTGTAAGTCGGCAGAAGACCGCAGTCCATTCCTATGGAGTTTTTAGTTTATTGATCTACTTGCCCACAGATGTCACATTCCTGTTGGTGGAGAGTCAATGTCTTCTCTATTTCTACTTATTGTTCAGATGTACATTCCTGACAATATAGTATTTTGTGTTGTCGTATCATGCTACATTGAATACATGAATGTATCAGATGGATTGGCGCCAGTTGATTGCGAAATTTGTTGCCTAAGGTTAAATCAGGGAAGAATATTTTCTTTTCAAATGCAGACCCATGTAGTCCATTCATACTCGACCCTCTAAATAAAATATTAAACATTATAGCAAGCTATTTTAAATGTAAAATTAAAAATTAAGATAAAAATCTAAATGTTAAACTTATTCCTCGAATTTAGAATGATTTTATATGTGCGTAAATAAATATTTTTCTGTGTTAATTTCTGGCAGTGGCTTTTATTATTTTATTCTTTTATATTTAAGATATAAAATTTATAGATTTTTATCTCGGCGTCTCCGCTGAGCTAGTGACAATGGGCTAACGATCTAAATATGTAAATAAAGTGGAATCCTAACAGCGCGTATCTGCCTACTTTATAAATTTTTCTAGGCTCAAATGCCTAGATGGCGCCCTTTGGTAGTGCGGTGCGGTGCGATGCGATCTCCCACTTCGTTTCGATCGTTATAATATATATATATATATACACAAATTGTTGAAATCTTTAAACATATGGAAATAGCTGTTATATTTTATTTTTAAAAAATCAGTCAGATGATAAAGACAGTGGCCAATGAAAACTCTGAACACTTTTTGCATCTAAGAGGGAGACATTTTTTAAATGCATTTTTTTATGTTTATAGAGATAAAGTGCTATAATAAACATATACATATTTAAGTAAACAAAGTTTCACAACTATCTTTATTTTTTTATTAGAACACAAATTATATTTGTGTTTTTCACCCTCTGCTGATAAATTTTGTGAAGCTTTTTTTTACAGCTTTAAAATTCATATATATATTCTAATATTTTAATTTCAAAAAATTCAAAAGATGGCAGGAAAATTGAATATGCAGACTTGTCAAAGTTTTTTGAACTTAATGATGATGGGTCCCTATTATACATTTGGTGATATCAAACTTTGCAAGAGTGCTTAGAGAAAATTTACAATGGTCTAAAAACTTATTGAAATTGTGTAATAATTATTAGAAATCATAAATATATATTATTACATATTTATTTTTTACTGAAATGTTTTATTTTTAAATATAGAAGTATATGTTCTTCTGTTTAACATTACTATAGAGATTACAGTCATGGGAAATACAACAGTCTTGAAATTATGTAACTCAACAGACTTCTAACATTTAATGATATCTTAAAAATTACAACAAAAAAATTTAAACTTTTAAAACATAAATTGAAAGATTTATTAGATATTAAAAATAATGTGTTCATATTTTTAAAACAAACATTAAACAAAGATTTCATTCATTTTGCAAATTGAATCTACTCTACCTAAAATTTAATGATGTGACAGTGCTTTGTTTTGGTTAAAATCTAATTTTTAAAATGTAAAAATCAAATGTAATTTTTTTTAAAATTTATTTACTTTATAAATCAAAATATTTATCAAATGAAGTCAAATTTGTTATATTTTGATAAATAATAATGGTTTAATATTAATGTGAAAGGTGAAAGCTTAAATCTAGTGAGAAGAAAGAAATCTGTCAGAATCTTTTAATAACAATCTTTTGTTATTATAAAAATATAAAGTGCTACAGTAAACAAATATAAGTTTTAAGGAAACAAAGTCTTACAAGTTTACCTATTTTTCTTATTGTAATATAACATATTTTGACATATTAAAAAATATTTCAACATATATGTATGTACATAATTTGTAATTACATTTAAATACTCTGCCATTCTAGATATTAATATAAAATAATACTTATACAGAGTTTAAATATAAAATTCTAATTATATAATTGTACCAATTATTTATTCAACATGACGTAAAAATGGTGAAATTAAATTCAGTACAATTATATTATTAAAATTTTATATTTAAACCTGTATAAGTATTGTTTTACATTAACATTTATGCATAATTGCATCTATAATTAATAAATTAAAATTTATAATTCTATCACAAGTATTTTACTCATATGTAAAAAAAAAAGATTATTTTGTTTTAAACTTTCAATATATAGTTGAGCATGCTTTCAATGTAATCAGTCAAATTCATAGCACATAAACTCAATGGCTGAAATTAATGATGAATTTAAAATTCCAATACAGTGAGCATTATGCAAATTTATTAATTTACATATTCCACTTTTTGAACAAATCAATGAGTCTTTTCTGTTAATCATATAGGAGTTGTTATTAATGAACCACTCCTCCTTGATCTTCCTCTTTTAATCATCAGATTCAGCACACACTATGTTAATATTTTGAAAACAAGCTATGGCCAGAGTTTATTTCATATTCAAGAAATACTGACTTAAAACTAAGATTGTATTTGCATGACTATAGACATATTTATGCTGTACAAATCTCTTGGCAATATTAGCACATAATTTCCCATAATAAATTGCATTGCAAGTGGAATTACTGCAGTCAATCCTATGAACAATATGAAGAACCTGGCCTGGAGGCAATCAATCTTTAATGTTATTTATAAGCTCATTTAGATTAGGAAGGACCCAAAAACTGATGTTTGATGTGCTAGAACATATTATATAGACTATGTGACATCCTGGGTATTGGATTTGGAGAGTGAGTGTTTATTTTGAAGTAGAATTTCTTAAGTGTTCTGACCAAAATATTATAACTATAGCCTACCTTTACCATGCCTTTAATATAAGCCTCAATGTTGGCCTTACAATCCATTTTGAAATTACTTAATCTTAAGTTTCTATACAGAAAATATTTGAAACCTGCTAATTAGCACAAGATAGGTATGTGCAAATGGGGCTGAATTGCTCCCCAAATGTTGAAGGGTTTAATAATTGTCCTATAATCCAGTTTATTTTTGTTTGTCTGTTTTGTTCCATGGTCCATACCAAGAATGAGAATTGTGTTAACTCATGATTTATATTATTGATGTATTCCTCTGATGCACAAATAGGTATATCATATACTTACCATACATAGAATAAAGTAGATTCAGTGGACATATATTTAGTGATAATTGTTCTTTCAAATCTTGTTAATGCAATACTGCAAATTATCACACTAATTAGTCATTCATTGGCAAACCATATTCCATTTTATAAAACTGATTCTTGAATAAAACAATGATATCAAAGTCAATTAATTTTAGGGTCTCTATAATAAATTCATTAGTCTGATTTCAATAGTGATTCATGAACTATATCTATAGATTAAGTGCACAAAACTGATCCATATATCTCCACTATATTCAACAAGGTGAGCTGAAGTGGTGATATACAAGAATTTATGGTGATTTGATTGTAGATTTACCAATGCCTACATAATCGATAAGTTTTACCATTTTAGACATTTTATAATAGTAAGAGTCCCTAAAATCTATTAGTAATCTGAGAGAGTAATTTACCTTATGCATTTTAAGTCAATTATTTTATATAGCACGATGTTTTTTACAAACTGTAATATTTTAAATAGCATTAAACTGTTGCACATGCGCTTTGGATTTTAACTATAAAATGAATGAATATAAACTGTTGCACATGTGCTTTGGATTTTAACTATAAAATGAATGAATACAAACACTTCAAACATATGTGTTTGTACTCATTCATTTTATAGTTAAAATCCAAAGCGCATGTGCAACAGTTTAATGCTGTTTAAAATATTACTTATGCAATTTAGCATTATCAAAAATTCTTAGAGGAATGGCAACCATAGAATAAATTCTCAGATACTCAGCTTATTAAATGCCTTGTTATAGTGTTCCCTTAGTATAGATAATATAAATTTATCCATTATTCTTTTCAAATTCATATTTACCTGCTTACCTTTAAGTTCATTCATTTGTTCATCAATTTTTTGAATCTATTGGTTGTTACATAACACCTGCTGCAGTGATATTTTAAACTCTTCATGGATTTCAGCCACTGAGTTTAAGCTTTATGAATTTGACTGAGTAACTCAGCATCCTCAACTATAAGCATTTAAAACAAAATAATCCTTTCTTTACAAATGGGCAAAATGCTTATGATAGAATTGCAATTTAATAGAACTTGTCTACCATCATTTGCAGACCAAACTTGGAGCCAACTGGAGCTCTAAGGATACCCATTGCTTTATAATATATTAAACTGATCTTTGCCAAGTGGCTGCATAGCCATTATGGGTTTGCTTAGTAGCATCATACATTGTAAAATTTGGTTTCTACTGCATTTTAATTAATTGGTTTACTTTTATTGATGGACCGTTTCTACTAACACTTTTGATTTATACTTGATGTAAACAAAACTGAGGTCCTTACCTCATAATTGTTTTGGGTGGACCTCACTTAATTATAACCTGAATTTGGTCAAAGGTATGTTTGTTTTTTTCCAATTAAGTTGACTCACAATGTAAGTTTTGTCATTGATTGTTTATATTGCACTTCATATCCTGGAGGGTTTCTATTGTGAGCCCATATAGTCTTTACCATTTATGTATAATGTAATGCTATGTTGTTTAAATTTGTTAGTTATTATATATTTAGTATAATATGCATTCATTCTTTAAGTTGCACATGTTATATCCTGGCTTGTCTAGCTTTTGTAACTCTAGATAAACCATATATATTATATTCACTTGTGATCTGTAAACTATTTATCTTGTACTTCATATCATATCCGGATTGCTTTATTCATAATTTTCATATCAGTTTGAAATTGTTATCTTAGTAGGCTTTATTTGAAAAGCCACTATAGTCTTGACAAGTTATTCTTATGTAATGCCATTTTGATTAATCTTGATAACCATTCTTTATTTAGTGCAATATGTTTCAATTTTTTGCAAATTATACATGCAATTCGTCTATGCTTTGTAAATCTAGATTAACTATTTGCACTATACTCGATTGCGATTTGTATTTCTGTATAATCTTCTGTAAAAAAAAAGGAAATATTTGTAAAATTAAAACTTAATTAAATCTATTATTTTAGAGAGATATTTTAAGGGCATTATAACTTATTTATTAGGTATACGTACACAATTATACATGTGTACGTATTTTTATATATGTGTGTATATGCATATATTATTTTAAATTATTAAATTTATTTATAATTTATTAATGTACTTGTTTTTAAATTATTTTAAATACAACTACTATATGTGGAAATAAAATTTTAATAACATATTTTAATATCTATATTAAAATTATATTTTTAGCTCTGATGTAGACTGTAGATTAATCAAAACTACAATTGATTGAAAAATATAAACGTATTGTATTCAGTACATAATAAGTATTTTTTAAAGATTTTTCATTTACAGTGAAGCTGTAAGCAGTGCTTTATTTTTCCAATTCCCTCTCATGTATAAACATATATTACAAAGAAATCAAGTCATATATTACATGACATAATTTAACAAGCTTGTATTACAAATGAATTATATATAGAGTTCGCAAATAAGCTCTTAACAATCTTTGCACAATATCCTCCATCCCAGACCTGTTTCTGCTACTGGCTTCCTCAGTGAAGTGTAGGATATTCAAGCATTAGATTAAAAATACCAGGACAAGCCCAGAACTGTATCTAATGGACAACTATTAAGTAGAAAGTCTGAAATTTTCAGACATTCATATGTCTTTCAGTTCAGCTATCTATCTTAAATAGCCATATGGAACTGAACCAAGTTTAGATACACCATATATTAATAACTTTAGTAATATAAAATTCACCAAAGCCTTAATAGCAAAAAATAAAATTACAGAGAAATTAAGTCATATGTCACATGACCTAATTTAACAAGCTTGTATTACATATGTTATATATAGAGCTCGCAAATAAGCTCTTAACAAGGGATATTCTGCAAGACATATATTGTATATAAAAGCTCATATTTTGCAAAACATTGATTACAATAGAATACATATTGTTTTTGAACTGCGAGTGTACAGTATTTTTTGGCATGCACACATATATAACAGATTGTTTTATACATAAATAGTCTGCATATATAAATAAAAACTATAGTATAATTTTTTTTTTAAAATAATAAGTTGAGGAGATACATTTATATAACTTTTATTGAGTGTGTGTGTGTATTTTACTGAAAGTTTGTGATAGATGTGATAATATGTTGAACTATTTCCATCAACTATCAATAAATGTTGAATTTCTAGAAAATTGTAAACTTTATTTAAACTTTTCCAAATGCAAATGATTGTTAGCAATAACACACAAAGACATCACAGAAAAATGTGCAAAGTAGAAAATTAAAAGAAACTGCTCTTATGACACCGGCAAATAATCCTATAAGAAGTCAACCCAGTGGACAATACTTAATGTCTGAAAGCCTCTAATTTTTCTTGATTTTAAGAAATAGGATTTTAAAAAAAAAGAAACATAAAGGAATCAGAAGGATTTGGACTAACCATCATAGAGAAGTATATGAAATTTTTAGTTACCTTTGACAGAATAGTTCAGTTTCTTAGAGCATTGTCTTAAAACTGATATTCAAAACTCTAAAGATATAAGGTTGATTCCTATGCTAGTATCATAACTAACTACAGTATTTTTATTTTTAAAATAAAGTAAATAGTAAAATGTATGATTTTTGTTGCTAATAAATATGCTCTGGGTAATATTGTTTTGTTTAATAATAGTAATATAATAATTATCTTACTGTTAACAAATTAGAACCTCTTAAATTGAATATGTTGTAAAATTTTATAAAACTTTTAGCATTATGCACTGTATATATTTTAACATGTAAAATAATGTGCATCAAATTCATAAACAATAATAAAGGAGGAATAAAATGTGTTTTCAACATAAACCACAAAAAATTATTAATATATAAAATTGTGTAAAGTGCTTCAAGATAGAAAATGGTTACTGGCATATTGTAAAATTTATTTACAAATTTTAATTATTTTTTTAATATCGTGGCTTACAATGCTTAGAGAGAAACAGGTTGTTCCTACATTAAAAAATTTGTAAATATTGATGTTTTTTGTTTGTTTATTTATAATTTTTGGATAGTTTATAATTGAAATCATGTAGCGTATTTATGTAAACCAATAGCTGTTAATTTAATAAATTAATGCAGAACTATTTTGGTTTTAAAATTTAACAAGTATAAATTATTGCACAAAGTCTAAAAGAAACAATGTTATGACATTTAAAATTGATTATTTATCTGCAAAAAATAATATACAAGTTATTATTTTTTAATGCATTGTCAGATTCAAACTCATTTCTAATATTTATACTCTTTAAAATATGTCAATAGGTAAGGTTTAATTTACTGTATATTCATTAGGGATTATTTTATAAATGCAATCATAGTTATAGTTTAAACTTTCCTAAATTTGATTTAAAGCCATCAGAAAAACAGTCAGTCAAGCATATAAAAAGGAAGTAATAGTTTTTTATAAACTAACAATTAACTTTGAATGTGTTAAAAGTAAGAAAGTCATTTGTCATCTTAACGGATTCAAAGATGAACACGTATATTGTGCTTTTTTTTGTTCACACTTTAGTATACTCTTGGCCTGTTCGGGGGGGGGGGGACATAAATATAATAAACGTAAGTAATTATTCCAGAATGCAAGACCAAGCAACAAACAAGGTGCAAAATATGGATCCAGCAGCTACTGCAACAGCATTTAGAGCAATAGGTGTCTTTTTAAATCTACGAGGTCAAGTTGATGTTGCAAAGTCTATCCATATCAGTCTTTACAAATTTTTTGAAAGAAAATTAACATTCAGAGGCTTATAAAAAATATACGTTGTAACAATCCTATAACCTTTACTATTTTTTATTTTAATTTTCTAATGCTTAAAATATCACAACGGTTGTGTAAATTATATATGTTGTTTGGATATATTTAGATAAATATTTTATTACGAATACAAAAAAAAATTTGTACAGTTTCTAAAAGAATAAAAAATATTTTGTAACTTCACTTATAATTCGAATAAAATAAATAAAATTGAAATTTTTTTATTAAAAAAAAATTAACCAATAAATAATTAAAATGTCAAGCGTCGGTGGCCTAGTGGTTAGCATAGCTGCCTTCCAAGCAACTGATCCGGGCTTGCTTCCCGGTCAACGCATTTGACCTATGAAATAACAAAAACGAAGTATTTATTATTTTAGGAGAATCCATGTCTATATCAGTCATTTGGGGATACATTTTTGAGCAGACTTTACTAAAGCCCATACTTCATTTGAAACACTATTGCATTAAGTGTAACATTGCATAATAATGTTAGTCCTAGTATAAAGCTGAAATAATAAAGTCATCATCATTAGAAGTCACTCCATAGATGTTCTAAGTCCAAAAACAAAAAGTAAAATAACATTAGAAAAAGAAAGAATAAAAACGTACATAAAACAAAACCAAAAAAAAATATTGTACTGAGAACTGCCACACAGTTAGAAAATGGAAATGCTTTGCACAAACATAAAATTTTGTAGTTACATTTAGTACAGGAAGATATCAGCTGACAGGATAACCAGTCTTAAATCATTTAAATGATAAATAAAAGTGAAGACAGTGCAAGAAGAAAAGACAGAAAATACTATGCAAAGAACAATATCTAACTTTTAATAAATACTGTTAGCATCAAACTGTCAAAAATCATTACATGTTTATTTCTATATTTTTATGCCCTATAGGACTACTGCGCTATTTTTAATTGTTGAAGATTTACATATAAATATTTTTTTTTAAAGTGTAGCTGTAAGAAAATTAATTATTT
This sequence comes from Epiperipatus broadwayi, assembly GCA_028023455.1. NCBI lineage: Eukaryota > Metazoa > Onychophora > Udeonychophora > Euonychophora > Peripatidae > Epiperipatus > Epiperipatus broadwayi. Next base: position 4,108,701 of record JAQFVV010000095.1, read on the forward strand.
GATATTTAAGCCAATAAACATCACATGACCACCACTTCTTATGCTTGCTTATAACTGTTGTAAAACAGGCAAAACTTACTATACGTATTGCCATACACAGATCCAAGGCTCCTCACAGATGAAAGCCACAAGTCAGAAACTAGTCTGGGGATATTGGATGAGTAGGCACTAGATGAAAATTTAATGCACAAGCCTTCTGGCATCCATTGATTACTCTAGCTTGCTGTATGTGGCAATACGTACAGTGAATTTTGCCTGTTTTATTTGATATTTATGAGAAGAAAAAAGTTTTAAGTTTAATTATAGAAATTAACAACGCGAGTTTGTAAAAATGTAACAATATATGATGATATTTAAGATCGATTTGCCTATGTGATAATATTTTTCACTTCAATATTTTTAAAAAAAAATTAAATTAATGCCACAAACTGTCTATATAAAAGCATTTTCATAAATTTAAATTAAATACTAATCTGCCATTTTGAGTAAATAAATAACAATAGCAGCTATATTCCAATAAGGTATGTAATTTTAGCACCTATATCCCAGTTTATTAATAATTAAATAAAGTTTTGAATTAAAATGGGTTACAAGAATATTTTTTCACTTCAATTTATTTTCATGGCCTATATTTTGCATGTTCCACATGATAACAACCTTTAAAGGTCAAAACATGCACATCTTCAATACATATCTAGAGTAAATATTTCACAATGCATCCTTCAAAATTGATTGAGAAACATTTGTAAAATAAAATATAGATATTCAAGTAATCTTAGCATTAGTAAAGGATTTGGGAATTCCATCATTAGATTTTTAAGGGTGTGTATGACTAAAGAGTTGAAAAGTAGAGTGGATTGAAGCCTTCCCATTAAAGTGTGAAGAGTTGCTATCATAATATAAACTGAGCACTGATTACATATAAGTGTGAGAGATAATGATTTGGACTGATGATTGCTGGTTTAACATAAAATACATATATTGGAGATCATTTATCATTTTCACATGTGTGTGGTCATGTGTATTGGTTGTAGGAGATAGACTAGATGACTAGAGGGAGCTTGAAAATCTGGGTTCAAATCCTATATATTATATCTAGACTTCATGTATATAAAGTATACTTGTATTTAAAATATTACATATTCAAGTAATGAAAGAAATTTCATAGAATTACTAGAAAATAAAGATTATATAAAAATGTTATTTATATTTTAAATAGCAAAACTAATGCCAATAATCATAATCTTGTAGAAATTATCTTATTCCTTTCTAGTTACAAATAAATACTGTACATCAAAAAAAAAAAAAAAAAACTTGTCCTCATATATGAGTGTCTACTTTAAGACAATATTAATTCAATTAATATTAAAGAGTCATATATAAGCATAAATATTTTAATATTTAATTCTTGCATATGTAATTTACTTTTATAAAAATATAATTAAGATATTTGCTAGTGTAGTTTCAAACTATAATAATAAATAGATGGTAATCAACTGCTACATGTGTGTTTCACAATCATATTAAACCAACATTGATTTGTTGTTTATGAAGAAATGCCTGATCCAAGCCACATGATAGAGACTTTGAAATGATAAGAGTGGCCACCTTATAATCAACAAAAATGTTGATTTAACATGATAGTGTGGTATATGTCTAGTGGTTGATTAGTATCTGTTTAAAATTTTATAAAAAATATAAAATAAAAAAATTTATCAAGCATTGGTGGTTGAGAGATCAGTGACAGCTGCTTTACAAGCAGTTGTCCTGGGTTAGTGGGTTCACTTCCCAGCTGATGCTATGACATATGGGGAAAAATACCATTAGCATTTTCTCATACTAATTTTATTATTATTTCTGAAATAATAGGGATATAATCTACATAAAATGAAATTACATAATTTTGTTTCAAAAAGATGATATATCAAAATATTAATGTTTTTTTTTGATATTTTCTTCTATGTATTTAAATGGATTCTGTTCTATATATGAATGGTCAGAGCAACTTGAGGTCAACATGGAAACAACAACAATATTGGCATCAACATGGGATTCAGGCATTCTATCATCAGATTTTCAATGGTATGGATTGTTGAAGAGTTGGAGTAGATTGAAGCCTGTCCATTAAAATATAAAGACTTGCTATCTTAAGATAAACTGAGCACTGATTATATATGTGTGTGGGAGATGATAATCTAGACCAATTGATGAGTTCTGGTTCAGCACAAAATACTATATTGATAATTGGTTATGTACCAGTAGTATGAGATAGTGTGGATAGTTGAAGATTGCTTGAAAGTCTGAGTTCAAATCCCCTAACATCATCATCAACCATTATCAGTCCACTGCAGGATGAAGGTCTCTCCAAGTTCAATCCACCTTTTCCTATTTTTAGCTTCTCTTCTTCACATCACCCCTGCTTACTTTCTTATTTCATCTATCTATCTCACATGTGGTCTCTTTCTGGGTCTTTTACAATCTTTTGGAATCCAGTTTAAAATTTCAATTGTCCCTCTGTTATCATCTCTTCTAACAATATGTCCAGCCCAACTCCACTTCAGTCTTTTAATTTTTTCAATGAGGTCAATAACACCTATTTGTTCTCTTACCCATACATTGTGTTTCGATCTCTTCTTGTTACTCTCAACATTGCATCCCTCCATACTTCTTTGAGTGGTCTGAAGTCTCTGTATTGCTCTTCTATTAAGTGTCCAAGTCTCAGATCCATAAGAAAGAACTGGCAAAACACATTTATTAAAAACCTTCCTTTTCAAACACATAGGCATATTTCCTTTTAGTATGAAGTTATTTCTACCAAAAGCACTCCAACCAAGTTTAATTCTATGATTAATTTCATCCATTGTATTTCCATCTGTATTAATAATCTGACCAAGGTATTTGTAACTGTTAACTTCTTCTAACTCATCATAATTTTTATTTTCATATTCTGAGAAAATTTATTAAACATTACTTTAGTCTTTCTAACATTTATCTTTAGTTCTACTTTCCTACTTTCATCTTATAACTCCTGCAACATTTCCTGTAGCTCTAAAGCATTATTTGCAAAAACAACTACATCATCTGCAAAATCTAAATGACTTAAATAATCTCCATTTACTTTCACTCCTTTAGCTTCCCATTTTAATCCACAAAATACTTCTTGCAGCACTGCTGTAAAAAGTTTAGGAGATATAGAGTCACCCTGTCTTACGCTTTTTCAATGTTGATTTTCCTACTATCATTATGTAATCTAATTGTTGCTGTTGCATTTTTATAAATATTCTTCAAAATATGACAATATCCTGGATCTACACCTTGATGATCCAATGCTTTAATCACTGAAGAAATGTTTATGGAATCAAATGCCTTTTCATAGTCTACAAATCCTAAGCATAATGGCAACTCATATTCATTTGTCCTTTCTATAATTTCTCTCAATTGGATATGATCTACTGTACTAAAACCACTTTTAAATCCAGCTCATTCTCTTGGTTGGTGAAAATCCAGTGTGTTCTGTAGACAAGTTGTAATTATCTTAGTAAAAATTTTGTATAAAACCTCTATATTTGATGTTAAAATGTAACACTACAGCTTTTAGGATCTTTAATCAGACAATCTCTTTTTAAAAGAATCCATTGGAATAAAAGATTTGAGTATACCACTAGAAAGTTCCTTTAAATTTTCAGTATTCTTTTATTCCTATTATATTCCAATATAGGCTTGCATGTCTTATATTATTTTATATTGTAGGTTGTCACACAACTAATTTCAGCCTTGTATGTTAATGTAAGGTGCTGGCACACACTTTTTTTAAAAAATAAATCCAGAAATGAGTTTTTGACTTTAATTTGTACATCTCTTATTTAAAATGTTATATTATTATCCAATTATGTAGGTAATAACATGTTTGTATAGTTTTGCTTTCAGTAAAATTGCATTCAATATTTATTCCAACATATATAGCATTTCCTCCAGATATTTTTTTTCTAGAATGATAATATAGATTTCTTCTTTTAAGATTAATTTGTTCACATGATCACCATCTCTTATACTAGCACATAACTGTTGTAAACAAAGGCAAAACTCTGGTTGGCACTACTGTATGGACAATTTTGTCTTTGTTTATTAATTTGTTTATTTTAATATTTGCCTTTGACAAAAAAGTGCTTTTTGAAATTTTCATGATTCAAATATCGATCAGCATTTTTGGCTTTGCATACAAATTATACATGTTTTGCTTACTGATTGAATGAATCAGTAGTAGAATATTAACTGAGAAAGATTTTGGATTACTGTTATGCATATATTTTTCTATTAGCATTTGAATAGATCTAGCATAATTATCATTATTTATTTGCTTTAGTACTAAATATTTTGCAAATAAAATTTAACGACATATCAGAAAATTTGAACATAGACTTTCAAGTTCCTTTCAGCTATCCACTCGTAAAAGATTTACATGACCCACACACATGTGTAAAATGATGAGAGGTTAAACTGAGTTAAAGTTAACATAGGCATGACAATAATATTGTCATTAATAAGGGATTTGGGCATTATGATATGGATGACTGAAGACTTGGATGGTATACTGAAACCTATCTATTAAAGCTTCAAGATTGCTATATTAATATAAACCGAGCACTGATTATATATATATATGTGTGTGTGTGTGTGTGTGTGAATGTGGGTGACGGAACAACTGATAAATGCTGGTTCACCACAAAATACTTATATTGGAGATCATTTATTTTTTTCACATGTGTGTGGACATGTGTATCAGTTGTACGACATAGAGTGAATAGCTGAAAAGAGCTTGATGTCTGTGCTTAAATCCTCTATATTACATCTACACTCCAGATATATAAGTCATACTTGTATTTAAATATGACGAACATATCAGTAAATTATATGTTTAAAATGTAAAAACTTATACTATTAAAGTAATTGATAATAAGTATTAAAAAAATATTTCAGTCCACAAACTATTACGCAGAACTGGAACATAATGAAGAGTGTCTAGAATGATTTTGAAAAAGTCCACTCTTCTTTTCTATTTATTGTTTATCTTGGTCACAAATGATTGATGATCACACTTTCATTACTTATCAGTCTTAAACGTCTAAAACAAAGATCTGTGTGATATTGTCAATAAAATGATTATCTATCTTAGTATGACCTTACTTTATATTATGGCAAAGGTGTCTAGATCAGGGATATAAATTTTGAAGGATACTGCCCCTCTAGCGCTGTTCTAATTTTATGTTGGAGATTCCATGGCTTATATACACATAAGTATCTACTTTAATCACTTTGTCATAATATAACTCAAAAGCAAAAGTACCATTTAGCTAAATTATAAATAAAGTATTATCCAAGATCAACTTTATTGCGATATGCTTCTATATTTTAACCATTATATAAATAAGTTTTTTTTATTTAATACTACATATACATATCCACTTATATATGTGTATGTGTGTAAACGATAAACATGTACCAGATGATTGGAAGAATGCAGTATTAATATTAATATTTTAAAAAGGTGATAAAGAAGATATTAGAAATTACAGACCTATCAGCCTTTTATCAGTTTTATACAAAATTTTTACCAAGATAATTACTACTCGTCTACAGAGAACATTGGATTTCCACCAACCAAGAGAACAAGCTGGATTTAAAAGTGGTTTTTGTACAGTAGATCATATCTAGGTATTGAGAGAAGTTATAGAAAGGACAAATAAATATGAGTTGCCATTATGCTTTGGATTTGTAGATTATAAAAAGACATTTGATTGTATAAACATTTCTTCAGTGATTAAAGCATTGGATCATCAAGGTATAGATCCATGATATTGTCATATTTTAAAGAATATTTATAAAAATGCAACAGAAACAATTAGATTACATAATAATACTAAGAAAGTCAATATTGAGAAGGGTGTAAGACAGCGTGACTGCATATCTCCAAAAGTTTTGCCAGAAGTGCTGCAATATTTTGTGGATTAAAATGAGAAGCTAAAGAAGTGAAAGTAAATGGAGATTATTTAAGTCATTTTGATTTTGCAGATGATGTAGTTGTTTTTGCAAATAATGCTTTAGAGCAATGAAAGTAGGAAAGTAGGACTAAAAATAAATGTTAAAAAAACTAAAGTAATGTTCAATTGATTTTCTCAAAATATGAAAATAAAGATTGATTATGATGAGACAGAAGAAGTTAACAGCTACAAATACTTTGGTCAAATGATTAATATAAATGGAAACTTAATGGATGAAATTAATCATAGAATTAAACTTATTTGGAGTGTTTTTTTGGTAGAAATAACTTTATACTAAAAGGAAAATATATTTATGTGTTTGAAAAGGAAGGATTTTAATAAGTGTGTTTTACCATTTCTTAGGGATCTGAGACTTGGACACTTAATGGAAGAGCAATAAAGAGACTTCAGACCACTCAAAGAAGTATGGAAAAATGCATGTTGGAGTAACAAGAAGAGAGCGAAAATGCAATATATGAGCAAGAGAACAAACAGATGTTACTGACATTGAAAGAATTAAAAGACTGAAGTGGAGTTGGGTTGGACATATTGATAGAAGAGATGATAATAGATGGAGAATTGAAATCTTAAACTGGATTCCAAGAGGTTGTAAAAGACCCAGAAAGAGACCACATGTGAGATGGATGGACAAAATAAGAAAGTGTGCAGGGATGATGTGGAGAAGAGAAGCTAAAGAGTCGGAGAAGATGGATTAAACTTGGAGAGACCTTCATCCTACAGTAAATTGATAATGGTTGATGATGATGTGTGTATATTTAAGAATGTGTGAAAGCGGTTTTTGGATTGATTCTTATGCGCGCTTGCTATTAATAATAACAAGCACTAACACACGCGGTTTTTCCAAAAAACTGTATCTAAATCTTACTTTGTGAAAATCTTTGTTTTAACATATATAAACTTCAAAAAGGCAAAAAAAAAAAAATTACAGAAATGTTCTTTCAGTGCTAATGATTTTTTCTTTGTATTGATTTGTTTCCTAGAAAAATTAACTAACTAATGAAGTGTTAGAACATAGGATTTCAATAAATGTTGAATGATAATTTAAATAATAGAAATTTGTGACTTTGATGTAATTTAGTTATAAAATTTACTGTAAAAATGGTTTGTTTTTTCTGAACAAATTAGTGTAAATCTTCTTAATTAACATTTTATTTAACCCACACGTACACACACATATACTCCTTGGGCGGATATAGCTGAGCATGAAATAAAATACAAAAATACTATTAAGTAAGATACTGATGTTCTTCTTTAGAATAATGTGCTTCTCCAGCAGCCACATTTCACCTTTTTGTTAACGATAAATCTTTGAGTACAAAATGAAACAATAATGTTTCAATTCAAACTCATTTTCTTGTATAGTTATATAGATTTGAACTAAGTTCAGAATCTATACATTTTGATATCTCTGTTTTTTAATAATTACAGTCCCCATAATTCTATTGGGCAAGGCTCATCAGCCACAATCTAGAAACTAGTCTGGGGATATTGGATGAGTAGAAACTAGATGGGGATTTTATGCATAAACCTTCTTGCATCCATTTATTACTCTGGTTGGCACTGAATGGTGCTACAGTATGGAGAGTTTTGCTTCTGTATTAACAGCTATATAAGCATAAAGAATGGTGATTATCTGATGTTACAAGAGATGTAAGAATATAGCAATCCAATTATTTATTAACCAGATCGTGTTTTTTTTTATTTAACAACGTAAAAAAATTTCTTTTTTTAAAACTTTATAATAAACATTTAAATGATAAATATGTAATAAAAACAACCACAAAGTAAAAATAAATAACATTAAATAGATAAATAAATAACTCATATTAAACAATTGGATTGATTTATAATTATACCTCCTGCTATAGTTGTTCAAGATAATCATTTTAATATATAAGGAGGATTAAACTGAAAGTTGCTACCCATTTCATATTACCTGAGAGTTTATCTTATTTAATATAAACAATCTATTTTATGTTATAACCTGAACTTGTGAAAGTAATATGTCAATTTAAAAATCAGGCTCATAATAGGTTCAAGTCCTAATTTAGGCATCATCAATAAAAGTTGGTTTATTTAAAGAATAAACTCTGAACATAGGTGATGTGCCTATGCTTTTAAAAACTTTTACTAATAGGGGAGTGGGTATCAATTCTATAGCACATATGTTAAGACTAGTTTTTTCCTACAGTATCACACATATATAAAATCACTATATTGTTAATTATTATATATATATATATATATTCAAATCAATAAACTTCAGTGTCACAGATAGTTAAAAGTGAGAAATTTTCCCTTCCCTATAATATATTAACTGAACATTGGCAAATAATTTATTAATTTAAAAATCAGACTATCAATAGATTCAAGCTTAATTTAAATGCAATTAATAGCAGTTGATTTATTTAAAACATAAGCTCCAAGTATAGATGGATCATCTTTCCTTTTAAAATGCTTATTAAGGGAGCAAAACATATCAATTATATAATGGATGTGTAATGACTAGTTTCATTCCACAAGCAGACTAAACATGAATATGAAGTGAAAGCATTGAAAGTATACTTGGTACAATAAATCTTACTGAATTTATATTTAGAATCTGTTTTAGTATTTTTTACATTAATATTTAGAATGGCAAAGTATCAAAATGTAAATATATATAAATGAACTTCCACATAATAAAAGTATAATAGCTAAATAAATCATGTTTCAGTACAATTACAAGTACTTTCCTCAGAGTTATTTTTTCTCAAATCATAAAAATGTGTGTGGAGCAAAATTTAAAAGCATTATTTTTTTCTTTTGGTATTTTCTCCTCATTCTCAACCTATAGAATTTGTGAATAAGGAGTAAATAACAAAAGAAAAAAATAATTTTTAATCTCACTACACACATTCTTATAATTTGAGAAAGAAAAAAAAGCTCAGATTAAAGTACTTGTAATTGTACTGAAATATCAGCTATTTAGCTATTATATTTTTGTTACATGGAAGCTCTCAGATATAATACTATAAATTCATAATTTATCTGTGAGAATATTAGCATTAATATATATTGTAACGAACGTCTATGCTCGTTACATAGAACGTCTACGCTCTATGTAGATTTTGATTCCGGTCGTTAGCCCATGTCACTAGCTCAGTGGAATAGCAGAGATTTAATAAGATAATCTAAGAGTATATATAAAAAAAGGAATAAAATAAGCCACTGCCAGTAATTAACATACAAACATTTATTTATGCACATATATATAAGATTTAAAATTATTTTAGTATTAGTTTTACATTTTAACATTATTTTTAACTTTACCTTAGATTTTAATTTACATTTTAATTTCTATTATATTATAAGTTTACATTTTAATTAAGTTCGCACAGATGGGATTATAAAAGCTTGTTATAATAAGTTGCTATAGATCGGTTACATAGATTACACGGTTAAAAACATTCCAAAGTAAACATAAGCGATCAAAATATAAAATTATTGATTACTGACAATTGCGGAGGGAAATTTATATGTAACCCAATAGTATTCACCATAAGATACTTGCATTGTCACCAATAACTTAAAAGACATCCGAATAAATACATTTTAGATACTCACCGTAAGGTATCATTATTTATCGAATGTCTATATACTTTGATCAAATATGAAAATGCAAAACATAGTTAACCGATAAACAATCCATGCAAGCATCTATAAACAACTTAAATTTAATGCATTTTTATTTAGGGTCGAGCATGAATACTACATAGATTTGCATTGAAATTAAAATATTCTATCCCTATTTAACCTTAGGCTAAAATTCGTAGTCAAACTGGCATCAATTCATCTGATATATCGATGTATTCAATGTAATAAAATACGACAGCACAAAAGGTTAAAAGAAGAAATTGCCTCTTATGAGATAGGAATATTACATCTATCTCTAAAGAAGAGCAATAAAACAAAAAACTCCATAGAAAGGAACGGCGGTATCCGACTTATAATTCCTTCCATAGGCAAACGGAAGTGTGCGGTGTATGAAGCGATTCTGCCCATGGCGAATCAATATTACATCTACTAATCACACCAATATATCCAATCCATTGACCCAATTTAACCACGAAACAAATAACCTAAGATTACCCTCCCCTAATATAACTTTACAAATCTATACAGCCATTCACGCCCGACTTAAGTTTAACATTTATATAATTTAACTTAACGGAAAACAAAAATCATAATAAAACTTAAAGAACAAAAAATAAATAAATGGAAATGATTTTACAAAATAAATACATTAAATAAAATTATAACTAATTAATAAATAATGTTGGTCAGATAGAATAATATTGCAATTATTTAAATCTGGAAAGTTTTTAATTTACTGTTCATAAATTTTAAAGTTCTTACGGTTATTTAAATAGTTCATCTTCATATATTCCTTGCCGTTTGAACGTGAATTCCCACGTCGTCCGAAGATTGGTATCCTGTTGGCCGATTTATTTATCCATCCGGAGATTTTTTAGTGTAGTTGGTCCTCAATGTAGAAACGATGGCTCATTTTTCTTCCTTTCTTAACAGAACTGAAGGGATTGAAGCTGTGCATCTTTTTCAATCCCCTCAGCACTAACACCTAGCTGTTACATCGTAATAATCATCAATGACTAGTCACTAATTAATAATTTCCAAATTTTCCTTTTATACGTATTCGAAGGATTGACTTAACATTACGTCATCAATGAGATGATCCTTTTCGTTGAGGTCCGATTTCCAAATGGATTTATTTCATTTGCTGAAAGTTTCTATTGTTTTCTTATCTGACCGGTGTTTTTACATTTAAATGCCAAGGCTGGTTTACATTTAACTAATTAACACTCATTTCCATTTCTGATTAATTAACCTGTTTTCCAAATCAAAAATATGTTTAAAGATAAATTTAAAGATATAATTTTATCTCCAAATCTTTTTAAAATTTAGTTTTAAAATACTTTTTCTTTAATAAATTTTTATTTTAATAATTTTTCATTATCTGTGCGATTTAATATATGAGTTTAAGATGATATTTAATTTCAATTTTTAATTCTTAAAGAAAATTTTTAAATGCGAACTTTTTAATTTACTTTCATGTTTAATAAATTTTAAAAAAACAACAACAATGTAACGAACGTCTATGCTCGTTACATAGAACGTCTACGCTCGTTACATATCAGTAAAGTTACTTAAAAAAAATGATCAAAAAAAAAAAAATTTTACTTAGGGTTAGTAATTACGGTACACGATTGACGAAGACATTTACAAAACATCCGGTTAATAATTTTACAAAAAGACTATATACAAAAAGAAAAAGAAAATGTTGACCATCGCTTTCCAAGGACCATTTACGTTCACCTCTTCCCGACCAGAGTTCTAACTTTTTTTTTTTATCCATTTTATTTTTACACACGGCATGACAAGCAAATTTTATAAATTATTTATTTAAATAAGGTTGCATTGAGATAAATATGTTTTAAGAAATAATGGGTTTAAACATGTATATTTGCAGCACAATTATAAACACCACCAACTTATTTATGACTGATTAAAATGCTTAAATAGGATTACACTGAAGTAAATTCCCAACGGTACTCATCGTAAGGTACCACATTTCGATCATAAACTTACGTGGCTGTGCGCGCCTATACACGTTAAAGCATAATATATATCAATAAAAAAAAAAACATATTTATTGCAACCTTTTGACTTTTTTTTTTTTTTTTAACAAAAATTAGTTTTTAAAATTATTTATACTTTTTCGTGTTTAATATATATGCGCAATTTCTTTCTGGCAGTGCTTTTATAAGATTTAAAATATACGACTTATGTAAACAGATAAAACATTTCATTTTGACAAAATTTGCTCAGGGTATATGTGGTTTTTTTAAAGATCGGGCCCCACGTTGGGCGCCAGTTGTAACGATCCGGAGAAAACGACTTAACGTAAACTGCACTACGGGGCGCCATCTAGGCATTTGAACCTAGAAAAATTTATAAAGTAGGCAGATACGTAAGTCAAAAAAAAAATTTTTTTTTTTTAAATTTTGATTCCGGTCGTTAGCCCATGTCACTAGCTCAGTGGAATAGCAGAGATTTAATAAGATAATCTAAGAGTATATATAAAAAAAGGAATAAAATAAGCCACTGCCAGTAATTAACATACAAACATTTATTTATGCACATATATATAAGATTTAAAATTATTTTAGTATTAGTTTTACATTTTAACATTATTTTTAACTTTACCTTAGATTTTAATTTACATTTTAATTTCTATTATATTATAAGTTTACATTTTAATTAAGTTCGCACAGATGGGATTATAAAAGCTTGTTATAATAAGTTGCTATAGATCGGTTACATAGATTACACGGTTAAAAACATTCCAAAGTAAACATAAGCGATCAAAATATAAAATTATTGATTACTGACAATTGCGGAGGGAAATTTATATGTAACCCAATAGTATTCACCATAAGATACTTGCATTGTCACCAATAACTTAAAAGACATCCGAATAAATACATTTTAGATACTCACCGTAAGGTATCATTATTTATCGAATGTCTATATACTTTGATCAAATATGAAAACGCAAAACATAGTTAACCGATAAACAATCCATGCAAGCATCTATAAACAACTTAAATTTAATGCATTTTTATTTAGGGTCGAGCATGAATACTACATAGATTTGCATTGAAATTAAAATATTCTATCCCTATTTAACCTTAGGCTAAAATTCGTAGTCAAACTGGCATCAATTCATCTGATATATCGATGTATTCAATGTAATAAAATACGACAGCACAAAAGGTTAAAAGAAGAAATTGCCTCTTATGAGATAGGAATATTACATCTATCTCTAAAGAAGAGCAATAAAACAAAAAACTCCATAGAAAGGAACGGCGGTATCCGACTTATAATTCCTTCCATAGGCAAATGGAAGTGTGCGGCGTATGAAGCGATTCTGCCCGTGGCGAATCAATATTACATCTACTAATCACACCAATATATCCAATCCATTGACCCAATTTAACCACGAAACAAATAACCTAAGATTACCCTCCCCTAATATAACTTTACAAATCTATACAGCCATTCACACCCGACTTAAGTTTAACATTTATATAATTTAACTTAACGGAAAACAAAAATCATAATAAAACTTAAAGAACAAAAAATAAATAAATGGAAATGATTTTACAAAATAAATACATTAAATAAAATTATAACTAATTAATAAATAATGTTGGTCAGATAGAATAATATTGCAATTATTTAAATCTGGAAAGTTTTTAATTTACTGTTCATAAATTTTAAAGTTCTTACGGTTATTTAAATAGTTCATCTTCATATATTCCTTGCCGTTTGAACGTGAATTCCCACGTCGTCCGAAGATTGGTATCCTGTTGGCCGATTTATTTATCCATCCGGAGATTTTTTAGTGTAGTTGGTCCTCAATGTAGAAACGATGGCTCATTTTTCTTCCTTTCTTAACAGAACTGAAGGGATTGAAGCTGTGCGTCTTTTTCAATCCCCTCAGCACTAACACCTAGCTGTTACATCGTAATAATCATCAATAACTAGTCACTAATTAATAATTTCCAAATTTTCCTTTTATACGTATTCGAAGGATTGACTTAACATTACGTCATCAATGAGATGATCCTTTTCGTTGAGGTCCGATTTCCAAATGGATTTATTTCATTTGCTGAAAGTTTCTATTGTTTTCTTATCTGACCGGTGTTTTTACATTTAAATGCCAAGGCTGGTTTACATTTAACTAATTAACAATCATTTCCATTTCTGATTAATTAACCTGTTTTCCAAATCAAAAATATGTTTAAAGATAAATTTAAAGATATAATTTTATCTCCAAATCTTTTTAAAATTTAGTTTTAAAATACTTTTTCTTTAATAAATTTTTATTTTAATAATTTTTCATTATCTGTGCGATTTAATATATGAGTTTAAGATGATATTTAATTTCAATTTTTAATTCTTAAAGAAAATTTTTAAATGCGAACTTTTTAATTTACTTTCATGTTTAATAAATTTTAAAAAAAAAAAAAACAATGTAACGAACGTCTATGCTCGTTACATAGAACGTCTACGCTCGTTACAATATATATATATATTATAACAGTCGGGGAAAAGATAGTCTTCACATATCTGCCAAACAGGGCGCCACCAGGCTATTGGAACCTGGAAAATTTATATAGTAGGCAGATACGTACTATTAAAATCTAATTTTTGCATATATGTTTTATTATGACTGTTAGCCCATGCCACTAGCTCATGGAGATGCAGAGATACATTTTTAATATTAAAAAAAAAAAACAAATAAGCCACTGACAGTAATAACACACCAAAAAGATTTATTGATGCATATATAAATATTTAAAAATTGAGGAATAAAGATGATCTTAAATTTGTTATTATTTTTATATTTAAAATTTAAATTTCAGAAATTTTCACAAATGGATTTTAATAAAAGTTTGTTTTATAATGTTGAGTATAGATACACTATATGGATTTGTTTGAAAAAGAAAATATCCTATAGCCCTTATTTAACTCTAGACCAAAAGTTCACAGTCAAACTAACACCAATCTATCTGATATATTAATGTATTCAATACTGCATGAATACGACAGCACAATACCATACTGTCAGGAATAAAATAAATAAATAAAAAACTCCATAGGAAGGGATTGCGGTCCTTTTTGCTGACTTACCATCCCATTCCGTAGGCTAAAGGGTTGATCCAAAGATTAGAGAACACATCTGCTTCCGATGGTTGATAAGAATGGGATTACTTTTCCCAAGTGCAGCATAAAGATGATCCTGCATGTAACGGATCTTCATACTACATTTACTGATTACACCAATATATCCAATACATTAACCCAATTTAACCATGAAACAACTAACCCACGATTAACCCTCCCTTAAACTAACAAACTTAACGAATCTATATAGCCATCCACACCCAACTTAAATTTAAATACAGTCAAGTAATTTAATTAATACAAAATTATTAAAGAAAGAAAAATGGAAATGATTATTAATTTAGCTAATTTACACATAAAATTAATTTAGAAATTTTCTTTAAGTCAGGTAAGTTTCTTTAAAGTTAAGATTAACTTATTTTGCTTATAAAAGATATATTGAAACAGTCTATAATGACAAAAGTTCATACTTTCTATGGTAGATTGCCTGGAGTCTGTTTTGTCCATTTTCATGATCACTCTTGTAGACTGCATGTCCTTTGAAATGGAGCCATTACTTGCCATTCAGTTGGATAAGAACCATCTTCTGGAGGCATCAGCTGGTTGTCCAGAAATTACTGTTTATAGATAGCTTAATAGTCAGCATCTAAGACAACAATAATAATAATAATCCCCTGAATTCAAATATTTGGGGTTTTATATTTTATTAGCCTCTTATCAGCATTTTTCCAGATTGATTGAACATGATGTCACTGGCTCTTCTGTTCCATTTATGGTCCATGCTGTGGCTTCATGCTTGCATTGGTCATTTAATTTCTTTTTATTCTCTTATCTGACCATTTAATTATTCAAGTGCTCCAAGGGCTAGTGTCCTTTAGAACAATCATTTAATTAATAAAACAATTATTTTCATTTTCTAACATTATAGAAATCAGCATTATTTCTATTTTCAAAATATCAATCTTCATATTTTTATTTTTTTACAAAAAAAAATACTTTCAAATACGTTTTTAAAAAAATAATTTTAAAGTTTTCCATCTGTGCGATAATATATATGTTAAATATAACTTTTAATTTTCAGTTTTTAAGTTAAGTTTTTTTTTTCTCTTTTTAATAAATCAATTTTTATTTATAATCTTTTTATTTTAATATTAAAATAATGTAACAGGCACACATGCCGTAAAAGACCAACAAATCCCCATTTATTTTATCAAAGTGTCATTTTGGATTTTTTAAAAAATCTTTGATTTGATTTTTATATATAGAGTGTTATTATTGTTTATAGTTGTTAGTCATAGTTATTGTTGTTTGAATTTATTATTTTGTTTGTTTATTGTTTGTGCATGGCTTTAATTATTTTATTTTATGGTGAGATTTTAATGGTAATAATGACATATTCTAATTAATATGCATATATATCAGTATTATAAATAAAAGCATATAAATTGTTAATTATAAAAAAGATTATTTTTATTTTTGTTGATTATTAAAAAATGCAATGTTGTTATTTATGTATATTTTTTTTAAAGCTATCAAATAAATTTTTGATGTAATATTTTTTATATGATTAACATTATTCTACTTCGAAGGTAATTGTTAAGAAAAATATAGCAACAATTGTTGTTAGGACTGCTTGTTATTCTGCATGTGAAAAAAAAAGAACAACAAAGAAAGAAGATCGCCATTTAAAAAAACTGAAGGAGAAATTAATTGAACTTTGTATACTCATTATCTTTATTCTTCAGAATAATTAAATAAACTGCTTTATAGAAACCCATCAACAATGGAGGGGTAAATAGAATATATCGCAGTTAAGGTTGACTGCACCTTCTTTTCTTATCCTAACTCAATTTTAAAAAAAAATAAGCAATAACTCAACATATTTGCATCACATCTTGAGCTTAACATTTAGAATAGCTATCTAAAGATCTACAATTGTAAATGTAATAATAATTTGAAAACAATTGGTGTTAACCATTCAATATATTAAATTCAATATTTCAATTTTAAGGAAGGAAATCTTGGAAAGTAAAATATACATGTGCTTAGAACTGACAATTATCATTAACGTAATATTTTTTTAAATTCAGTTTATGATAGAATGCATTCAAATGTTAAGAAGAAGTAAAGAAATAAAACAATGGAATAAGTTGGACTTTTAAAGGGTAATAAATAATTTTATTAATTTAAATTATATGTTTATATATATATATATATTTGAGATTGATATTTTTTTTAGTTAAAAAAATGAAACATTAATTGTAAATATAACTTTGTTCTATTTAACTCGTCTTGTTTTAAAAAAATCAAATATTTTATAAATGTCAAAATCAAACCCTTTTCCCGCCTCTTACAAGGCCTCTCATCGACATCTGATGTCACTCTAACTCTGCTAGTTCTAATGCTAGAGTATTCGTTTGACAGTTATTGATTAGGTTTTTAAAAGTTCTGTAAGATGGTGCCCTCTTCCAAATTATTTTACAAGTAAAAAATAAAAAAAAACGCATTTTAAACTAAACAAAGAAAGAACCTTGTCGGTGATTTGCTGTCAGCCAGCTCTCAGCTGAAAAAGACATTCTGATTGGCTGGAAAGAACAAAGAAACTGCCTGATCAAAGAAAATAAAGAAAAATGCTGAGATTTTCATTTCAAATGCAATTTAAGTATTAAAAAAATATAATTTGAGAAATTAAACTAGTTTTTTAAAAAATATACTAAAAAAACAAAATTATTTTCGAAAAATATTGAAGATTTTAGTAAAAATATTTAAGATTTAGCAAAAAGAAATCTTTACTTTTCCATATCGTAAAATTGAAAAAAAGCGTTTGCGTCAGCACTTTTTTGTTTAGACATTCGCTTTATATTTGCCGAAATTGAATATATTTTATAATAAATAAATAGCAATTTATTTTTGAAAGAACTTTCATTCTCTTTCATAACCTGAAAAATTAGTAATATACTTTTTGGTAATAGTTTTAACAAGGCTGTAAACCTTAGCAATGAGCGTCTGAAAAAATCGTCACTAGGGACCTCAGTTTGTGAGTTGTTGATTTTTACCTCATACAACCAATAATATAATTAGCGGTTTAAGGGTTAAGTATTTGAAATTTGAAAATAAAGAGTATAAATTTAAATTTCATATGAGTTGTTATAAACTTCTATAATAAGTTAGATTTGTCTTTACAAATTTTACTATCAAAATTTTTATTATTTATATATCTTAATTTTTTTAGTATTTTTTATTATTATTTGATAATTAGATGTGCTATTAGGGATCATGGATCGAATTGATTTATTAAAAGTTATTTAAAGTCAGAAATCGTCATTATATTTTTTGTGTGTGTGTGTGTATATATATAAAACTAACAAATATAAGATTATGTGAAATAAGTCACATATTTATACAAAAAATTAAATGTGTGTTTTAGATCCAATATGTAAAACTTTAATAAGTGTTAGTATTAAATGCATACATTATATATTTCGAATATGATATATTGAACAATTATATTGAACAAAACGTTTGAAGATTTAATAAAATTGTTATTATTTATAGAATTGTTCAATATAATTGTTCAGTATATCAGTAGTTTTCACATATTTATATTAAGTGAAAAGTTAGGATTAATTGGCTGAGTAGCCAAAGAAATATTATATTTATAGGCCTGAATGAGCCTTGTTATAGATAATACATTTGGGTATTCGATGTTTATAGTAGTAATCATGATTTAAAAATAGATAGAGTATGTAAACCTTTATGGTGTAGTGGAGTGAATTTTGATGATTTCTTTTGATGTAATGTTATTCAATCGATTAACCTAGCTTTGAGAGCATATCTATTATTTAATTTATTAATTTTACAATATTTTACCAGTCAATTATTTACTTATTTATTTATCTATTTTCATTTTAACTTCATAGAATAACTTTTATGCAAAACATAAACACCAATACATATATTTATTGTTCACAATATATCTATATTTATTTGATTTAAATTATATTTTTTTTAAAAAGTTGAATATTTGGAAAACATAATATTGGGTTGTATTTATACCAATGTATATTTATTGTGGACAAATATGTCTTTGCTTATTTAATTGATACTTATTGCAAGTATATAATATTTTTTTTTGTATTTGGTTTATATTTAAAAAATATTTAAAATACAGATACTATTTGAAAATCAAACCATAATTTAGAAATAAAGTATGTACCATTTGTTTTATAAGCAATGACTTTGTATTTTATTTGGAAATGTATTAATATTTTATTCTTTCTTTGTTAAGTGTCAGAATCATTATGAAGTTTAGTAAATTCATAACTTAATGGATAATAATTTCATATTTTAGTGATTATTTAGTTTTGAATACACTTATACAAGTCAATGTTAGTTGGGATATTTAGATATACATAAGTTTATTTATTTAATATGTATATTGGATTCAATAAAATTCCCTTTGTCTCTAATATATATTTTGTTAGTTAGTCAAATTAACCCTGAGAATAAATTATAATGATAGGTCTTATTATTGCTCTGTATGATTTTGATTTATTTCATGTATAGCTAGTTGGAAGGGCAGATAAGTAATTTATCCAAATATAATTGGATAATTCTATTCATTACATTTTGCTTCTTCAGTGATTGGGGCTAATTTATTTATTTCCATATGTGAAGGCTTTTATTACATTTGATCCATAACATTTGGGATAAACAATATTCATTACATTTAGCACACAATGTGTTTGGTGTGAGTACTTTATTCACTTCATGTGAATAAATATAATTCATTATATTTGCCATCCAATGATTGGAACAATTTCATCTTTCTTTATTTAGATTATACTATCCATTACATTTGACTTTCCCAACTATTGGATCCATTTAAATTAAGACATATATATATATATATATATATATATATGTCTTAATTTTTTTATTTGGAAACATATATATATATATATATATATATATATATATATAAATAAATGTTTCCAAATAAAAAAACTTTTTTTTCAATTTAGTTGCAATCCATTTATAAAAATGTAAATGGATTAAAATATTTATAAAATTATATTATCAATCAATTTCTACTCTAGAACAAAGGGTGGGGTGAGATATTGAAGCAATGGATTTGTAGGCCAGATCCACGCTTCACATCTTTTTACATTACTAGACTAGGATCAAACCAGATCCGCACATATTATGATGTTTATAAAACTTTCTGTCTACCATTTTAGATACATTTAAATTTTAGTCCAGCAAATAAATGATTAAAAATATCAATTTTCTATTCAAAATGTTTTATTATAAATATTGGAGGGGCCCAGATATATATATATATATATATATATATATATATAATTACAGACGGAAACTTTTATAAAAATCGATAAATAAATTTTAATATGCTATTTTTTTAAGTATTTTATTCTAAAGATTTGCTTCCATGATAAACCCTACTAACATTCAGTAGCATCAAACCAAAGAAAATCCATTAACAAAATGGTAATGTAATTTTCTAATTAAAGCAAAATTAAAATGAAAAGATATTTTGAAACATAAATTCTTCAAATCTAAATTTAATTAAAAATAGGTTTGGAATAATAAAATCATTGGGTTTATCGGGAGAGTGGATCTCAAGAATATAATGCAAATATACTTTAGGTTGATAATTGTGGTCACCGGAATTTCAACATAACTACTTAGCCTTGAGTGAATGAAAGAGAGAATTTCCCAAAAATAG
Source organism: Epiperipatus broadwayi (assembly GCA_028023455.1). NCBI lineage: Eukaryota > Metazoa > Onychophora > Udeonychophora > Euonychophora > Peripatidae > Epiperipatus > Epiperipatus broadwayi. Next base: position 4,129,260 of record JAQFVV010000095.1, read on the forward strand.
TCAGAAAAGGGTATAAATAGCCCAAAAGAACAATAGAGGTCAGGCAGTCATAGTTTTCATCAGCGATTGCCTGATGAATCCACATCAGTTAAATTTTCAATTAATATTTAAAAGTCTTTGTAGCCTGCTCATCTTCCCACTGTCCCAAAGATGATCATTAAATACCTTATGCCAAAAAACTTTGTCAAAATGTGTAATTGTGAGCTGCTGATTCTCATATTAAAATACATAGCTAGCTATGCCTGTGCGGAAATTCGTATTTCATTGTGGGATTCAAACTTCTACAAGGACTCAGAATAAATTAGGTAATATGTTCCCAACTTGTTTATTTCTAACCACCTAATTTATTCTTGAAAAAACTCCAGTTGACCCAATAATGTAATTTTTGCTACTTTTAATGTCTTCTAAAATGAAATCCCCTTAATGTAATATAACTGTTTAACTAAAATTCTGTAAATTTTACTTACTATCACCTTAAATCTAATGTCTTTACTCTCATTCTGTCTATCTTAAAGTTATGCCTCTTAATGATAAACTTTCTTTTAATGCAGTTTAGAAAATATTATTATTATTTACTTAAATGAAATGAATATATGCCAATTTGTTCCATCTCAACAAAAGTTTTATCTAATTAAATATATGCTTCCTATTTCCTGACCAACATTTGTCAGTAAATGAAATGAATAACTCTCTAGCTCTGAATAATTAACACTTGGAGACACCTTTGTTTTGTCAAGATGAAACCATTTTATATTATTATGTGATTTGAGATATTTATGCGTACATGATTTAGTTATGCGGGAGATGCTAAATTTAAGCATGAGATTTTTAGTTATTATTTAACTTTTAAAGAGTAAAAGGGAGGGCATTTATAAAATTATATTCATGCTAAATAATAAAAGAGAGTAATAAAAAGTTAATTGAAATATTGGTGGGATTTTGTGTTGAAGGGAGAGACATGTCATTCATAAAATAATATTCATAATCATAATTAATGATTATTTTATTCTTTGATCTGATCGTGGTCAATCCATATAACATTTGTGTAATCTTTATAGTTCAGTACAATTTTATGTTTAAATTTTAAAAATATATTCTCCAATACTTGTATTTTACCTTGTCAGCATTTTGCTTGATTACTAGTTTTTTGTTTTTTGGGATCGCTAAATCAGAATTAGACCACGTGATAATTTCACTGGCCATGAATTTTCTTATCAGAACATGAAATACAAAATGGGAAGAACCAGGGCAAGCTGAGATTAGCTAACCTCGGTGATTCTCATACTTTCACCTGAAATATTTTAGGTTTGCTAATGACACAGACCATTCGTTATATTTCTTGGCATCACTGGAATGGGGCAGGTGAATTGAGTCTATGCTGGTAGTATAATGTCAAATGCTGGGTCTGTCCACTTTCTTTTGTTCTGAGCACATCATGGTAGATTGACTATGGTCTGATTAATTTATATGTTTTACAATCTTAAATTATTTAGTTGTGAATATCACGATCCATTTACATGTTAAATGTGTCACTCTCTTCAAGGCGAATTCCTAAAATATGAGTTAATTATTTCTCTCTTAAAAATAATTTCATCTGTCATAAAGTTGTATTTAAAGTGGGCTATTTAAAATTTGTTTCATATATCTGAGACTTGAATGGGTGTCTTCCATAAAACTCTAATCATTTACATTTGTTAAATTGGCATATGAAATATACCGCTGCCTTACTTGAGACATAATTAATGACAGAATAAAAATTTGTTAACTAGTTTATGAAATAAAAACAGAGAAACATTAGATGAGTTATAAAAATGTTTTATTAAATATATATGTAAATTCAAGCTATGTGTGGTTCGTCTTTATTCATTTCATTCTAAAATTAGCTTTTCTAATTAATTATTGTGCTACTATCTGATGACTTAAGGTCACATACCTACTATTTCTATATTTAAGTTAGTGGACAGGTCTAATTAGAGTATATATTAGAATTAGACATTCGAATTAATTGATGCTAGTGGGCAGGAGTGTAGAAAAGATAAATTGCTTGCCTTGAAAATGTTGTTAATTAGTTTTCAGATTTAGATAGTGGGTAAACAGGGCAGAATCCATAAGTATTCTTTATCTTTGATCTCACATATGGTTGGATTCGAGGTACTTTTATCCAGGCTGTGAATCATGTTGAGTTGATATATAATTTCGACCAGTACAATATACAGAGAAATGTTGAAAAATCTACTGAAGATTTTCTAAATTTGCAGGAATATCAGAACTCAAGAGTTTTTCCCGTGATGATTAACTTAGCATGTTCAAAAAAGTCAGAATAGATCATTCAGCCTTAATTATTATTTTAGTAAGCCTTAAGAACTATAATCATATGTATATTGATTTATTTGTTTAATAATAACTTACAGAATTATTTTAAGAGAAACAGAAATTGTCAGTATGGTTTATGGAAACTATAGTGTAACAGTTGCAAAGCAATTGACCACAAGAGTAACTAAATGTTGGTTACTTTTTTGGTAACAGTTTTAAAAATAATGATAAAAAAAGACTAGACAAAGAAGTTAAAGCAGAAAAAGATTTGTTTTAGTTCACTCATTTGAAATTTTCCACTTTAGAATTCAAAGTTCAAAGATCAATTATTCAAAGTTTGAATAATTGAAATCTGACTTACAAAAAAAAAAAAATTAAAGATTCAGGTTTTATTTTGTTAAAATATCAAGTTTATAATTGTAATTAATAAAATTAACTTAAAAATGATTAGAACGGTGTTAAATATGATTAAAAATACAATGAACAGTTTAAATAAAAAGTATAAAAATTTTATTATAAGTTCTTGCTCTCCTCCAGCATGTGGAGTCTGTTTTTTGTTTAGCAGTCATCATTAGCTGCTTGTAAAAACTTCATTTTATTTTTATTTAGCAGTCAAGTTATGAACAAAAATAAATATTATAAAATGATCATAATGATATGTAGTGGCAAATCTACAGGGTGTGCCATTTATCATATACAATGTAACCTGGATTGATTATTTATCTTTAGCCTAATGCCATTTTTTAGTTGTGCTTAATCTATGTTTAAAAAATTATGCTTGCACATAACTGTTAAATGAAAGTCCTCTCTCATAGAATATTTGTGCCTTTAGAGAGGTGAAGGAATGTAACCTAAATAAATTAAAATATAAAGCAGTTAAAGAAGTTGAAGATAAGTTTACATTTTCAAGGATGGATTTATAACATTTTAAATACTGGAATAGACTCCATAATATAAAACAAACAAATGATAAAATTATTATGCTTAACAAAAAAAGAAATTTTAAACTGGAGACTTTGATAAAACTTTTAATGTTTAAAATGTGTGATCACCTGAAGAAGTGCAATATTTAAGTATAACTTAATGTAATAAATGTCTTAATAATTTATATATGTCTTATTGTATAATAAATATTTTTTATTTATTAATCTGGCCTCCTATCTCTCTTCTCATAAATTCTCACCATTTAAATAATAAATTTTGTAATAGCAGGTGAGATAGTCATGGTATGGTTTAATAATACTGATGGTGTAGAGCAAGGGTCAGCAATCTTGTAGTAAAGTCATTCTGAGTCTATGTTACAATGTCATTTCTTCCAATGACATGATTCTACCAATCTTATTATATATAGTATAAAAATTGGTCCAGTTACAGTGGGCTTCAAAATTATATATATATGAAACCCATTGTAAGTAGATCTTTTATTATTGGTCATTCAATATTTTAAAATAAATAGAATCATCTGCTAAAGGTAATGTTTTGTTAAATTATATTGTATTTAAAAGACATGCTTAAAATTTCCTTTGGCATGAAGAAAATTCATCCCATTAATGCTTTAAAAAATATGTATAGTTTACAAAATTGCTATTTATTGTATAGTAATTCAGAATAGGCAAAGTGCCTTTAACTTTCAATGGTTTAATTTTAAAAGCTGATTAAAAAATAAATATTTTTTTAGCTTTCATCAAAAATGTTTACAAAAAACTCATTTTTATGATATAAAAAATCAACTTGAAATTAGTTTGTCATATGTTCTTTTTTTCTTTAAAACTATGAACAATTAGATTTTTTTTCTATGAAAAATTTGTTTTAATTACCCAATAGACATTTAAAAGAAAAAAAAAGGTACTTTTTTTGTCAAACTGGACAAGCCACCAGGTGATGCTGCAAAACCACCAAGAAGCCTGTAAGTGATAAATTTCTATCCAAAAACTGCTCAAATCCCTGAAATCCATGGAAAATTAAAATTCAAGAATCGCTGAAATTGATGGAAAATTAAAATACCTGAGGTGAAAAATTGATATCCGAAAATGCCTGAAATTGATGGAAAAATAAAATGCAATAATCACTGAAATCAATGGAAAATTAAAATGCAAAAATCATTGAAATTAATGGAAAATTATAATGCCTGAGGTGAGAAATGGTTACTCCCCCCCCAAAAAAAACACTAAGGCAAATAAATTGAAAAATTAAAAATCGAACAAATCCTAAAATACAAATCAAAAAGAAATTGAACCAAACACTATAAAATTCAAATTACAAAAACAGAAGTTGGTCTAATATATAAACATAAATCCCCCCCAAACACACACATGAAGAATTCTATGAAAAATAAGTAAAATGCAAATTATGAAGGTTATTTTCAAAAGCCTATGAAATAAAAGCAAAAAAACTATAATAAAAGCCTACAAAATTAAACAAGAACATACTAAATCTCAAAAAAAAATTAACAATGACAAATTAATGGTCGTAATGCAGTACATTTAAAAAAAAATTACTCTGAATTTCAACACAAAAATGATGAGAAGTGTAATAATTCACATTAAATATAGATAACAATGACTCTTAGCTATTTAAAAAATAAAAGTAGCTATAAAATACAAAAATGACAGGAAATTTTTTTTAAAAAAATCCCTCTACTTTTCAAAAATCGATTAAATTTTATCTAACTAGTTTTATTACAGCATATCATTTATTATTGCAGAATATCATTAATGGTACCATTAGCTTTGCAGTACATAAGGAATAGTTTAAATTAGATAAAATGTTACTCTATTAGTAGTTTATAACAAAATTATTGCAAATACTCGGGTTAGGTTGCACATATATGACAATCATACCTCAACGTATAATGTAGAAAATGTTTAGAAATAAAATAATCAGAATAGAAAATAGAATTTTAAGTAATTAAAAATAGATTTGTATCAAGAAATACTACCATTTTCCCTCCAGAGAGTGTTGATCATTCAATGTTTTTGGTCCAGGTGGTTACTGAATTTTTCAATCCTTGCAAAATCAAATTTGGACATTCCTAGATCTCTCCATTAGTGACAAAATATGGTGTTCCTGTGTATTGGTTGTGTTTTCTTTCACTTAAAGTTTGTTATTTTTAAAATTAGCATTTAACCTATGCACAATTTTGAAATGTAAATAGAAACTGAAAAAATGGTTGCCTAAACATTTTTGTACTATTTCTACTATAAATGATTTTCCAGAACTCGGGTCACATGACTGATTGATGGTACCAGTTTTGCCACAGGTGAATTAATTTCTGTTTTTAAAATCAACAAGTGTATTTTTTTAGATTATCACTGACTAAAAAGTAAAGAGAAGTCAAGCATTGGTGGTCGAGAGGTCAGCTATAGCTGCTTTAGAAGCAGTTGTCCTGGGATAGCGGGTTCACTTCCAGGCTGATGCTATGACACATGGGAGTAAAAAGTAAAAAAAAAAATCACAATATTTTTTTAAAAAAAGTAAAATAATACATTTTCTCATTTTAAATTATAAATCAAATAATTTATATATATACATTTTCTCAAAATATGAAAATAAAGATAGATTATGATGAGTTAGAAGAAGTTAACAATTACAAATATCTTGGACAGATGGAAACATAATGGATGAAATTAATCATAGAATTAAACTTGGCTGGAGTGCTTTTATTAGAAATAACTTGATACTAAAAGGAAATATGCCTATGTGTTTGAAAAAATAAATGGGTTTTACCCGTTCTTAATTATGGATCTGAGACTTGGACACTTAACTAAAGAGCAATACAGAGACTTCAGACCACTCAGAGAAGTATAGAGAGGTGCATGTTGGGAGTAACAAGAAGAGATCGAAAACACAATATATTGGTAAGAGAACAAACAGTTATTACTGACCTCACTGAAAAAATTAAACGACTGAAGTGGAGTTGGACTGGATATATTGCTAGAAGAGATGATAATTGATGGACAATTGAAATCTTAAATCTGGATTCCAAGAGATTGTAAAAGATCCAGAAAGAGATCACATGTGAGATGGATGGATTAAATAAGACAATGTGCAGGGGTGAAAAGGAGAATAGAAGCTAAAGTTCAGAGAATATTGGTTAAACTTGGAGGAGCCTTCATCCTGCAGTGGATTGATAATGGTTGATGATGTTGATTATTTCAGCCTAGTTTACAAAAATGTATTCATTATCATCAACTGTTATCAGTCCACTGCAAGATAGCCTCTCCAAGTTCAATCAATTTTCTCTGATCTTTAGCTTTTCTTCTCCACATCACCCCTGCTCACTGACTAATTTCATCCATCCATCTCATGAGTAGTCTATTTCTGGGTCTTTTACAATCTCTTTTGCAATCTCTTAAAATCCTCTTTAAGATTTCAATTGTCCATCTATTATCATCTCTTCTAGCAATATATCCAGCCCAACTCCACTTCTGTCTTTTAATTTTTTCAATGAGGTTAGTAACACCTGTTTGTTCTCTTACCAATATATTGCATTTTTGATCTCTTCCTGTTACTCCCAACATGCATTTCTCCATACTTCTCTGAATGGTCTGAAGTCTCTGTATTTCTTTTCTATTAAGTGTCCAAGTCTCAGATCCATAATTAAGAACTGGTAAAACACATTTACTTTTTCAAACACATAGGCATATTTCCTTTTAGTATCAAGTTATTTCTACTAAAAGCACTCCAACTAAGTTTAATTCTATGATTAATTTCATCCATTATGTTTGCATCTGTATTAATAAACTGACCAAGGTATTTGTAATTGTTAACTTCTTCTAACTCATCATAATCTATCTTTATTTTCATATTTTGAGAAAATGTATATATATAAATTATTTGATTTATAATTTGAAATGAGAAAATGTATTATTTTACTTTTTTTAAAAAAATGTTGTGATTTTCTTTTTACTCCCATGTGTCATAGCATCAGCCGGGAAGTGAACCTGCTATCCTGGGACAACTGCTTGTAAAGCAGCTATAGATGACCTCTCAACCACCAATGCTTGACTTCTTTTTACTTTTTAGTCAGTGATAATCTAAAAAAATACACTTGTTGATTTAACAACAGAGAGATTAATTCACCTGTGGCAAAACTGGTGCCATCAATCCTGTCACATGACCATTTATAGTAGGAATAGTACAAAAATGTTTACACAACTATTTTTTTCAGTTTCTATCTACATTACAAAATTGTACACAACTATTTTTTTCAGTTTCTATCTACATTACAAAATTGTGCATAGGTTAAATACTAATTTTAAAAATAACAAAGTTTAAGTGAAAGAAAATGCGACCAATAGATGGGAAAAATTTAATTTAATATATAAACACCATATTTTGTCACTAATGGAGAAATCTAGGAACACCCAAATTTGATTTTGCAAGAATGGAAAAATTCAATGACCACCTGGACCAAAGATACTGAATGACCAACTCACTCTGGAGGGAAATTGGTAGTATTTTTGACACAGATCTATTTTAATTACTTGAAATTCTATTTTCTATTCTGATTATTTTGTTTCTAAACATTTTTTACATTATATGTTGAGGTATGGTTGTTATATATGTGTAACCTAACCTGAGTATTTGCAATAATTTTGTTATAAACTAGTAATAGAGTAACATTTGATCTAATTTAAACTATTCCTTATATACTGCAAAGCTAATGATGCCATTAATGATATTCTGTAATAATAAATGATATTCTGTAAGAAAATTCAGGGCAAAGGCTGTAATAATTATAGGTTAATATGGACATTAAATAATTAATATGTATTAGTCTGTTATTAAGGTTTGAATTATTATTATATGTGTTAGTTAGATAAAATTTATTCTATTTTTGAAAAGTAGAAGGATTTTTTTTAAAATTTTCCTGCCATTTTTTGTTTAATTCTTTATGCTGTTGTTTTTGTATTTTATAGCTACTTTTATTTTTTAAATAGCTATGAGTTCATTGTTATCTATATTTAATATGAATTATTACACTCGTTGTCATTATAGTGTTGAAAGTCAGAGTAATTTTTTTTCAGATATACTGCATTACCACCATTAATTTGTTATCCTTAATTTTTGGGGGATTTAGTATGTTTTTGTTTAATTTCGTAGGATTTTATTATAGTTTGTTTGCTTTTATTTCATAGGCTTTTGAAAATAGCATTCATAATTTGCAATTTACTTATTTTTCAGTGAACTCTTCATGGGGGGGGGTGAATTTATGTTTATATTGTAACGTTTTTCGTTTTGCTAGGCCTCTTACATGCTAATATAAACTGCGCATGAGTTGATCAAGCTATGTCAAAAAAGAAGAAAGTTATATTTCTATTCTAAAAACATAGCTATATTTCCTGATCAACTCAGCCTAGAATTATTGCTAAGTACAATCATGAGCTGACTCAGTTTTTTATTTCTACATGAGGGCGCCAGAGTCGTTAGACCCACTGAGTCGGCATCAAACATATTGTAACTTGTAAACTAAACAGAAAAAAAAAGTGCTTTTAAACTAATCGGTATTACCTCCTACCATAACGGGAATTAATTTTTTAAGATTATTATTCCTGGGCTTATTCAAACATATTGGCAAAGGAAAATTACATTTTTAAATCTTATTAAACTACTAATAGATTTAATAATAAAAAATAATAACTACTATTAATAACGCACAATGAAAAGGTTGATACAAGTATAATCTCTTTTATTCTTCTTCTTCTTCCACAGCTTGATTAATCCCACATCAAGTGGGGTCGCTGGTGCGGATCAATCTTCTCCAGGCTACTCGATCTAAAGTCATTTCCTCCCTAAGTGACATCTCCTGCAAGTCCTTTCTCACTCGATCAATCCATCTGATCTTAGGTCTACCCCTGGGTCTTTTCCCCGGTGGTTCCATCTCCAAAATCTTCCTTCCAATGTAATTTTCTTCTCTTCTCTTAACATGACCAAACCACCTCAACCTTGATTCTTTCATTTTTTCACTGATCATTCTCACTCTCATATTTTCTCGAATTACTTCATTTTTCACTTTGTCCTTTTTAGTGAGGCCCGAGGCAAACCTAAGCATTCTCATTTCTGTTACACATTGCTTGTCTTCTATTTTCTTAGTGATCGGCCATGTTTCTGCACCATACATCAGTGCCGGACGCACCACAGTTTTATATACTTTTCCTTTCAACCTTGCATCTATTCTCCTATCGCAGAGTATCCCAGAGACCCTTCTCCAACTATTCCAACCAGCTTGAGTTCTCCCAACAACTTCTCCATCCAGTGATCCATCTTTATTCATCCAGGCCCCGAGATATTTAAATTTTTCAGCCTCAGGCAACTTCTTTCCCCCTAAAAAAATGCTTCCTCCACCATTACCACAGAAGAGCACTTCAGTTTTATTTCTGTTAATTCTCATTCCTCCTTCCTCCAGTGCTTTCCTCCACTCTTCTATCCTATCCTGAGCTTCCTTGATGTTTTGAGTTGCAATCACTATATCATTGGCATACATCATGTTCCAGGGTGCTTCCCTACGAATATCCTCTGTTAGGACATCAATAACGATATTAAATAGTAGGGGACTCAGGGCTGATCCCTGATGCACACCCACTTTCACCTGAAATGAGTCTGTTTCTCCTGAACTACATCTCACACTGGTTTGACAGCCTTGATACATATCTTGAATCAGACGAATGTATTTTTCCTGAACCAGCTTTTTCCTTAGGCATCTCCAAAGTTCATCTCTACGTACTCTATCAAATGCTTTTTCCAAATCAATGAATATTAGAACAATTTCTTGGTTGACTTCTCTATGCTTTTCTTTTATTCTAACAAACTAAAATATTTATAAGTTAAATTACAAATTAACTAAACTGGAAAGTACACACATGCTAATCCAGATAATGAATCGATTAACAAAAACAGTTAGATTAAATAATGAACGCAATTTAATAATGTTCCAAGATCTTGTATAAAGTTCTTTATAAGAAAGTCCCTTGAATGTGAAAGTAAAGTCTATATCAGGATGGTAGTCTAAGCTTAGATAAATAATTGTTTGCAAACTTTTAAGTCACTATCAGGAAAATTTATTCTTAACTTACCGGTAAGTTCATGTAGGTTTATGGGATCCCAGATCATGAGAATTTCCATTGGTCTCTCCTGCCGGCATCTTCCATTATTGTTCCGTTCTATAGCTGGAGAAAAGGCACAGTTGTAGTGACCCTTTTATTGCAAAAAGCGGTCTTCACAAGTCCCGTTTCCATGCTTGCGTGACAGCTTGGTACAGCAAGGGGCATACCTGTGTAGAAGTATATTTCTTGCCACAGGTTATGCTCGTGGAAACCTCCAACTTTCAGAGACGTAACTAGAAGTTAAAGAGAAGACCCAGATTGAAGTTGTCATCTCCTTTTTATATCGCGCTCCATTTTTGGAACTTCTGCGCACTCTTTTGTCTTTTTATCAGCGTATAAGATAATAATCTTATACACTCTCTCTTAAATTTAAGTTACAAAGTTCTCTTTTTTTTTTAGCATTATTCTTCCATCTTTAATTAGCTAAAATATTTTTCTTTTAGCTTATACTTTTGGAATTCTTTTAATTTATCTGGATTAGTAATCTGTATGTCATTTATTCTTTCCAATTAGATAAAAAAAAATAAGAATGACAATTTTAACCTTCATTGCATGTTTTAACAAAAATTATACCAATCAAAAAAAAATCTAAATTTACTTTTTTAGCTTTTACCAAATGCCAATATATTTGTAACATATATAAATAAACGTTACAATATATTAGACCAGCATTTCCCAACATTTTTTGGCTCGCATACCACATGGTAGTACAGCCTGCTAAATTGTACCACATCATAAAAATGATTGTATTTTGTGAAATTTGTTATTGCGAGTGCATTATTTTATTTGCATTATAAATATAGGATGACCATGTATGTATTCACATCTCATAATGAGACAAATTACATTGAAACACACCTAAATGTCATGCCAGATTATAAACTCACTGAAATTATAAACTCACTGTAACATATTTATATGTAGGTGTTTGTTCAAAGTTTCATTTCTTTCCAAAATAATTTTTTAAAGATTACATTATTACATTAAAGGTTATTTGGTACATAGTTTGTTCAAAGTGTTTTCTCATTCCTTCATTTGGTTTTCCCGAATTTGAGTCTGTTTTCTCTTTTTTGGAGCATCTTGCTATTGGTTGGGCCATGGAGAGGATAAATTCAGCATGTCCCAAGTCATGGTAAAAATAACCTCAGGGGTTATCAGGCTATATTGTTCAGTATAAAGTTAATAGGATTAAAATTTTGATGATTAAATACTAGCTTACATCTAGTAAGCCACAATAGATGGTCAAGAATTAATGAGAGTCTAATTTCTGAATGTGATCCTTTTCTGATACATTCTTTCAAATTAAATAATTTAGATTGATTTGCCTTGATCTGATTCATTATTTATCTACTATTTTGTCATATTTCATTTACTAATAAATGGTTTTAATAAAAACACAAAATTATAAAAAACCAATTAGTATATTTTCTTATCATAATCAAATATTTTTATAAAATAAATGTAATGAGATCTTTGTGCTTCTTTCGAACAACATAATTTTTTGAAATTTGGTTCAAAAGATGTGAGGTATACCCTTAAGTCTGTAGCTGCATTCAATCTGTTTCGATACTTATTTTTTAAAAAAATATATGAAGAAAAATTTCTTCCTACTAATTCCGTACTAGTAAATGGTAATAATATTTTAAGAGCTTTCTCAGAAAGTTGTTCATATTCTTTAATGTTTAACCAAAAATTAATTAGATTGTGTCATTTGAATTCTACTTGTAAAGTTCTGTCACATGATAATTCTATTAAATTTTATTTATCCTTTATTGATAATGATGTAGCTTTTTCTAAATTTTCTGCATAGAAGGGGTTTGAAATCCAATTATCATTTGTGTTTTTGGGTTTTGGAAAATATTCCATGAAAGACAATTTTAATCCTGTTAAATGGGCTATTATATTTTCTCGTATATCTTGAGACAGACTAATCTTATTTTCAAACAAAAAATATGTAGAGTTTCGAATATTTCCAGTTGGTTGTTTTCGATACTTATATATATTACTGTTTCCAAAAATCTAATTTCTTAATCATATTTTCAATTTTATCATTAACATTAAAGATTGTTATCGACTGTGCATATTAACAACTTTACTGTATAATATTATTAATTAAAAAAAAATTAAATCATAAAAATATAGAAACGTTTTTTCCTATAATTCATAAAAATTATTTTATGTCCGCCATTATTGATTATTTTTCGTGTACCACCAACCAGCAACTTGCATAGCACTGGTGGTACGCATACCACAGGTTGGGAAACACTGTATTAGACCAATTTTTGTTTTTGCAATTTGAATTTTATAGCGTTTTATTCGATTTCTTTTTGATTTGTATTTTAGGATTTGTTTGATTTTTAATTTTTCAATTTGTTTGCCTTAGGAGTTTTGTGGGGGGAAGTTCAGGATTTGTTCCAACCATTTTTCACCTAAGGCACTATAATTTTCCATCAATTTTGGTGATTTTTGCAGTATAATTTTCCATCAATTTCAGCGATTCTTGCATTTTATTTTTCCATCCATTTCAGGCATTTGTGGATAGAAATTTCTCGCCTCAGGCATTTTAATTTTTCCATTGATTTCAATGATTTTTGCATTTTAATTTTCCATGGATTTCAGCGATTTGAGCAATTTTTGAATAGAAATTTATCACTTACCAGCTTCTTGATGGTTCTGCAACATCATCTGACAGCTTGCCCAGTGTGCCAAAAAAAATAAAGATGTTTAACTTCTTTGAGATCTGAATGGTATTATCGAGTCTCATGTATTTGTGGACTTTGTTCATACATTAAGCCGAATATTTGTCATTATAAACTTTTTTTATCCAAATAAACATGCCAAAACTTAAAATGTGTTTTTATATAATTACAAATAATAGTTTGTCAAATGAATTAGTCAGTGTAATATTTTGTCTGAATATAAATTTACTGTAAACATGCAGTTGCATACAGAAGTCAACTGACAATCAAAAAAAAAAAAATCCAGGCAAAACTAATCCTCCCTGGCAAAAAAAAATCCATTTTACTTAGGTCTTATCTTTATTGAAAATAGCAAAGATTGAGTTATATTTTTGTACAAAATAATTAGTAAATTAAACTAAATCATAGTTTCCATTTACATGTGAATCATATATGCAAAATCTTGGTGATGGCATAAACCTGTGCACTGTAATTAAAATATAATTTTTTACTATTTCAATTCCATCAATGTTACTGATAATTGTTCAGTGTTCTGCACCTGGCACATATGCCCTAAATTGCTGACTCCTGGTGTAGAATATTCTCTCATGAATTTCCCAGTATTGGGTGGGCTCTGGTTTTAAACCTAATACAAATTCATAATCCATAGAGGATCTAAATTCTTTCAGTTATTTAAAGGTCTGGAAAGGTGATTGTAATATTTTTATGAACATAGATAGGTCTGGTTATTAGTATAATTTAGGATTAAATTAAATTATATTTTTCTGCTTATCTTGTCTCATCTCTGTTATTTGGATTTAAATGTGAAATCTCAAAAGTTATTTTTTATTATTAAACATTCATACCCATAGGATTATTATAATTTGTGTTTATCTTTGATGATCTCTCTTTGCCAAATCCCAGTATCATTATAATCAATAAGATTTATAATTGTAACAGAATTGATATTTACTTCATGAATTACTTATATTATTATATTAATAAAATTAGTTGTATTTATTACCTCATTTTGTTCATATACTTATCATTATATTTGTTTAGTTTTTGTTTACATATGAATTAATCTTTCTTCTGAATACAGAAGATTGATAATCAAATTGGTTGAGAGTTGAGATCTAGCAACTATTATCTATTTCATATTCTTTGAAGATATTCTCTTGCAATAATAGTTTTAATATCATCACATAATTATGCAAAAAAGATGCACTGATTTACAGAGCCTCATTAAAAAAAAAATATTGTGCCTTTAGTTATGTCATCACAGAGGCAAGACTTTATATACAGTAGTGATACTCAATGCAAGCCAGAGTAATCAATGCATGCAGGAAGGTTTGTGCATAAAATCCCTATCTAGTGCCTACTCATCCAATATCCCCAGACTCATTTTTAGCTTGTGGGTTTCATCAGTTTGTGTCATGGATCTGAGAGCACTGCATGTAGATCCTAGGATCTATGCAATCCTCCAGCAGCCACCTTTTGCCTTATTAGCTAACTATAAAGCTTTGAGTTCCAAATGAAAACACAAGAATGTTTTTAATTCAAGCTCATCGCTGTGTATAGTCATATATATTTAAACTCACATCAGCATTCATACTTTTTGATATCTTTGGTTCTTACTACAATCACCATAATCCTATTAGGCAGAATTAATTTTAAACCATTAAACATCACATGATCGCCATTCTTTATGCTTACACAAATTGTTTACACAGAAGCAAAATATCCAATACAGTAATGCCGCCAAAAACACAAAAGACACTAAAAAGTATGGATGCTGAACTGAGTTTAGATTTATATAATTATATATGTTAATGAGGTTGAATTGGAAAACCTTATTGCATTTTTATTTTGGACTAAAAGCTTTATAGGTTCTAATAAGGTTAAAGATGGTTGTTGAAGGATTGCATTAAATCCTAAGATCTACGTGCAGGGTTCTCAGATACAAACTCCTCACTGATAAAAACCACAAGATGGCAACTAGTCTGGTGATATTGCATGAGTTGGCACAACATAGGAATTTTATGCACAAACCTTCCTGCAACCATTGATTACTCTGGCTTGCACTGAATGGGACTACTGTATTTAGAGTTTTGCGTGTGTGTGAACAGTTTACGTAAGCATAAAGAGTGGTGATCAATGTGATCATGTGATGTTTAGTTATATTGTCTATGGAGATTAATGCTTTATTTTTATACAATACATTTAGTAAATTAATAACCTTATATTTAATTAATTGAGCTGAAGTAGTTACACCATTCGATCTTAACTTATTAAATAAGTATGTATATATAAATGATATAAAATAAAGCATTGCCTATTCTTTGTAATTAATCAGCGATTTTCAGAATCAGCGATTATTTTAGTAATTCTATAATAATATAAGTAATTAATTAAGATGTATAACAAAATCAAATTTAAAAGAATAAAAACATGTTTTGAATTTCCCACATAATTGAACAATACAACTTTATACAAAATTAGTCAAGAGTGAAAAAAGAGTTAAATATAATTCTGGTTTTTTTTTAAAAAAAAGATAGAAAAGATAATTTATAATTAGGTATTTCTAAAAAGAAAAAAAACGTCTTCAGTTTTCAAAATAAAATATTTCTTTGGTATACCAATTCGCTGTTTTCCAAATATTTTAATACAGAAACTTGTTTTAAATCATATAAATACCTAAATATTGGAAAATAAGTAAAACTTTAAATTACAATTAAATAATATTTTATGTAATAATAAAAAAATAAATCTATTATTTAATTTTTAATAAAATTATGCATTTATGTAATTTAAAAGTGATTTGAACTCAAACTTTCAAGCTCGCTACAACTATTAACTCCATCTTATGCCATCGACACGCATGATCACATCTTATCTTTATCGGATGTATGTGGTCGTGTGTATCGGTTGCATAAGAAGGAGTGAATAGCTATATTTGTTTTATGCATTGCGAATGTGTTTACAAAGTATAATAGTATGTAACATCTTGCTGTACTTTTTTAATGGGCTCGCGGTGGAGACCGCCCCCATTCTCCTAGTTCAGGTAAGAGCACAAAGTATGTTACTGGAATAAGAGCCCAGGACACTCGTGTAGCCTATCTTAGTTCCCTGAATTATATATGTTCATTATTAGTAGCATGGCAATCTTGTTTATTAATATTTAGTCTGTTCCATAATTTATATAGGTGGATCTAAAAAATAGTTCTTTTTACTTATTAAATAACTGTTTAGCATTAGTCTGAAACCCGAATCTTTGGTTACTAGGCTGAATCTGCATCACCTTTAATTATTCGCTCACGTTTTTAATATATATAAACAGCAGCTACACGAAAGCTGTGGTGAGTAATCTATTTTAAGTTAGCACATTCATTTGCAAAATTAGCAAACTATAATGTGAGAATAGGATTTGGCATATTAACTACTATAGGCATAAATCTTATTACCCTTACACACACACACACATACTTAAATTGTTAAAATGAGATCGTTGTAATAATTTAGTCTCATCCACTATGTAACGCCTGCGTGTATTGATACTATATCTTTAGTACTACATAATTATTATCATTTTTTGTTTTACCTGATTTTATTTTATTCAATTAATAAACCTTCTTAAAATTATACTCGTTTCATATTTCTTTCTCGCAATCTAATTCCAATTCATTATTATTGTTATATATGTGTGATATCATTGGCATTGATTTTAGTTTTAAGTTAATTAGTGGGTTAAATAGTCCATTTTAACCCTTTTAGTTAATTGTTAGTAAGTTTCTGAGTCGTGTTGAGAGCCTATGTGACCTCAGAAATGTCATTCATATGGTGTTAAATCATGGAATACTAGTGAATGAGTTGAAGCATGGTCAGATTCAGGATCTCACAATCCCATTTCAGCCAGCTTTGGGGTATTTTACCTGGACTCTGAGTTTTGTTACATGAATGTACAAATTTGACCATTACGATATTGTTTAAAATAATTTATAAAACATTCAATAAAAGTTTGTTAGTATACTACACACAGTGTTATTATTTTTTAAAATAATTTATACTTTTGGATAATTTTAAATATTGATTAAAGTAATTCGTAAAACATTGTAGAACAGTTAGGCTTTTTTTATATCATAAATCTTCATACTTTATTGGAAAGATTTTCACCTTCTCCACCCTTCAAGTCTTTAGCCATTCATATTATTGAAAATCTGATGATAGAATGCTCAAATCCCTTGTTGATGCCAATACGGTTGTTATAGCCATGTTGAATTTAAGCCACTCTGACTCCCATATATAAAAAATATGTCCATTTAAATACCCAAGAGGATGGCAGAATTTAGGCTGAATCTGTAATATTTTAATATAAGTATAATAATATACTGAACTTAGATGTAATTAGAGAGGATTTGAACACAGACTTTCAAAGTCTCATCAGCTATCTATTCCATTTTATATAACCACATACATGTGAAAAAAATAAATGATCTTTAATATATGTATTTCACACTAAACAAGCACTCATCAGTTGGTCTAGGTTATTATCTTTCACACACATATATAATCAGTGATCAGTTTATATTAAAATAAAAAAATCTACATACTTTAATGGAAAGACTTCAATCTTCTCCACTCTCCAACTCTTCACTCATCCATATTATTAAAAAATATGATAATGGAATGCACAAAGCTTTTATTGATACCAATACTGTTGTCATACCATGTTGAATTCAAGTCACTCTAACTCTCATATATAGGATATTAATATGTCAATTTAAATATATAGAAGAGAGATGACAGAATTCAGGCTGAAAGTTCAAATTTCACAAAAAGTATTGTTTAAAGATGTTTAGTAATAGTTTAGCTAATTAGTACTACCATTCTGTATATTACTTATGTTAAATTGGATATTCATCATTTTCGATTTATCCATAATTTTTATTTAAAAATTCCAAATATCTTGATCTACCAAATTATTTTAAAAAGGAAACACTTTATAATAAAATAGAATAATAGTAATAGTAATGTAATATTATTTTTGATAACATCTTTAATAGTATCATTTAATATGAATGCATTTCTTTTCAGACAATTATGATTTGTCTTGACTTTAAAAGCAAATATTTTTGAATAAAATCTGAATATAATCATATTATTTTTCCAAATAAAATAAATATAAATATTTTACAAAAATAATTGTAAACCCACAAGAAAACAAGGAAAACATATATTGCCATTTTCATAAATCTAAATAAATGAATAAATACACTCAAAAGATCTCACAAACACTCTCATGCAGAGATTATGAAACTATCAATTAGTAATGTAAGATCATTATAGTTAGTTTCTCTGTACTGAACTGATCTCTTGAACCTTTTTTAAATTAATAAATCAATATTAACTTAGATCTAATTGTTGCCATCAAATTAACACAAAACTAATAAAATATCAACAGAGATAGCTGCAAAAGAGTGAGTTAAAACAAAATGACCAACAGTGACATCATATGCTTCACTCAACCATTGGAGAAGTTACTTAAAAGAGTTAAAAACATTGAAACAATAACTTTCCAAGCCCCTATCATTTCACCATCAAACCTAATGACACTCTCATCTGTGCTAAGTTCGAACCTATTTAAATGTTAATAAATTTAAAATTAGTTCATGTCTGTCTAAACAGCATTATATATTTACGTGCGAACCAACGCTATAATTAGATAGGATTAGTAAAATTATAGCGTACTAAAGTTATTTAATATTTCTAAAAATGGTTATTATATTATTTAAGTTAAGAGTAAATTATTAATTTTGTTGTTTAATATTGTAATTTCGTATGTGGATATATAATCTGTGCTATATAGAAGGACATGATTTAAAATATGTAAAAGCCATTATCTAAAAATAATATTGAATATGTTTAAAAATTGTTAAAAGATTTCTTGTTTTAAATATATTTCAGGGAAAAGTTTCTCGAAAATATATTTAAAAGCTATATCAAAATATATTTGTAAATTATTTTTAATAAATATGTTAAAAATGTTTTCGTTTTAAAAAAATGTTAAAAGGTTGTTTTTAAATAGAAAGAGTTTCTATTATATGTAAGATTAAAAATTTCTATTATATGTAAGATTAAAAATAAAAGCTGGTCAAGTAATTAAAAGATTTTTGGTTGTAAACAAGTGTCATTAACGACCACACCTGGAATTCGTAAAAAGTAAAACTAGTTCAAAATTTACTAATTAAAATCTCCTTAGATAAGATTTAAGTTATTTTAAAATCTAAATTGGACAATTGTTTGCAACGAAAAATCTTAATTATAATAATAGCTTATGGAATGTTTCTAACATAAGTTATCTAAGATCTGGATTATAAATTGAAAAATATTTAATTAAATTCCTGAGTTTAGTGAGTCTTGAGGCGGGAGATTCCGATAAGGAAAACAGATAAATACTCTGTATTTTTAACGAGAGAGCCATATTGTTAGAGATTTTTAGACAGCCATATTGTTAGTGAGAATTGCAGCCAGTCTTCACAATTGTTAAAGTTTAACATGTCCGGCTAAAAGCGGGCATCTTGTTGCTGTTACTCCGCGGGAGAACGGGGTTTCTCTCGTCGAAATGCCTAAACCACCATCATGCCGATAGAAGAGACGAGCCTAACATAATGGGAAAGATGATGCCGCCCAGTCAAACTAAACCAAACCAACAGCCAAGAACTTGCAGATAAATCATACCGGTACCGTTTTATTTTTCAAACCGCAGAGCTCTGTGTAATTCTGTGTAAATGTAAATAATATCTATATAAGTTAGCTAACTTTCTTTTAAAATAATGATAAAGCTAAATGTAACCAAAACTTAAATCCATTTAATTAATATTTTAAATATGTCAATTGCTATCCGAAATTTCATGTTGTTAAAGTTTAAATAATCTGAGTAATTTATATTTTCCTTTCATTTAAAGTAAATTATTTAGTTTAAAGTTATATCACTGCGGTTGTGTCTATATTTCTTTGCTTATTTTAAATGCTTATTATATTTTATATGCCAATATTTCGAAACAGTAGGCACTTATTTTTATGTTTTAAGAAGATATTTGAAAATCTTCGCGTAATTTATTTATAGCATCAACTTTCTGCGCTGTTTCGAAATCCTATTTTTTTTATTATTTAAATGATTTAATATGTGAAATGTGGCTCTTTTATAATCAACCAGTTAAAAACTTAACCTTATAGTTTTATTTAGAATTAAATTTAGCCTTGATCATATAAGTATATTTGACATTTAAATTCTTAAGTCCATAGAAATATACTTTTCCTCCTTAAATATTTATTATCTATAAGTAACTTAATAGATCGAACATGTCAAAGTACAGATGTAATAATATTCCCTTTAGTAGCATAGAAATTTATTATCAGGCTACGCAAGAGTTGGTCCCAATTTGATAGAGCTAATATGCTATTAACTCGTATTTCATAGTATGAAATATACTATTCTTTGCTTGGCGGATGTGATCTTATTTTATAAAAATATTCTCGTTTTGCTGCTATACGTAATATACGTATCTTAAGATGGAGCCACGGCGTTGCCAGCACATCTTCTCTTATAGGGTAGAGCAGTAGCGAAGCCTGAGCCAAGGCCAGGTTAGCACGTAAGACCCCCGCCATTCCTGAACACAATGTTCCTTTTCACGCAGCATTGCGATCGGTTACAGGGTACCGGCGTTTGTCGCAAGAACCCTGAAGTTATTTCATCCATCCGCAGAGCGACTTTTCCTATTATTGTTTACCTGTGCCATAGCGCATTGGTAAAATCTTATGCAGCCAACTCTCCCACCTTAACCTAACGCTTTCAGCATTCTGAAATTTTCTCTCGAAAGCCATGTTCGATCGATCATTACTTGAGCTGGTTTATGCGCTCGTTATTAAATTATATTGTATATTTTAGTAAATGAATTCATGATCAAAGTTTAATATAATTATTTATATACCAGCCACAAATGTAATAGGATTTGGCTTATCGAGATTTATAGACATAACGTAGTGATTAATTATGTATCAATTGTAAACAATTCCTAGGATGGGCACATGTTAAACTCATCTATGAAATTTAATGATTACTTATGTAAAGTGATTTTGAATTATCAAATGTTTGTACATTCGACGCTGAAATGTGTAAAACTGATCAATTTCATGCCAATTGTAAATAAATATATAATTAATTTAATGTATTTCGTTCTCTGTTTCGTTATTGATCTAATTCAATCCAATTCTAATTACTATTTATAGTCTATATATGTGAAAACTATGCATTAGGTTAAATTAAATTTAGTGATATTTTAGTCAATTAAGAACCTTTCTTTTATTCATCAGAGTCTTATTGCTTCTCCGTGACCTATGTCGGCCGTGTGGAAAGAGGTATACTACGTGTAATTTCAAGGTGGTCATTCGTAGGGTCTTGAGTCTTGGAATCCTGGCTTACGAGTTGAAGTGCGGTCGGACTCGGGATGTTACAGTCCTAGTCTGGTCAGCTTCGGTCTCTTTTGCTTGGATTCTGAATTCTGTTACGCGAATGTACAAACTTGACTGTTACAACATACAGGTATATTTCCTTTTCTATCAAAAGTATTCCACCAAAGTTTAATTTGATCATTAATTTCATTTCTCCAATAAAGATATTTATATATGTAAATTTTTATAATTCATTACTACAAGTACTTTTTGTTTTGTGTTATTTTATTGCAAACTTGTTAAACGTTATTTTAAGATTTTCAGCGTTCAGCTTTAGGCTTATTTCACATCTTTCATTTGACAGTTCTCATAACATTTATTGAAACTATGAAGTATTATTTACTAAAAGATATTACATTATTCACAAAATTATGGATATGAAACTTGGTCACTTAAAAAAAAACTCTTCAATATATATATATAACAAAACATAAAAATAGGCGTGTTGGCATTAACAAAAAATGATTCAATTTTTTTAATTTCTTGGATAATAAAACAAGTTATTACTGAATGTAAAACTTAAAAAACAAAAAGGGTTGAGATGGAAAGTTCTATAAAAGATGATCACAGATGAATAGCTAAAATCTAAAATTAAATTCTAAAAAATTTTAAGAGCTTAGCTCATTAATGTGTAAAAAAATCTAAGATTAAGCCTGAAGCACTTAATTCAACTATCTTTCATAATCACAAAAGAGAACATGGCTATAGCTATAATCCGAGTGCTATCACAAACTAAAATAAAAGAGGTGTGGTTCATTACATAAAATAAATATGTAATAAACCAAAAAACTAATAGCATTCAAATCAGCAAAAAATTAACGTTCTCAGCAGCCTGATCATGAATAAAGTACCCTCCATATAATAAATATTATTATATTTTATATTTAAACTCTGTATGAATATTTTTTCACATTAACATTTAGAATGGGGGTGTGGAAACGTAATAATGGATGGATGGAAAATGTTTGTTTCAATGATGTGAAAAAAAATTAGTTATGAATCAGACAAGATGGATTAAATTTGGATAGACATATAACCTGAAAGTGTGCTATTGTTTAAAAATTATATATATAAGTCTAAAACTGCCTTTTTTTTCCATATGACATAGCATCGGCTGGGAGGCGACCCCGCAACAACTGTCTGCAACCAACTGCTTGCTTGCAAGGCAGCTGCGCTGACCTCTCGGCTAACAATGCTTGACTACCTTTTAATAACTCCCTGCATAGCAAAGTTTCTCTGAAAACTTAAGTTAAGTGAAGGAAGTTGGCCAACTGCTGAATGGTGAAAATTTGAATTATTTGTCATCATTATCTACTAAGAATAAATAAGTGAATACATACCAAACAATGTTATATGTTTAACTAAGTTGGTTATGTTCCAATTGAAAAAAGATGTGACAATTGATTGGAACAACAAAATAAATTCAAGTCTTATTTATTCAAATTCCGGACAGACATAGCAGTTGGATATACTATCCTTAGATCCTAAAACTATATGTATATACTGGGTTTCCCCGAAAATAAGCGCTAGCATGATTTTTCAGGATTTTGATAATATAAGGCCTACTTCGAATATAAGACCTAGGTAAGAATGTCAGCCTGATGGACGGAAATCATTTGTCTGTTGAAACATATGGCAGACGTATAGAATTATCAAGTAATGACCATAACATTCAAAACATTTATATATTTACATTACAACTAACATAAGAAAATAGAAAACATTTTGAATTAAAGTAATAAACGTATAAATAAATACAAATGTAGTTTTTATACTGGAATAAATGTTACACAAAATTATTTTGCTGGCAGTCTCATAACTAATTATTTTAATAAACTTACGAACACAATTTTTTTTTCATTTATCAACGCGCCTGCTTTCATTTAGTCAGATACGAGATTTCCTCTTTCATCTGACATCCAACCATATATATTGTAAATAAATCAACACTGGATATCTGAAAAGGCTGAAACTTATTACTAGCAAGCGATCTCAGTTCACAAATTTATCGCGTAATATTTCATATATTATTTTAAATTAAATATTACTAATTTCAACAACACGTAAATAGCTTTTAATGTTCTCGTATATAACGAGAATGTTCGGTGATATAATTATAATGCTAAATGTGACATATTCAAGCCGTAGTAAAAGTTATTTACGCACTGTTGTAATTGGTAATATTGAATAAATGTAGATTTTTGAGCTTAAATACATCTAGATTTTTATATTTGAATAAATATATATTTTTGTACTTGAAAAAAAATCATATCTCCTGAAAATAAGCCTTAAACCGTCTTTTGGGGCAAAAATTAATATAAGACCAGGTCTTAGTTTTGGGGAACATTGTATATAAAATCCATTTATTGCAATAAGATATTTCAAGGTGTGCTAATGTTCTTCCCATTCATATAAGAGCAGTGTGAAAAAAGAGTACAGGTGGGGATGGAGATAGCCTCATTCTCTAATCTTTAATTATATATATAATGCTAGCTGGAGAAATTTATATATAAAAAATAATCTCACCTATATATCAATAAAACAACCCAGTTCTATTCTACGGCCACTTGTTTACAATTGCCTAGCAACGGCGGTGAAATTTAATTACTGTGTTTTGTTGATTTATTGATGGGATTGTTTTTTATATATATTATTATTTTATGTATATTTGTTTGTAAAACTTTTATATATTGCGATCAAAACAAAACTTTATTACATATTTGTTCTGGAAAAAAAAAAAAAAAGCTTTTAATAGTAGAAAGCAAGCTCTTTATTCCAAAGATTGATTATTGTTTTTCAATGAAGTTATTGCCGTCAGGTTAATTTGTGTTTGATTAGTAATAAAAAGTAAAGTGTTCTCAGTTTATTTAATATTTTAATGTCACCTAGGAGCAAATTTTATTTATACATAAACATGTTTTATTAAAGATTGTATCCCAAATTATTTTTGACATTTATAATCAAAAAAGAAAACACAGTTATTATTACATTTTGTGTGAAAAAAAAAATCGCTCGTAATTATTTGATCTAAATGAAAACAATTTATTTATTAAAACGCAAAATTTGAAAGCAAGTGTAAAAATCGTGTATTTATATTTCTACTAACATATCATTATAATCGATTGATGCCAACAATATTAAAATTTATTATATTTTTATTTCTAAATCGACAACGTAATAATATATAATTGGAATATAAACACCGATAAAGAGATCGTACTACCATTGTTTAAAAAAAGTTTATAATATTATTAGGCTTTAGTTTATACATAAAAAAGTCCAAAAGTAGAAAGTTGAGTCAAACAATCTGAATACTATGCAATTATCTTTCATTGGGTGCACCCCTTTTTCAAAATATATATATATAGATAATTACCTATCTTTTCAGTTAATTTTTTTTTTCTAGAATCTGAGTTTCACAAGAAGTAGCTGTATTTATCTTAAGCTTTACCAACTAAGAACTTTCTTACATTCAGGATTTTGAATGTGATGTGATGTACTGTAGCTTCTTCTTAAACGAAGTCAAGAATCTCTCAGCAATTATACCAAGAAAAACGTGTTAGCTACTTAATTTTATATTCCCCAATCTAATTTTTCCCATATTCTGCTCCATCCCATTTCCTCAACATAATCTTTGAAAGTTCGAGTCAAGCACACAGAGACATGATGAATAGTGCCAGTTTGTGCATTTACTATCATCGATAACTAATATATATAATAAACAAATCTATTAATTTTCAAGTTTTGGGCAATAAATAATAAATAAATTTCAGAAGATTTCCAATTAGTAATACAGCATCATTATCAAATGCATAAAAATATAAAATGGATATTTTAACTCCCAGAGAGCTCTATTTAATTTCCCGAGAGCTCTATTTAATTTCCCAAGTTTCATGAAATTTCATATTAGATCTTTGTTTATTAAGCAATTAAACAAAATATTTCCTCCATTAACAGAAATATGTTAATGTTATTCTTATTTTGTAATAATTTTATTTATTTATTATATACATGCATATATATATATATATCATTTTCAGCCATCATCATCCATTGCAGAATGAAGACCTTACCATGTTTTCCTGAAGGTTTGTGATGACGGTGTTCTAGTTGTATTTTTATATTGGATTATTTCCATCATCTAATACATGTATTGAATGTCTTTAGAAAAATTTAACTTTATTTAAATATTCCAAATATATCAAACAGGTTAGTATATGCACAACGTTTTGAGAGGTATTATTCTCCCTTCTTGTTCAGGCATTGCTGGCCTGACCAGTGAAAATATTAGTGGGGGATTTGAACCGTGGACCCTTAGATTCTTGAGTATTAAATTTTAAGGTAATGCTCTAACCAACTGAACCCTCCTGAAAAAGGCAACAGTCAGTAGAAATTTCAAATACTTATCTATGAAGTTCTTCCTGATTTCTTCACTTTTTCCTAAGAGCAAAATTGATTAGTGGTTTCTATACATTATGTGTAGTCACACTAGGTTGGCTTATGGGATTCTTTGCCATTGTTATGTGAGCATCTTCTTTAAATTTTCTTCTTTGTACCTTTTCTTCTCTATCCAATATTTTTGTATTTTTCCAATTGAACATATGTTCATTAGTATATACATGGTCTGCTAACTTAAACGCATCTGTTTTCTCTCTTCCAGTCATCAGTTTGGGTTCTTGCAAGTGCTTTTCAATGGAACTACTGGTCTCACCAATATATGGTCTTCACATTCACATGGTATTTCATAGATGCAGTTTTTTCTTTTCAGTATTTCAAGTTTAGGTTTTGTAGATGTTAGAATTCCTCATAGTGTGGTATGGCTCTGGAAAGCTGATCTGATGTTATACTGATTGCAGATTTTTGTAAATTTGTCTGCTATGTTTGGAATGTATGAGCTCACTACAGTACCAATAATTATCTTTTCTTTTGAGGTTTATTTTTGTTGTCTATTTAACACTTTCTTAATAACAGCTGATGGATAACCATTTTTCATAAGAGTTTGTTCTATGTAAATCTTTTCTTTTTCCAAATCACTGGTTTCTGAACAAACTTCTTTTGCTCTGTTCCATAGTGATAGTATAACTCCATGTTTTGTGTTTCTGATATGATTGGATATATAGGCTAGGTATATTCCTGTATGTGTAGGGTTTTGGTAAACTGTACTTTTGATTTTGCCATGAGGAGACTTGTCACAAGAACATCTAAGAATGCCAGTTTTTGTTCTTGTTCTAATTCTATTGTGAATTTAATGTTGTTAATGAATTTCCAGAAAGTTTGTAGTAGTGCTTCACCATGTGGCCAGACAACAAATGTATCATCCACAAACCAAAGCCAAACTTTAGGTGGATATGGAGTAGTTTTTATGGCTAAGGTTTCAAGTTCTTCCATGTAAATATTGCTAATCAGGGGAGACAATAGGAAGCTCATAGCCATTTCTTGATTTTGTTAAAAGAATTCTGTGTTATATTAAAAGTAGAAGGCTTTTATGCAGAATGTTAATAGTTCCATTATACTGTCAATAGGAAGAGCTAACTTACTGGTAAGCATTGATGTGAAAAGTTTATTCACAAATGTACCATATAAAGAAGCATTGTCCATTGTAAAGAAAAGATTAAATGATGATAATAGTTTACAAACCAGAACAGCTCTTCCTCTTGACAGTATCATTGTTTATGATTCACACACCCACACACACGCACGCGCACACACACACACACATATATATATATGGTAGATTAATAACAAAAAAATGTTTATTATTTCTTTCCTTTAACTTTATTTTCTTGCTTGTGTCTAAATTTGATCATTCTTTTTTTGTATTGTTGTAATGGGTGTAAATTAAACAACAATTGACGGGAGGTTTTTACAAAAAGGTCCGGATTACTGTTTAAATTTTATAGTTTAGTTTAGATTATGTATTTATTGTATGTTTGTTAAATGTTTAATTATTAAAAAAAATAATTGTTTAATTATAGAAACAATTAATTAATTCTCAGATACAGTGCTTGTGCCTAATTTTATATTTTGGTAATAAGTTTCATTTGATTTGAATTCTCATTATACATATAGCTTGATTTATATTATATGTAGGGAATGTTGTTACAGTGGGTATCAGGTTTGAATTAGGTAAAGGTGCTTTTATTTTGGTGGAGTACAAGACCACATCTTACAGTATATATGTATTTATTTATACATACATCCAATATACAAAAATACATGCCAAAAGATTAAGAAATCTATAAAATGATACAACAAATACTAATAAGTGAGACTTGAAACAAATTGTAAGTGTGATACAAATTTAGAAATAAATTAGAGACATCTTGATGATAATAAAACTAATGTTGGTAATATTTCGTAAGCAACATTTTATAAAATTACTTCATTCTTCAACTGTGCAATATCTTAATTAGATTTACATGGGCAATTTGAGAATCATTTTTGTTCTTTTTATTTCAATAAATAAACTTGTTTTTCATTAAAACTTTATTAAAAATGAGAATAATAAAATCCAATATGCTGTTATTTCATATAAATTATAACAGCTAATAAAAATCATATATAACAATAATATAAATATGTATTAATCATATATAAAAAACCTTTTTCAGCACACAGCTTAGTGCCCTTTACAAATGTTAATAATCTATTTTAACATTAATTAATTATTGCATATATAACTCCATCTAGTGTTTCATCATGGGTATAAAATAACAGCAATAACAAAATAAAACAATAAAATAGAATAAAACTTTTATGTAGAGGTTCAATATAATTTTAAAATATTAACTATAAAACATAAGAATATACAAAACAAATAATACATTATACAACTTTTTTTCCATTTATTTCCAATTGATCAATTGTTAACTAAATTTATTAAAGTTTTTAAATATTTATATAATTATTTAAGTTATTTTTAATGTAATATGTTTCATATATTTGTCTTCTCTTTGGAATTTTAATGTAACTTAAAGGTTTAATATTTTTAAGGGTTTTTTTTTTAATTTTAAATTAATAGCAGTCAATATTCATTTCAATTAAAGTTTATAGAATCAAATAAATACAAACAAATATTACATTTCATCTGCAAATGAATCACTCTATGCCTATTTTCAGACCCAAAATGCCAAAATAACATGATTTATTAAGCAGATTAACAAGATTAATAATGATCAATGATGATAAATTTTTCAATTATATGGATGTTTTTATCAATTGATGAGGATAAAGATCATGCATATATGGTACATGGATAAATATAAAAAAGGATTATAATATAATCATGAATAAATAATTTAAATAAAAATTTTTCAGTGCTAAAAGCTTTGGATCATCTAGGCATAGACCAAGACTATTATCATATTCTAAAGAATATTTATAAAAATGCAACAGCAACAATTAAATTTACATAACAATACTAAAAAAATTAACATTGAGCAAAATATGTGAATGAATAACTCCACAGCAGTTTTGCAAGAAGTATTTTGTAAATGAAATTGGGAAGCATAAAACTAGATGGAGATTAATTAAGTCATCTAGATTTTGCAGATGATATTGTTGTTTATGCAAATAATATTTGAGAGCTTCAGGAAATGCTACATGAGTTGTCAGATTAAAGTATAAAAGTAGGATTAAAGATAAATATTAACAAGACTAAAGTAATGTTCAATGGATTTTCTCAAAAGATAAAAATAAAGATGGGTAATGATGAGTTAGAGGAAGTTAACAACTACAAATATCCTTTTCAGATTATTACTATAGATGGAAACATAATGGATGGAATTAATTATAAAATTAAACTTTGTTGGAGTGCTTTTGATAGAAATAATTTAATATTAAAAGGATGCCCATGTTTTTGAAAAGGAAGTTTTTTAATAAATGTGTGTTGCCAGTTCTTATTTAGAGATCTAAGACTTGGACACTTAACAGAAGGGGCAATACAGAAACTTCAGACCACTCAATGAAGTATGGAGAGATGGATGTTAGGAGTAACAAGAAGAGATTGAAAAATGAAATACATGAGGTGAGAAAACAAACAGCCATTACTGACATCATTGAATGAATTAAGAGACTGAAGTAGTGTTGGGCTGAACACATGGTTAGAAGAGATGATAATAGATGAACAGTTCAATATTTAAACTGGATTCCAAGAGATTAAAAAAGACCTAGAAAGAAACCATGTAAGATGGGTGGAAAATATGGAAGTGTGCTTGGGTGTTGTGGAGAAGAGAGGCTAGAGATTGGAGATGGTGGATTGAACTTGAAGGGACCTTCATCCTTGAATAAATTAATAATGGTTGAGCATGATGATGATGATGATGAAATAAGTCAAATCCATTAATTTATCCAGGTTTACAAATATTTATAATTTTTTGAGCACCATGTAAATGCAAATATCTACCTATTGTGTGGTCTGCATATTCTCCTTATCCATTACAGTAGCATAATAAAGAAAGCACACTGAAAATAGAAATTCTAATATTTAGGGTATATGATCATGGACTTTCACATGATCCACTACTCTCCACTCTATTTTATAGCATTGATTCACTTGAACACATATATGTTGAAAAGATAAATAATCACCAATACACATATTTTATGCTAAACCAGCAATCATCAGTTGGTCCAGATTACCATCTCCACACATATATGCTATAAGAGCTCAGATATATATTAAGGTAGCCAAACCTCATACTTTAATGGACAGGCTTCAATCCACTCCACACTCCACCTCTTCAACCATCCATCCAATTGAAAATCTGATGATGGTATGCTCAAAGGCCACCATGAGGCCGAAATTCTCGTCACACCCATGTTGACCTAAAGTCAATCTGACCCCTCATATTAAACATTAATAAAACATATGATGAAATTACAACATAAATCATCATAATGCTATCACTCATTAATGTTTACCAATTCCAAAATAAATAAATAAATGGATGAATGAATGAGTTGAAATGAGAATCACCAAGTTTAAATAAAACAAACAGTAAACGATATTTAGAAAATGCATGTAAAGAACGTAATGTAAATTACTTAATAATAAAAATAAAGAAAATAAAACAATAACAAAGTGAATAAACAATTAAATGAACACCAGATTAGAATACACTTTAAAGTCTGTAACTCTGATCTACTATGCTTTAAAGGAAATAAATAGGATAATTAGATTTTGAAAATATTTTGCGTGAATCAAAAGAAATGTATGCATCATTCACTGTTTAGATTCAGATTTACACACATACTTGGATTATAAATTATATCAGTTTCAAAACAAGAACGTATATTCTAAATTATGCACTTCAAATTATTTTTAATTGAGGTTTGATGGAGTTTACAATGCATTGTTTTGTGGAAATGTTTCATTATTAAATTTGGATAGAACTATGGATAGATATTTTGAATTATCTATCTTCTGATTATCCCTTAAAATATTTGTATTGCTCTTACAAATATTTATTTTACATCTACGTAAATACAAACACGTTTGTTTATAATATTTTCCTGAAGGTCTGTGATGATGGTGTTTTAGTTGTATTTTTATATTGGACTATTTCCATCATCTAATATGCTTATTGAATGTCTTTAGAAAAACTTAAATTTATTTAAATATTTCAAATACATTCAACTATTGGTAATAGCTTAAATATTCTAAATACATTCAACTATGCTATTACTAACAGTTGTATGCATTTGGAATATTTAAATAAAGTTAAATTTTTCTAACGACATTCAATATGCATATTAGATGATGGAAATAGTCCAATATAAAAATATAACATTTGTTTATAGTTTTAAAATGACTATCATATATTTAAAGATATCAGACAAATATGATATATCTATCTTTTATAATCAGTTAATAATGGATTTCTTTTTACGTGCATATTAAAGTAAAATTAATACAGTTCCCAAATCCCCCCCCCCCCCAACGTACATTATTCTATTGTAGAAGTAATATTATCATTCTATTAATTATTTGTGGTACGAGTGCTTTCATATACATCAAAATACATATCGGGAGAAAGAATACTTGATGCGTTTTTTTTATTATCCATGCTTATACAAATAAAAAAAAAAAGAATGTTAATGTTATTATAAATTAATCAAATAAAAATAATTATTTTAGTTATTTGATCGAGAATGCATCTACTACAATAAAAATGTGTGAGTTTGTTCTTTTTTAAAAAAAACTTAAAATGTTATCTTTAAATTACAAAAAACGTTAGAGTGCTATATTAAATAAACATTTTTTTTAATTTGTAAAGATAATAAAATAAAATTAACAGAATAGTTTTACCATTCCGCATATATTATTTATTAATGAAAGTTTTTTTCTTCTCTTGCCCGATGATTTTCTTTCTTTAGGGTTTATGATAATCCACACGCGATGCCTCAATAATACCATTTGATAAACTGAATATCATTGCTTTGTTCGATTAATATTTCCAATTATTTTTGAATTATCTTAACAGTTGAAGTTTCTATAGATCAGAGATGATGGGGTGAGAGACTCGAAATTTCGGTTATTTTTTCCAATTCCTCCGAAGTGTATGTAGTTAATGATAAAAAGACGTAGTTTTTCTTCACTTCTTTCCTCTTTTAGCTAGCCATAGTACTTATAAATAATGCAATAACATGATTTTTTATTCAGTTTAAAAAAGCAAACTTTAATTGATTTTGTTTCTTTCAAACTTTTAATCTATTTGTTTTATAAATTGTTCGTGATAAATAACACATACATTTTATAAGTCAATTTTCCAGTTGCATAATTCTTTAAAAAAAATAAAGTATCAAAATGATTCATTTACTATTATTTTTTTGAATTAATAAACTTGCCACAGGCATTTTATTTTAACATGGCGAAAGGTGTTAATTTATGTGTATGTGCACACATTTATTCACAACCATTATACTCTCATTGATTCTGCAATAAAGTGTTACTATTCATAGTTGAGATAGAAGTTATGTTTTACTGTTCTTCAAAATATTATTTTTCTTCATTTTCAATAAGATTGAGTGATTTATTCTTACCAAAGAAACTTTGAGAAACCTTGCTAGTATTTTGTTTTCTATTTTCTTTTTAACTTCTATTCAACTCGTTATGTGGAAGCCATCAGACTTCAGTATATTAAAGCATATCTGAAGTAGTTTTATTTACTGTCTGAAACTCTTTATATAAAAGTTAAGCATTATATTTGAGAGATATAAATTCAATCAAATGTATGATGGATAACATATTAATTAATGACAGAAAATATAATTAAAAGTTTGTTATGTAACTTTAAATATATTTATGCAGATACTTGACAAATATACTATTGGCACCTAAGATATATACTTTAATCCATAATTTATTTTCAGTTAGATTAAATTGATATAATTTTTGAAATTCCACAGTCAGTTGTTTTAAAATGTAATAATTTCTAAAGTCATTATATTTAGTATTCATTGAAAGACCATTGTTATAAATTTTATTTTTACTAATAGATACACATTTATAAAATATATTAAGTAATATAAACAATGAGGATTGCCAATTCCTCAACAAGCTTTATAATAAATGCTTTGCCAGAGAAAGCATTTAAAATATCTGTCAGAACCCCCCCCCCCAACCCCTGATCATGGTTTTGTGCTTTGGCACTCCTCAGAGAGGTGCCAGGGTAGGTTCAGACATTAGATCTAAAAATACCAATGCCAAAACATGAAACCATGGTCAGGGGTTTGGGGGGGGGGGTGTCTGACAGAGATATTTTAAATGCTTTCTCTGGCTAAGCATTTATTATAAAGCTTGTTGAGGAATTGGCAATCGTCATTGTTTGTAACTTATAAGCTTAAGAGTATAGGGTCATGTGATCTATGACTCTTATTTTGAATATTAAGTAATATATTTTATAACCATATATTTAACCCTGTGAGTTAGATATATATTTTAAAGCATTGAAAAAAATTTTAAATAAGATTATAAGTAAATTTCTTTATCTGTAATATTATAATAAAAATCTTAAATTATATGTTTCAATAATATGAGTTAAAGTAATCCAGTTAGCCTATTTAGTTATCATTTATTTAAAAAGATATATTACATTGTTTAATATTTGCTTGAAAGAATAAAATTAATATTTTGAAACTAGAGCTTATTACGTTTCAAACAGATGTAATAAAGGTAATTTATGCTGTCTGAAATGGTTAGTTAACTTTGTTAGAATCTTAATTGTTAATTTTTAAAATAAATAATTTTAAAGTAATAGTTATGATTTATTAAAGATCAGTTTATGTGAAGGTATTTAAAATCATATTTTAAAGATGGTAAATATAACTTATTGAGATTGGTGTTAATTTTAAATTAACATTAAATATTAGTCAGTAACTAACTTATTTTCAATGCATTAAAAATGATTATATTTTAACATGTGTGTGTGAATGTTTAGTGCATGCAGATGAAATATTGAAAGTTGAGAAGATTTATTAAAAGGAAGTGTATTTTAAAAAATGGGTACATTCAATCAATTTCTAATTATTAAAAAAAAAGCGTTTAAATAATATGTGGGAAAGAGTGAAAAAAGAGATATTTGAATAAAAAGAATGTTTAATCTGAAAATAAATAGATAATTTTTATCAGTATTAAATAAATTATTTATTGTAATAATTAAGTTGTAATTAAAAAGCTAATTTTCAGTCTAGACATTCACATTCACATGACCTAAACATTTGTATTGATAAAGTTCAAGGTCAGATCAATTAACAAAACAAAAGTACACTAGTAATTTAAATATAATAAATACAAGAAGAGTGGTTTAAAATATGAGAAATGCAGTAGAAAATCTTGATGTGTATGGGTGTTAATCTAAATTTTATTATTAAAATTTTAACTTCATTTTGATTTTGAATTTTTTTTTTTTTTCTTTAAAGTCAACTTAAAAATTTAAGTTTTATATTTTATCATCATTATGTCTGAATAAATAATATTTGTCTAAATCACATGTTGTTAAATTGGAAATAATAATTGAAAGTTTGCTAATCTTCCACATGTGCTAAAACAGTCAATCAGATTTTAAACAGCTGTCTTAAGAATGATCAGGCTTTGACACATGACAGAGATTTTGACAAGAAAAGGATGATACCAACCTTTTCTCAACTTAACATTTTAAATATATAAGCCAGTCTTAAACATCTTGGCCTGAAAGTTTGAATATATAAACATATACACTTATCATGGCTGCAGAAAGGAGTTTGCTATTAACTGAAAGGAGACCCTTTGATTCCTCTTGGAGACCTTAAAGGAACCGAGCAGGGCAAATTCCTAATGTCCACTCCATAAGTTCTTGTCATTGCAGCTGTTATTACTATGTGATTATTCATATAGTATACGAATATGGATGGGCTGCTCACCAACATGCATTAGCCAGCGTGGTGAGTTTATTGGCTTTTTACCTCTGAGTTTAAGATCAAGAAAAACCATGGTCTTTCTTCTCAGTGCCTGATAAGGCAGAATGAATGTTTGTGTAAATTATAAATATTTTTCCCATATATATATACAATTATGACAGACAAAAATAAAGCATTGCCCTTATTCCCAGGAGGCTGTAAAGTCACCAACCAAGGCAGCGGTTGGTGGCCGAAGGCGGAGGGTGCTAAGAATCCCCTGATTGCGGACCCAGGCTGCCATTTGATGATGACTTTTTATTTAGGTACTTACAACTGCAGATCACTTTCAAGTGAAGGAAGATTGCAAGAATTAGAAGAAGAACTGTCTTATATTAAATGGGACATTATTGGACTTTGTGAAGTTAGAAGAAAAGGAGAAGAAACAATTGATTTAAAAAGTGGACATATACTCTATTATAAAGGCACACATATTGGAAATACAAGTGGAGTAGGATTCATTATAAATAAAAAGTGGAAGAACAATATTGTGGAGATTGATGGTGTATTGGACAGAGTGGCAAGATTAGTTATACAACTTAATAGCAGATACCAAATGCAGATAATTCAGGTTTATGCCCCAACAAGTTCTCATAGTGATGAAGTAGTAGAAGATTTTTATATGGATGTACAAAAGGCTTTTGATCAGAGTAAACAACATTTTAAAATTGTTATGGGAGACTTTAATGCTAGAATTGGTAAACAAATGAAAGATGAAATTGCTGTAGGTAATTTTGGTTATGGTAATAGAAATGAGAGAGGACATAGACTTGTGGAGTTTGCAGAAAAAGAAAAACTATATTATGAATAGATTTTTTGAGAAAAATGTTAAAAGGAAATGGACATGGAAGCATCCAAATGAAGGTATAGCAGAATTGGATTATATTTTGACTAACAGAAAATACATATTTCAAGATTGTAATGTTCTTAATAAATTTAACACAGGAAGTGATCATCGATTAGTAAGGTGTAAGTTACGTGTTAATGTAAAACTAGAGACAAAAATTATTAAGAAAAACAATATTTACAGTTGATATTCCTAATCTTCAGAAACATTCTAATGAATCTAAATTAGAACTTACAAATAGGTTTCATGTGTTAGGAGATTTTGAACATGATTCAGATTTGAATGAAATTAATATGAAAATAACTGATACCCTTTTAAAAACTGCAACAAACATAGCTGGTAGAAAAAAGCAGCAATTGACTAATAAAATTTCTACTGAGACTAGAGAATTTATGAAGAAAAGAAGGAATATGAAGATATACAAAAATGATGTATTAAAAAGAATTGAATATCTCGAATTTTGTAAAATGGTACGGAAAAGAGTTGAAAATGATATAAGAAAGTATAATTGTGAAATAGCAAGGAAAGCTATAGAAGAAAATAAAAGTCTCAAAAATGTTAAACAACATTTTGGTATTGGTAGGAAATTTATATTCGCAATAAGAAAAAAAGATGGAATTATTACTAAAAAGAGAGATGACATCATGAAATTGGTAGATTTTTATCAAGAATTATATAGTAATAAAGAACAAGTACCTCCTATATCTATTACATCTTCCGAATTGCCCAGAATTTTAAATGAAGAAGTGAGACATGCAATTAAGTGTATGAAGAAAGGAAAGGCTCCAGGAAATGATGGAATTATAATTGATATATTAAAAGAAGCAGGTGAAGAAATAGAAACAATTTTAGCAAAGTTATATACCAAATGTCTAAATGATAAAGATGTACCAGAAGATTGGAAGAATGCAGTAATAATATTAATATTTAAAAAAGGTGATAAAGAAGATATTAGAAATTACAGACCTATCAGCCTTTTATCAGTTTTATATAAAATTTTTACCAAGATAATTACAACTCGTCTACAGAGAACTTTGGATTTCCACCAACCAAGAGAACAAGCTGGATTTAAAAGTGGTTTTAGTACAATAGATCATATCCAGGTGTTGAGAGAAGTCATAGAAAGGACAAACGAATATGAGTTGTCATTATGTTTTGGATTTGTAGATTATGAAAAGGCATTCGATTCTATACACATTTCTTCAGTGATTAAAGCATTGGATCATCAAGGTATAGATCCAGGATATTGTCATATTTTAAAGAATATTTATAAAAATGCAACAGCAACAATTAGTTTACATAATGATACTGGAAAAATCAACATTGAGAAAGGTGACTCCATATCTCCATACAGCAGTGCTGCAAGAAGTATTTTGTGGATTAAAATGGGAAACTAAAGGAGTGAAAGTAAATGGAGAGTATTTAAGTCATTTAGATTTTGCAGATGATGTAGTTGTTTTTGCAAATAATGCTTCAGAGCTGCAGGAAATGTTGCAGGAGTTATCAGATGAAAGTAGAAAAGTAGGACTAAAGATAAATGTTAAAAAGACTAAAGTAATGTTTAATCGATTTGCTCAAAATATGAAAATAAAGATTGATTATGAAGAATTAGAAGAAGTTAACAGTTACAAATACCTTGGTCAGATTATTAATACAGATGGAAACATAATTGAGGAAATTAATCATAGAATTAAACTTGGTTGGAATGCTTTTGGTAGAAATAACTTGATACTAAAAGGAAATATGCCTATGTGTTTGAAAATGATGGTTTTTAACAAATGTGTTTTACCAGTTCTTACTTATGGATCTGAGACTTGGACACTTAATAGAAGAGCAATACAGAGACTTCAGACCACTCAAAGGAGTATGGAGAGATGTATGTTGGGAGTAACAAGAAGAGATCGAAAACACAATGTATGGGTAAGACAACAAACAGGTGTTACTGACCTTATTGAAAAAATTAAAAGATTGAAATGGAGTTGGGCTGGACATATTGCTAGAAGAGATGATAATAGATGGACAATTGAAATTTTAAACTGGATTCCAAGAGATTGTAAAAGACCCAGAAAGAGATCACATGTGAGATGGATGGATGAAAAAAGAAAATGTGCAGGGGTGTTGTGGAGAAGAGAAGCTAAAGATCGGAGAAGATGGATTAAACTTGGAGAGACCTTCATCCTGCAGTGGATTGATAATGGTTGATGATGATGATGATGACACTTATCATTCATTGTGTTATTAATTTAAGAGGCCAAGATGCTTAAGACTGGCTTATATATTTAAAAAGTTAAGTTGAGAAAAGGTTGGTATCATCCTTTTCTTGTCAAAATCTCTGTCATGTGTTGAAAGCTTCCTGATCATTCTTAAGATAGCTGTTTAAAATCTGATTGGCTGTCTTAGCACATGTGAAAGATTAGCAAACTTTCAATTATTATTATGCCTGAGTAAGTAAAACCATAAGTTATCCCTCATATGCTCAATTGATTCATCAAACAATAAGCTTAAAAAGATGTTAAATATTTTAATGTGTTTCAAAAAAAGCCAAAGGAAAAGAAAATTCACATAAGCAAAAGTGCATTGTTTCATTTTTATATAAATATTCGCTTAAATTCTGAACTTCTGCTATGAGTCTATTTCTGGCAAGTTTAACTCTTTCAATTAGTTATTAATACTAATTATTGTTATTAAAAATAGTCAATATACTTATATCAAGCTAAGATATAGATGATGAACTTTTATAAAAGTATTAAGGCTATAATAAAAGAAGCAGTGACAATTATTTAGAATTGTCTTACAAAATTATAATAAAAGACCAATTTATGAAAATCACCTCTTTAATTATCATAATGAAAAGTCTACATCCAGTTTGTTTCATAATGAAACAAATAGCATAGCTATTCATCTCAAGTTCATTTATTTATTTATTTGAATAATTTTTCTAAATTGCTGATTGATTCAAACATGCTGTTTTGTATTTAGAAAGGAATGAATATAATTTATATTTGCAACATCATAATTAATGTCGCTTAAAAAGTCAACTTACTATAATAATAAAACTTCATAAAGAGCAATTTATAATCAAAATTATTCTTCTATTCACTACTTCTCTGATTCTTATTGCCATTAAAAATGTGTTTTAAAAGAAACTATTTGCCATTAGAATTATTTGCTGTCAGCTCTCATTATTATTTTGAAACTGTTAAATTTCATTGCAAACATTTTTCAAGAAATTTTATTATAAATCCTCATCTTTGTGTTTTCTCTCTCTCTTAATATAGGACTGTACATGTCTCCATATTACTTCAAGTAAAAATGAAAAAAGGATTTGAACCAAGAGATAATTTCCTAATCAAGTAAAGAACTTTTAATCTTTAATATAAATATAAAAAAGGGTATTATAATAATGTATATAGTTTTTTGATATATTTAAAATTATTACTATTATTATTATTACTAAACATCACATGAACACCATCTCTAATGCTAGTACATAACTGTTATTAAACTCTCCATATAGTAGTGCCACCCTGTGCCAAGCAGAGTAATCAATGGATGCCAGAAGGCCTTCTGGCATTCATTGATTACTCTGGTTGGCACAGGGTGACACTACTGTATGGAGAATTTTGACTGTTTAATAATAATTATTATTACTAATTATGAAATTATAAATATGTTTATGAGAATAGTATTTGAGGAGTGGAATTGGTAAGACACATGGTTAAAAAGGTGTTTATTTTGTGAATTAGTTGTATTATTTCAAAGTTTTCTGAATGATTATTCAAAATTATATAAGTGACTGGGTACTGATACATATGACAATCCATCCCACTTGATGGCATTGTTGCTAGCCAAAAGTAGTTGAAAATACCATTTATCAGGCAAAACTTCTAAATTGCTATCAGTAATTGAGTGATAACAATTGAGTCTTTTGTCTAATGGTGGCCTGCAGTGTGTTTTGGGATCAATTTCTCTGATACATGTTGTTTATCTTCTATATGAATGCTGGCACTCAACACATCACTAACTTATCATGGTAGGATGTGAATAATTTTAATGACGGAAAGTGAACCAATATGTGGTCAGAAATTAATATTTTCAAACCTAAATGAATTACTATAAAGTTCTCCAAATTGTCACACTGTACCCAATCTCACTCGCCTATAAACATGTTAAAATTTGAAACGGTAGCAATTTGGCATATCTGAATCTATAGTCTCATACCCTGTGAGAGCTTGCATTGATGAAAAAATGGCTGCTTGCGGAAAAAAGTATTTGTTCAAGCTGTTTCTATTGCCTAATATATTAAATTACACTCCCCCCAAAAAAACATAAAATAAAGGAACATTTATCACAAAACAAAAATAAATTGGTTATTGAGGCATAGTTTATCAAACAAAAACAAAACTATGTTTGAAGTAATCAAATCAACGTTAGTGAAAAAAAGTTAACAAACGAAAAGCTAAAATAAGGGAACATTTATTATAAAACAAAAAAAAATTGCTTATTAATTGAAAATCTATAAAATTAGTTTAAAAAATAATAAAATAACATAATTTGTCATGTATTGTTTATTTGTTAAAATATTAAAAAAAATGTAATGGCCCAGTAATGTTATATCAATGTGTTTTGTTGAAGAAACAATGCTATCAAGTGGGATGGATTGTCATATGTATCAGTAAAACAGCCTTTGGTGTATTTATGAATGAAAGTATTATAAATATCAGTATGTGTGTGAGAATTTTAAATAACTTATAAATAAAGTATTGTTACTGTTATGCAATAATAGTTTTGTTGGTATACATATAAACTAAAACCAAGTGAATGAATTATATGCCTTATGTATGTGCATGTGAGATGGATAATTATTCATATGTTTATTATAATTATTAGCTCCATTATTATATTTCTTTTATATGTATGTAGTCCCTCCATGAAAGAGTGTAATTCACTCATTTATCAGCACTGCCTGCGTATAATATCAGGTATTTGTTGACATATTTATTAATTTATGTTTCCATATCCACCTTGCCTATAATTTCAATATTAGAGTATATTTTTGGTGTACATCCAAAGACATGTTCAGCTTCATAATTTATTATTATAATTT
This sequence comes from Epiperipatus broadwayi, assembly GCA_028023455.1. Classification (NCBI taxonomy): domain Eukaryota; kingdom Metazoa; phylum Onychophora; class Udeonychophora; order Euonychophora; family Peripatidae; genus Epiperipatus; species Epiperipatus broadwayi. The sequence goes on from JAQFVV010000095.1 coordinate 4,170,255, forward strand.
TTTAATTTAAAGTATATTATCAGTGTTGAGCATAATTATTTCCTTGCCCCAACATAGATATTGTTAATGGTATAAATGTCTTATGTTGCATAATATTTGTTGTTATTATATTAACATCTATTAAGCAACTCCACACTGATTTTCAACACTGTTTTTGATTGAGAAAAGTGTATTATATCTCCTAGTAGTCTGGACAAAGGCATAAAGTTATATTGTTTTACTTTATGAGTACTATTGGAAATAAAGACCATATTTGATGAATAAGAGAACCATTGGGTAGTGAATATAACCTATGTGATAAACACGCAGAAATGGTTTTAAAAAATATACACCAACATCATATGATCACAATTTCTTATGCATGCTCATAACTGTTATTAAAACAGGCAAAACTCTTCATACAGTAGTGTCACTCAGTGCAAGCCAGAGTAATCAATGAATGTCATAAGATTTGGGCATTTTATGCACAAGCCTTCTGGCATCCATTGATTGCTCTGGATTGCACTGAGTGGCACTACAGTATGGAGAGTTTTGCCTGTTTTAATGTATAAAGTTAATATTTGTAAATATAGCATAGTAGATTAAAAGAAATGATAATGATTATTGAAAATAAATACTTCTATTATATGGATTATTATGTGTTGTAAATAAATATTTTTATTATTAATTAAATACATTTTGGTTTTGTTGCCATTATGACATCATTGCATTAACAAATCTATTTATCAAAAATCTACTTTAATAAAGTTTGTGTTAATAATTATTTTTTAAGAGTACACTTCAGTGGTCACGTAGTGTTTATACATTCATTTTGCTTAATAATTATTTCACCTGCATTTTTAGAAAATAAATGTTACATTGTTTACTTCATTTCAAATGCACTTATTATGTAGTTGGCAGCATAAAAGATCCCTTATTGTCTTCTACATTATGTGATATTGCTTATACAAATTTGCATCAGAAAATATAAGATTTTTGTGTTTTATAGTCAGTAGAAGTGAAATAGTTATATTTAAATAATTCTAGAGGATTTAGAAATGTTCTTCAAGTTTCCAATCACATATTATTTGAGTATATGAGTACTTTTTTCTTATGTAATTTCATTTCTACTTTCTTAGAAATACAAAGATTCCAAAATAAACTGAGAAAAGTATCAAATGTTGCACGTCTAGCTTAAATAATAGCCATCATATTTTTGGTTAAAAAGTTTAAAGTTTTACTATTACCATTTTGTTTCAAGTGCATTTTATTCTGAATTTGAACTCTTAGATCAAAATATTTTAAAACATGAATTATGATATTTCAAACTTGCAAAAGAACTTATATTTGAGATCAAAATATTTTAAAAATAACAGATTTAAAATTGCAAAAAAACTTATATTTGAGATTCATATATTTTATGAACTAGGAAAAGATATTTTGAATTATAAAAAAAAACTTTATATTTTAATAATCATATTTAGCGGTGGTATTATCTACAAGAGAACTCATACTCAGGTGTTTTAAAAATCGATGTTATATGGTGTCTGTTTGTGTAACCTTTGATTGCTAGCCATCACCTCTTTTTTTGGTCAATGATCTGGGACCGTTTGGGTGGATTACATCATTCAGTTGTTTGCTTGTCCAATGTGTTTGCTTTCAGTTGGTCATAAAGTACCAATTAATTGCTGGATTACAATATATATATATGTGTGTGTGTGCATGTGTGTGTGTTTAATTATGAAATATACTAGGTAAAGGTATAAAGTGTCTGACACTTTCCAAAATGTATTTTTTAACAAGATATGTAACATCTTACTCCTGTGAGTGTAGATATATGGTGTAACAATCAGAAACATGTGATTTGTTAACATAGTGCAGAATTCGACTACCACACAGAACAGCAGCACCATCTAGGTAGCAAAGCCACCCGTAGTACTGAGTTCGAACATAGTTTATCGGTTCCACAATACAATCTATGAAACAATGCATCTGATGCCACGTTAGTAAACATTTCTTTAGGCACGGTGATCAGGGAGATGCAAGAGAATCAAGAATTTTATTTCGAGTTAGCCAATCAGAACATTAATCTTAGACATTTATATTTAAAGAATTGAGGAAACATGTTGAATGGGTATCGAATAAATAAATAAAGAAGTAATGGCAGACGTATAGTTTGACATTATTTATTGAAACATTTTAATAATAAATCATTTACTAATAATATTTGGTAATATTTAAATTGATTAACGGAATTTTCTGATACTGTTATATATTCAAGAAATACATTTATTTATTTAGAAACATTTATACGAAATCATTTTACCAATAATACTTTATATTTAAGATCTCAGTAGCGGTATTCTCTGATACTGTTATGTTTACAAAGAGAAATACATTTATTTGATGATGTAATCTAGCTACCTAAAATTCTCGAGCAAATATTTCTAAGGCAGGCATGCCTTTAGGGATTTATACTTTTGCAATACAAGAGTCTAAAGTAAGATTTATAATAGTAGCGGTGGACATATATTTATTTAATTAAAGATATTTACTAATAACTAGGGGCAAACATTTATTTGAGAGTGAATTATGCCACTATTGCAGGGACGGAGTTATACATAGAATAATAAAGTTAATAAAAGAAATACGTGGTACATTTAGAAAGGTGATAGGAAGTGTCAGTATATTGAAACTGCAAAGCCATGAATGAGTTTATAAGAATGACGGGCTGGCATTTGTCATAGGCCCAAAGAGATAAGGTATCATATAAGCATAACCAGAGACAAGTAGTTCATGCCATGATTGCCTGCTGGCTGCGTGACAGTTATCAAGCCCTACAGGAGCATTTATTATGTCTTCTTGTGTAGGATGACTGGGGTTAATTTCAACCCTATAGAATCTGGAATATTCAAGGCTTATAATGGGTCATCGCGTCTCTAAAATGTAATACATGTATAATGTTCAGACAATTCTGTTAAGATTTAAATATATTTTATAACTCGGCCCTACATTATCAACATTTAATAAAGAATGTTTGCGACTCTCAAAAAAATGCGATTTATGGAATTATTAATTAAAATTGAATAAAATATAAAACAATATGTAAACTGGGTGATTATTATAACTAATATGTCAGCCATTTGCAAAGCAGTAGACCCCTGCATTACAATAAATGAAGCATTAAATGCGTGTCGATTTATATGAAAATATTAAGTTATTTATGAAAGTAAATATTAATGAAAATTTGACACACATCCACTGTGTCAAGCAATCATAGATTTATACTTAGAAAATTATGAGCATGTGATAATTATATAATAAAATGTAGATTTTAGAAATACGTGCCCAAGAAAGATAGAGTTAGGTAGGCTAGATTGTTAAAGCAATTTACATAATATTAATTATTAAATTTATAATTTATAAAAAGATGAATGAGCTATAGTGGGATATTAGTAGAGTACTCTAGAGAATTTGGATACAGGTACCTGTTTTATGAGAAGTTTTCCGATTCAGTGATCAGCAGCAAATTGTTCATGATTCTAGCATTAGCAGTTCTTTACAGTATTTAGGTGATTTAGTTACTTGAATAGCAGCAGCAGTTTTCTAATTGTCTGGGACAGCAGATCTTTTTTGGTTGATTTTATGGAGGGCATGGGCATAGGTTCTCGGCAAACAATCGACCATCTCCAGGGAGAATAGTCTTTGGTGCTTTCTACTCACGCATACTGTGGCATGTAAAAACAATATATATCTTTGGAAACTCTCAACTGCTCAAGAGCAAAGCTAAAGTTCCACTGAAAGTTCCTAGCAAGTCTAAAATGGCCTCCCTTCTTAGATCTTATCTTTTACATTTTTGTTATAGTTTATTTTTGGATTCCACTTAATCCGCCCTGAGGATAATCAATGCATTTTGTTAAGTTTAATTATAGAGAAAGCTGCCTTTCTATTGTTTACATTTACATTTACATTTTATAATTACATTTTGGGGAATTTTTCTTTTTAATTAATCTATTATCTCTCAGCGAACGTTGCTTTTAAAATTTCAAATACAAAAGGGAACATATGATTATTTTTACTTTAATTAAATATTACAATCTATTTCTAAAATTATTATTAAATGAAATTTAAACAAAGCAACAAATAACGAATTTTACAATTCAAAATAAATAGTTAAAATTATATATTTTTATATAACTAAAAGAAGAAATCTAAATTATATTATTTATCTTTATTTATTGCCTTAAATTTGATATCGAAATGTGTGTGTGTTTATGGTGAATTCTACATATATCTATACATTTTTAATATTGCTACACACACAATTCAATACCAAAAAGTTTAAATTTGGGTAGGATAGAGTGGTGAGTGAGAGACGATAGAAAAAAGGTGAAACTTAAGATTCGAATACGAATCTTACTGTTTCAATGGCAATAGCTAGTTTGTAAAATATCAGTAAAATAGCATGTAATAATACCCTACCATGATGTGTGATATAATGGTGCATGGAGACACCTTTCTTGTCTTCAACCTTTTATAAATATATTTGGGTCACCTATATTTGTTTGTTAGGATGCCTTAGGGTTGATAACAATCTCGTATATTAACATCCAATCCATCTTTTTATCACCAGTATACCTGATTTGTGTCCAGGATAAGCCACAAAACATACTCTTTTTGGGAAAGTCATATTGAGTCATATGAATAGCAATGAATGAGGAACCATTTGATTATAAAGCTGTGTACTGTGATATTTTATTTGGATTTATCGTTGAGTGGTCGTTTAATAAATTTAGATGTAATTATTACTTTTTTTATGCATAAAAAGATGCTTGTGTGCATACTCCACATGTATTAGTCAACTTTAGCCTTCATTGGCATACCAAAGTAAATGAAACACAAAAATTAAAATATAAAATAATCTATTATAGTAGGAAAAAACAACAAAAAAACAAACAAAATTATTCAACAGAATTGAATTTAATCTATGAAATTACAGTTTTGGGATGGGTCAGTTATATCCTCGTGTTTCCTTAATCAAATTTGATTATTAGTCTATGGTAAAGATTATATACTACTAACAACTAATAGTTACCAATATGTATACACTTATAGCATATTATTCTATTAATGCTCATGTTTTATAAGGTAATAAATTAAAAAAAAAAAAAATCGCTTTCTTACTTAGGTATAAAAGATTTACATTATGTCTTTCGATAATAATAACTTACTTTCAAAATAAATAAATAATAGATGATTGAATATTATTTTATTTTAATGGAAGCTTAATTTCATTATAAACAAATGTGTATATATATATATGTACATAAATCAAACAAACATTTAAAATAAAAATATCAATGATTTAAGTTGTCTTTAATCAGGTAAAAATACCTGATTTTATATTCAACGTGGAAAATACTAGAATTCTTAATGAGAAAAGAAATCACAAAAGAAAATCAGAAAGGCAATATTGTTCAATAAAATAATATATTTAATTAACAAAATATTTGAACAAAGTTTTAAAGTCAGTTTAGTTTGTTTTGCAAAGATCATTTTATAAAATATATACTGTACTATTTATATACCTTGAACAAAGATGTCTGTAAATAATCTTAATTTTTTTATTATTTAAGATTGTTGTCATTAACAATCAATCTACATTGGATTAGGTTTTAATAAATAACATCGACGGTGAAAGGACAAGATTTGTGATCTTAGTATATAGTACCAGAAATGGTAATCAATAGTTGTCAATAAATGCATATTGATTACCATTTTTTTTATTGAAAAAAAAAAAAAGCTAACTATACCATTGACTTTTTTCTTTTAATCCACCATATCTGAGCAACAGGATATAAATTTATCACATAACTCTATAAAATATAGATGTGTGTAACTTTAATTGTGCATTGTAATGGCGTTTAGGGATATTTCTTCAACTAAATGCAATATGCTTTTTTAGAAAAGTTATTAACTTATAAAAAAAAATGTTTAATTTGATTTAGCATGTTGTTTTTATGTTTAACATAATGCATTCACGGGGCAGTGAAATACTGATTTAAAACAAAAAATTAACGAGTCATATTTACAATAGCAATTTTCATTTTAAAATAAATTTAGTTTTGTTTCAATGCATTTAATTAAAACTTCTAAGCTAACAAACACCTTTTATTTATAACACCCAAAATTCATATACTAAACTCGTGTTTCATGGACATATTTAATTAATATATTATGTAACTGAAACACAGGCTTATTATATACCTGTGTCTATATATGTAATATATAGGGTATATGAGCACAGACTTTCACACGACCCACCAACTCCACTCTATCTTATAACACTGATACACTTGAACACATATTTGTTGAAAAAATAAATAATCACCAATAATACGTATTTCATATTAAACCAGCAATCATCAGTTGGTCCAGATTATCATCTCTACACATATATGCTATAAGTGCTCATATATATATTAAGATAGCCAATATTCATACTTTAATGGACAGGCTTCAATCTACTCCACACTCCAACTCTTTAACCGTCCATCCTATTGAAAATCTGATGATGGAATGCTCAAAGGCCAATCTGAGGCCGAGATTCTTGTCACACCCATCTGACCCCTCATGTACAGGACATAATCAATTTAATACGTATACAAGGGATGGGTAGACATCTTTACTATGTAAAAACTGAAACACAGGCTTATTATATACCTGTGTCTATATATATAATATATAGGGTATATGAGCATAGACTTTCACATGACCCATTACTCTCCACTCTATCTCATAACACTGATATACTTGAGATAGAGTGGAGAGTGGTGGGTCATGTGAAAGTTTGTGCTCATATACCCTATATATTAATATATTACGCACAAATTTAAGTAATGTCACATTAAACATTTGTAATTTTAAAGGATGAAACCATAATAACAAAAATAAATTGATATTGGTTTAAAATATATATTCAATTATATACTAATTAAATACTGTCTAATCCTATACTAGTACTGGTACATATGTATAATCTTTTTGCCAGAAGCTTGCTAGGTGTTTTTTTTAATTATTTATTTTCAGGGTTATTCAATAAATCATAAAAACAATATGATTAATTAGAAGCTGTCATATTTAATACTTTATTTAATTTTTTTAATGTTATTATAAAAATTCAATAAATTACACAAAAGTACCACAATTGATTGTAATTAAAATAAATTTAATATAACTGCAGTAAACCTGTAATTGTTACAACAAAGCCTCACCTGTCTCTGCATATACCACTGAACAATCATTACTGTGGTTAGTTTCCTGTAATTTTGGAAATGTTCTATTGTATATTCTTTCATCAATAACTGAAACACATAGGCTTATAATACCTATGTTTATATATGTAATATATAGGGTATATGAGCAAAGACTTTCACACGACCCACCACTCTCCACACTATCTCATAATATTGATACACTCGAACACATATATGTTGAAAAGATAAATAATCACCAATATATGTATTTCATGCTAAACCAGCAATCATCAGTTGGTCCAGATTACCATCGCCACATATATATGCTATAAGTACTCAGATATATATTAAGATAGCCAATCCTCATACTTTAATGGACAGGCTTCAATCTAATCCACACCCCAACTCTTCAACCATCCATCCAATTGAAAATGTGATGATGGAATGATCAAAGGCCACCCTGGAGCCTAGATTCTTGTCACACCTATGTTGACCTAAGGTCAATATGACCCCTCATGTACAGGGCATAATCCATTTAATACATATACAAGGAATGGGCAGACATCTCTACTATGTAATAACTGAAACACAATGGAAAATATCACAGTTTAATCTTTTTGGCAAAATGTTGAAACAAAAAAATAATAATGACCCTAAATGGCAATCTTGTGCTAAATGTAAAAAATATATAACATTCCCAATATGTTAATTTTTGTATGTTATAGTGTTATAATAGATATAACAAATAAAAATTAATTAAATCTTATGAATGGAATTTATAAGTGCTTTATTAATATTTTTGAAAATGAACAGAAATTGTGAATTGATTTTTTAATATTTTTTAATTTTAACAAGTAACACATGTTTAGTAAATACATACAATATGTATAAAGAAAAAAGAATTAATTAAATCTTGTGAATGAAATTTGTGATTTACTAATGTTTTGTAAACTTAACATATGATCAGTAATGTTTTGTAAACTTAACATATGATCAGTAAAATAATTTTAAGAAAAAAAAACACAAACAAATACATGGATGCCCCTAAAAGTGGATAATGAAAAAAAATATCTGGCAAATTTCTGGTGAAGGGATTATAAGTAAATACCCTAATAATTATAAATAAAATAGAAATTTGTATAGCATTATAATATTAGCTAAAAACAAATTTTACAAATTTTTTGGTAATAGTATGAATACTGAACCCTACCATCTGATGGCACTCTTTTTCACCCAATTCACATCAATATACCAATTCATAGGCCGTCTATTTATTTACATAATATTATGGTAAAATTTTTTTTTTTTTTCAACCGGTTTTTATTATTTTTTCATCGGCGATGGTAAACCACCAAAGATTTTTTTTTATTCCACCTGGATTTTTTTTTTGTTTTTAATAAGCAAATACTTTGTTTTTAGATGGTCTAGGATGTTGCTTTGTTTGTAAATTAATGATTAACTGTTCATAGATTTTTTTACATAATATTACTTATGGTAAACCAAAATTTTTTTCACACGGTTTTTTGGGGGGTTTGTTTTTTTAAGAAACAAACACTTTGTTTAGATGGCATAGGGGTGTTGGTTTGCTTTTAAATTATTGATTAATGCTCCATCAGTTTGTTTACACAAAAATACAGTAACAAACACTTTGTTGTTTTTAGGTGGTGGAGGGTGGTTGGTTGTTTGCTTTTAACTTATCTTTTTTTTTTCTGTTGATGTTTTGATTTGCTGAAAGACTTCAACAATTCAGTACTTTTGAATAAACCAACACTTGGTTTTTTAGAGGGTAGAGGGGAGATGGGTTGTTTTGATTTTGAATTGTCATCTTTTTTTTTTGTTAATTTATTACACTTTTTTTTTTCAAATCTTTACGCTACAAAAAGCTTTATATGATAGCGAAAAGTTTTTCCTTAACTTTTTGAGCCTTTCATTTTAAAAAAAGACATAAACAATTTGTTTTTAAAGAACACTTTTTCTTAAGCCTGGGGAAGTGGGGTGGTGGGAAGGTTTGTTTTGATTTTTAATTATTGACTTCTTTTTGGATTTTCTTTTTGAACATTTTATTATGTTACAGCACAATTTGTTATTATTATTTTATTTTTTTGGTGAGGCCTTTTGAATAAACTTTTAAACATTTCTTTATTTTTTTTGGTATAATAAAATATTATCTACTTTAACTGTTAATGAAACTTATCAAATATTACCTACCTACTTTATAATCATGTGAACAACAAAAACAACAACAAGTTTCCCATAAAATAATTTATTGAATCAAAAAGAAACAAAATTTTGGACAAGTTGTGAACCAAAACAAGTAAAAAAACAGCACCATTTTTGAGGGCATTAAAAACAGCAGCCAAAAGTAACATGTAAATAAAATAGCAGGGAAGCCTCAAAGCTGTAAGTAACAGAATTTTGGAGCCTTCAAACCAACTTCTCTTATGCAGGCCTACATAGGTATGCTTGCAGGAGTTTCTCTTTCTGAAAAAACACAATACTGTGCATCCACTCGTGTGGCCATCTAGAAATTCTCTCAGCTTCAACCAATTCGACAACTTGCAGACAACATTTTACAATTCTTGCATGGATTCACGCATAAATGGGCATTTGCATGTGAAATTGGAAAAACTCTGCTGAAAAGAAGAACCTTTTCAAGTTGTGTGCAGTTCAAAAGCATAGAGAAATGTGTGTGATGGCATGACAATTCTTAATATGGAATACTAATTCCACTATGCTTTCTAAAAAATTTCCAACAATGAATTTTTGCAGAGTTTTGTCTCTTTCAAATATGGCCACCATTAAATCAGATCATAGTGAGAGTTCAAGAGTGCTCACTTGATGAATACTGTCACAATGCAATGGGTGTAGTATTTTGTTATGTAATCATAGAATACATCACCCTCAGGCAGCCTGCTAAGGCTCAAAAACACCTATTGTACTGACAGCCATAATTTAAGGCCACTAAAACAGTATATTTGATGTGCATTTTGTGAAAAACAGTGCCATCAGTTTGTAGGGTTCCAGTATTCATACTATTATCATCTTTTTCCACAACCATGACTTTATCCATATAATAGGCCTTTTTGAAGTGAAATTCAACAACATATATATATATATATATATACTAAATAAAATAGCCTTCACTTCAAAAACCAACTCCCTTTAACATCAAAGTGAAATTAAAAAAAAACATATATATACTAAACAAAATAGTCTTCACATCATTCGTTTCAAAAAGCAACTTACTTTAACATCAAAGGCTGTCTTCACAAAATTACAACATATATATATATATATTGTGCCAGGCATTATCAAATTACCATGCATGTTTATATATATATATTAAGCACAACAAATATATAAAGGTGCTACTTAATAATGGAAGTGGGGTCTGAGCATTAAAATACACACACACACCAATTCAAAGTAACATGAAATTGACACAGAAATATTGTACACATATAATAATCTCATGTATATTTTTCTTTTTATTTTTTGTATATTTTCAGTATATGCCATTTTATGTATTTTGCTTTTCTCTGAAAAATTCAAATAGAGAAAGACAAACTTTATTAAACAAATGGATCAAAGTTGGAACATATTAGTAAAATAAATAATTAAAGCAATTTTTCCAATATACTTGTAGATATTTTTATTTTTTTTAATTACTTTTCTAAAAATTGTAATCTTATTCTATAATTAAAAAAAAATGTTAATTACTTTGGCAAAAATCTGACCAAAAGCAAAATGTTTGATAATAAATGTTGTAACTAAAATATTTTTTATAGATAAAGTAGAAATTCTAAGTGGTCTGAGTATTCAAGATGGAAACTAATCATTATATCAAACACTAAAATGTAGAATTTAATCAGAAAAATAGAAAGGAATGTTATAATCTAAATGATAAGGTAAATTAAAATGGTTGGCTGATTCATACTTTTCAGAGGAGTACCTGAATTGATTCTTATGAGTGGGGTGATAGGTTTTAGTCAGTACTGTGGGATTCATTTCTTCTTTGGCATTCAAGTCATTCACTACTTTGGCTCCAGAATTCTTCAACCATCTACCCACTTAGAGATTAATTTATGCACTAGACTACTGCTGATATTTTCTAAGAAGAAATCTATTATACAGTTCTTTTAAGAACTCTTGATTTCTTAAGGATTTAATGAACCCTTCAAGATAGTGAATGAACATTTAATAATAATTATTGTATTATAGCAGATAAAAAATATGGAGAAATCTACCAGAGCTTCCACTAAAATGACTGTGGAGTAGAAAACCAGCCGGTCTACCCACCCTTTCTCTGTCCAAATTACCAAGATGTGATCATGCCAGTTCCAGCTGGCCATGATGATGACAAAAGCCACCTTGCATGGGCCCAAATGAGATGAAATCCTCACTGCACAGCTAGTTGAATTGAAGCCTGCTCAAAGCCCAGTCAGGAGAAGATGAAGATACCTACATAAGTTTCTTTTAAAAATATTTTAATATTGAATTAATTCATTTTGATATTTCCGATAATTAGAAATATGTTACTTTGTTTTTTTCTTATTATTATTAATCATTTAAAAAATAAAATAATAGAGAGAGCTGTCTCTCGTGTATATATATTGAATTTATGTTTATTACAGGCATAATGATACAGCTTTTACTTAAATCTTTTAATTCATTTCTATTCCAAATTCTAATATTTTTAGAAATGGTTGCAATTAGTTTTTTTTATTGCTATTTGTTTTTCTTCTTGTTGAAAATTGTTATATGTAAATATACATGTGTATGTATATACATGCACATACATTGGTAATATTCGGTAAATGTGACACCTCATGTTGAGTGTCTGAAAAGGTATTTATCCGTATATCCTTTTTTGTCTTTGTGTCACCTTATGATGAGTGCCAAAGGGTTTATTTATTGTAAATTTCTTGTAAGCAAGTCCACTAATAACTTTATATTTAGAATAGTAGTGAGTGTATAATTGTGCTGCATGTATATACATGTATAAGAATTTATCATAAAAGCAAATAGATACAGTACCTCATGTTGAGTGCTCTATGGTATCTGAGCTAACGCAACCTTATTGACATGTAAAATACGAAATTAGTGAAATATTTTATAGTGCAGATATATGCATGTATAGTTTTTTTTATGAGATTCGCTATCAATAAAAAAGGTTTTAAAGTCCTAGGTAGAAGTGTATGCCTGTATAACCGAAAATCTTTTATCCCAGAAATATATATCAGATCACACCAAGTACAACTTATTTCCACAGGGTAAAAAGCTCAGACCACTTCCATTCCTTATGAAACATTATAAATAACTTTAGGGATTTATTATTTTTCTTATTCATTTAAAATTGTATTTATGTTTTATCTATTTCAAAGCATCAAATATATATACGGGTTTGTGATAATAATTCATTTATTTATTTTTATTATATCATTTTAAGTATGAAACGGTGGTGGGTATCTGGGATTAAATAAATATTTAATCATAATATTAAACTTGTTTCGTTTTTGTATTATTATTTATTTGATAAAATATACTCTTATAAAAAGTGTCCCTTAGCGATTCAGTTTCAAGAAGACAGGGATGATTGTCCCCTTACCTTTAAGTTTTTTATTCAAGGTAAGTCAGTTTTAATCATTATATATTATGGAAAGTGATAATATAATCGATAACTCTCAAATTAATGTTAACCCCGATCTCAGCATTCAATCTAGCAATGCAGTCATCGGTCGTAAATATTATAGCCTTAGATCTAATCTAAATGCAACTAAACTAACTTCTACTACAAATAAAAACCCACGAACCAATAAATCAAATGAAAACACCATTGCAAATATCAACAAAAGTTTAGAAAATATTCAACTTACCCCTAATATAAACAATAGCATAAATATCTCATCAAGCGAAACTATTGAAATCCTTAAAAATACAAGCAAAAACCAATCATCTCCTCTCCGAAGTCTTTACACTCCCTCAGAAGACTCTAATGAGCAATTTCCTTTGCCCAATAATACCCTGAAAACCATATCTGAAAATAATAGACAAAATTTCCAACAAGATGATTTTGGTGAATTTGGCGAATTTTTTAAAGTTAAAACTTTTCCACCAGAAGTCGACAAAACCAACGCTGTCACATTACAGTTTGTCAACAGTAAATTTAAAAATCAAAAAGAAGAAATAAATTTTAAAACTAATAAATCTCATTCCAAAACAAACAAAGATTATAGCACAGAACAATCCATTGCTACATCAGCCAACTTGCAATCTAAACCAATTTCCTCAATTCCAATATTGAAAAATTCCTCTACGCACGCAAATATCGTAAGGTCTAAAAATTCTGAGAGCATCTCCGAAAATATTAAGGCCGATAATTTCAATGAACTATATTTGAATATCTCAGAATTAGACACAGAACAAGAATCAAACACTCTGGAAAATCTCTCATTTAATATAAATGATCTTAATGACGACATGTTCCTAAAAATAAATAACGATTTCAACAAAACGATTCTCAACACTCTGTATAAATCGTTTACAAACTACTACAGCGATAAGTCATTAATCTTAGCCATAACAAATCAACAATGTGTGTTATATAAGTTCCCTCTAGAACAACTATACAGTCTAATCAATCAAAATCAATTAGGCAGAGGCATTCACATGATCCTTAATCATCCCAATGACCGCTATGTTATCGATGAGTTTAAAACATGGGCGGACAGTATGAACTTTAAAAATAACTACAGATCTTTAGGAAATTATATACTATGCTCCATAGATATGAACCATCCAGTTACACTATCCGGCAGAATTCAAAACTGCCTTGCCCACTTGAAAGAACATGAACTACAAGACATCCTTATTAATTATGGTTCAGTTAGCAAATTTAAACACCTATTAAACCCTCACTTTGAAGATCAAATCCTGTCCAATACAGTTATCTTCACACTTACATTAAAGAAAAACATTATACCCACTGACATACCCACCATTATTACTGCAAGAGGCTCTCCTATGGTTTTGACCTTCAGGGGAGTACAGCCACAATGTTTCTTCTGCCTTCAAAGAACACACCTCATTAAAGATTGTGCAGCAAGAATATGCACACACTGTGGTATTAAAAAGAATAAAGTTCAAAGATGCCCTGGTAGACCTATTAATACGGCTATCACATCCTTAAATAGACAATCACCACATGGGACTAATTCAAACAGAAACCTCACAAACCCAGACAATCTGATTCAAATAAATCCTCCAACAAACCCTTTCACATCCAAACCTATCTTTCAAAATGAAAATCTTCAAGAAAGAACAAACACCAACCTCTACACTAATAGTAGTGAATCAGAGAACCAAGCAATAACATATACTGCTACTAAACCAATCTCTCAAACCAATAATACTCAAGAATCATTCATACGATACATATTATACTAACCCCCGAGAAACAATGCTAGGTCAAACTCTTTCTACAAAAGAAGACAATATGACCAAACCATCTAACAAGAGCAAGGAAAACCCAGGCAATGAAGAAAATACACTTAAAAAATATCAAAACAATTCATCTATAACAACTCCCACCCAGCTTAAAACCAATGATACATCATCATTTGGGCCAGCTAAGTCTAACAAACCTAAACAAAGTGATCCACAAACGGTCCTCAATTCTTCAATGCCTGCAATAATTAACCATCCAGATGAAAAGACTCAACCTGAAAGTCTGCATAATTAATGTTTCACAACAGTTACAGCAAACCAAAAATGACTCAGGTCTAAAATTTAAACCAAATTCTTATAACAATAAAAAACCACTTTCATCAAAAGAACAGGAAAAAGAAAACAACACTATTAAACTTAAAAAAAACCCAAAAAACCAACACAACAAATACCCAAAATACAAATAAGAAAATTAAAAGAAAATCAATTCGCTCAGATAAATCAATCTCTGATGATTACAGCTCCCATCCGATACATTATTCACCACCACCCTCTAGCAAACAAATTTCAGATATATCCAGCACAAAGCTTTGCAAATCCATAAAAAAAGAGGAAAACCATGGATCCTATAACCATCGATACCATTGATCCAACTGATACACTACTTCATCAGACACCGAAGACTTCATGGATGCGTTTCCTCAACCAACAAATATATCACCAATCCATCCACAAGTTCAATCACAAGACTCTGATTGCCAAACAACATCAGAACTCATTAACATGGAGATGTCCCACATTGACTTGGTACATATTGCTGAGGACGGTTTGGATTAATCTACCATGTTCTGCAAAATTGCTGGCATTAACATTCGTGGCATCAACTCAATTGATAGAGTTCTAGCTATTAAAAACTGGCTCTTGCTCTGCTCTCCTCATATACTTCTTATGGGTGAAACTAAATATCACCATGGTGATATAACTATTATCTCTTCTCTAAGCTCTCGGATTTACTAGATTTTCCATAGGCCATTCTGCTTCAGGTGGAGTCGGTATTCTTCTCAGCAAGTCAACACCACCAAACAGTTTTAGCATTCTATTCCTAGATGCCAATATTATTGTCATAGAAATAGACTATTGGGGTTATCTGATCATCATAGCTTTTATATATACAGCCAAAGACACCTCTCAATATCTAAAAATAATCCATATCCTAAATGCCATCAACGCTAACAGAGCCTCCCCTACTATTCTTCTGGGAGACTTTAACACCACATACAATGACTTCAACAAGAGATTTTTGCATCTAATAAATCACAGATTAATGTGTGGAGAGGGTTTCTTCCCTCCTGAAGCCTACTCTTTCTATACTAAAAGTAAAAAGTCCCTGATTGATTTGGTTTACTACACCCCAGACCTCCATTTCAACCTTGATGCAGCCTTGACCCCTGTTGCTTTCTCTGATCATATGGCTCTAATCTTACAATTTACACCTATTTCAATCCCTATACCTATTGATGGACATGGTAAAACCATGCACATGATTACCCAATCAAATATGACCGAAGCAATAGTGTCTGAGGCATACATTCTTTTCCAGAAAATAAACATCCTTTCCCTTCCTGCTGAGGAGGGCTGGTTTTCCTTCATTGAAATACTTCAGTCCATATTAAATCACCACACCAGGAAAATCAAAGGACCTAATGGCCTTCTAAATGACCTAACAGACATTAATATACAACTTCAAGCATCACAGCAAAATTTCACAAATACAGAAAAAATTATCTTCCTTAAAAATATCTACAAAATCAAGCAAAAGTCCCTTCCAGAATATATATCCATCAGAAGAGCCAAATGTTTCTTAGCACTTCCAGAATATATATCCATCAGAAGAGCCAAATGTTTCTTAGCACAACAACACTGCTGGAAGAGAGACTACCTCAGATGGGCACTGGGGTACAATAAAAAACAAATCACTCCCTTTATCCATTAATACTAATGGAACCAATCTTAATGGCTTTCCAATGATGCAGCACATCAGCAAACAATTCTCCCATTTAATGCAAAAAGATGGAGCTCCTCCTATCAACAGCTGTTTGGATGCTGGTGACCCCGGCGACCATGGCATCATGGAAACCAAATCAAAAAGAAAATAACATCTCTCCCTGATGGCGTTCATCCTGGCCTTCATGGCATCCCAAATTTCCTTCTCAAACACCTCAGTCAATTCACTGTGCCAATTATTAAAAAAATGATTGATCACCTAGCCTCCAGTAACCCAGAAACATAACAGATATTTACCCAGTGGCACTCGTGCCTTTTATTAAAAAAGCAAAACCACTAAATGACATTAACAGTATCTGGCCAATTTCCATGACCCCATTGCTTATCAAGATAATTGAGTCAGTCATTAAAGATCAAATCCAAACTCAGATTCTTAGCCATATCTCATCAAACCAATACGGAAAAAAGGGATCATCAACCTCGCATGCTATGTCCAATGTAACTGCACTGTTCAATTACATCAGAGGACATTGTAAATCAAAACCTATTGCTGTCCAGCTGGATGTTGTGACAGCATTTGATTCAGTCCAGATAAACATCATCCTGGATATTCTGTTGGAATGCGTCATTCCAGCTGGGATTGTACAGATGGTCAGCAATCTGCTCAACAACAGAGAGATTTTTTCTCTCTCTTGATGGCAAGATCACACCAGGCTTCAAGCCGTACAAGTCGATCCCTCAAGGATCCCTGCTCAGTCCCCTTTTCTTCACAGCATACATCAACCCTCTTCTGACGGATATAGTAAAAAACCTCCCTGGAATTTTCCTTCCCTCTCTCAATAAAAACTTCAATGTATTTGCATATATAGATGACATCATGGTTGTGCTTCCCACCATTAAATACCTTCCCCATCTCATGAACATATTAAACAGAAATACAGTGAAACTTGGCCTACAAATAAATTTTAATAAATCTTCCATCTGGAAGATAATGTCTGGTAAACAAATTAACTCTCCCTTTTCTGCAAAACCCCAAAGATACCTAGGTTTCCAATCTACAAAACTCCAACTGCAATGGCAAGAGAGATTCAAGATGCAATCCTCCATTCAACTGAAGCCATCACCACTTCACTCTCTAGAGTATACCTTTCATTATATGGAAAGGTTGGCCTCCTCAACATGATCATAATGCCAAAAATCTCATATTATCTTCCATTCATTAAAATGTCTAAACAGTTTCAAAATAAAATTAACCGATTATGCACCAAACTTCTCTGGAGAGGAAGGACAGTTGCTATTAGCTTGCAAGGTATCCAACAACCATGCGGGTTCAATGGACTGTCATTCCATTAAATACAAGCAATCATTTTACAGAAAACCCATAACACTCTACATAATCTGATCCTCTCCTGCGGATACTCTAACATTATTAAAAAAATTACACCGACAGATCGTCCTCCACCCTCTTCCATTTCATAGATAGCATCCCTAATAGAACACCTACAACTTTATAACCTGATAATACCCTTTAACCGTAACCAAAAAATCACCTTATGGGAAGCATACAATATAATCAACTATAATCAACAACCCATTAAAAACAGCCTAAAAGTAACCAACCAAAGACTCATTACACACTTCAAAAGATGGAGTCTGGAACCCAAATTCCTTGACTTCATCATTAAAATAAATCTTAATGCGCTACCCACGAATTGGTTTCTTTATCACCGAAGAGACCCTATATGTGGTCTGTGTGCTCGTGAAGATGAAACCATAGACCATATTATACACCGGTGCCCAAGACTTAAAACTCTGAAAGATATAATTATAATCAATTCCTACATAAGACCTGATATGATTTTCTCACTTGAAAATACCATTCATAATGGATTTTTTTCAATAATAAGGCTTTCTACCTTTGTCCTTTATTCCATATGGATAGTGAGATGCAAAAGTCTCATGGAATTACCCCCACCACAAATCATACCATTGTTTTATCAAACGCTCAAAAAAATCTAGAAACATGACCAGCTCCTTGCCTCCAGTAAAGTCTTTGATGACACCTGGTCTTTAACTGTTCTTTCCTTTTCCTGATTATCAATTCCCACCTATCCAGGATTATAGAATAGTCAATTATAAAAGAAAATATTCATGTTTATATTAAAAAAGCTAATACCATTAAACAAGTTCTTAGAATCTCTTCACTATACCTAACCACATAAGAGTATAACAATTGTGCTCTCATAACATAATCTAGCCAGATGACAAATAGAACATTATATAATCATATTATTGTACAATTTATTCATTTATTTATCCTTTATTAGTATGTAATCACTATTTATTGTTAATAAAAATTTTATTGAAATGAAAATATACTCTTTCCTTATCAATCACGTACCTGTAATAACCATTTAACTTACCCATTGAAGACCCTAGACATAGAGTACTGAGCTAGCCACATGGGATATTGCTCTATTGGGGTGTTAAATCTTATTCTTATGCTCCACTGAACATATGGTATTGCACATCCTTTTAGGAGGGGGGGAATTCATTTTTTATTTTTTTCTAAGAGTGGCATGCAAAAGTTATTTTGTAAATAGACTTTTCAAAGGTGTGTACTTACCATAGGTCCTAAGCCTTTGAGCATTCAAGTAAGATATTAACTAAAGGGGTTTTTAATTGTCAGAGTCCTATCAATTCACTCTTTCTATCAGTTTAGCTGGAAGTACCAATATATATGAGTACAGACAATCGGTAAATTGGTATCCATTTCTTTCTCTGTTAAATCTTGATCACTTCATGCTCAGTGCAAGATTAGGAGCAGAATTCTGCAGGGAAGTATGGTCCAGTACAATATATTAAACAAAATAGCCTTCCCATCATACATTTCAAAAACAACTTCCTTTAACAACTATCTCATAAAAACAATCCTTTGATATTAAAGGAAGTTGTTTCTTGAAATGATGGCTATTTTGTTTAGTATATATATAATTTATATTATATATTGAAACTATATTCCTGACATCATATTTGTTTTACTTATTTTTCCCTATACCTCTACCTGCACTATCTTTAATTAAACCCTCCCTGAGTACATATATAGGGTCACTAATATAGTTATATATATATGTAATATATATTATAACAGTCAGGGTATGATGATGATTTATCCAGCCTTTCATATCTGCTGTACGAGGGCGCCACTAGGCCATTCAAACCTAGAAAATTTATAGAGTAGGCAGATACATGCTGTTAAAATCATGACCATCAGCCCAAGTCACTAGCTCATGAAGTAGCAGAGGTTTGAAACATTTATTAAATATATTTCTTTTAATAAATAATAATAGAAGCAATCACTGTCAGTATTAATAACACAAAAAAGATTTTATTTACGTCTATATAAGTAATAACACACAAACTTTAAAAAAAAAAAAATTTTTATAACACAAGAAGAAATTTATGTTTTATTCTGTTTCATTAGTTATTATTTTATTTGTTTTTAACTTTTATTTTTAATCTTAGAAATGTTGAGTATAGATGAGCTATCCAGACCTTACACCTAAAAGACTTTCAAACATTTGATTCTGGGCTAAAAGTCCGCAGCCACACCAATGCTCGCTTCCAGATATATATCAGCAACCAATGCAATGTGAACATGTTAGCATAGAAACACGCTGACAGGAATGTGCATCTGAACAGCATGATATTATTGGAGAAAACATGAGCTTCAACCAGTATAGGAATATGCTTCTATCTGGCGAAGGAATCATATATGTAATATAAAGAGAAAAACGCTGCATATGGATGAGAGAGCAGTCTTATCTTGCTGACTTATCTTCTCAATCCATAGAACTGGAATGGGTCAATGGCACAGGAAATACATCTGTGTCCATTTCAACAATATGACTACCTCTTTGGGGTCATGCGTTTAGTTGGACTCATTGCCCTAGGTGCTAACACACTTCACATTACATTGATATAAATGTCTATATATCTCTCCACCAGCATTGACACAACTACAAAACAAATAGTCTGAAACCAAAACCCTCTTTAAAATTAACATATTTAAACTAGTCTAGCAGCAATCTACACTCAACTAATATTAAAATCATTTTATTAATTTAATTTAAAAAAATCTTTGGTTTAATTAAGGTTTTAAAATCGTTTTTAAGATAACATTTATATTTTAACTTATTTTTTTTACTGCAAATAATAAAGTGTGTTTTCTATCTTTAAATTCGTTTGCAATAGCAAACCCCGCCCTATTACAAACAGATCTTTTTAGCATGAATAAACAAAAATAAAATACAATACATTTTTAAAGAGATTATGTTGAAAACTTTAGCTAAGAGTTTAAAATCACAAAGTTTATAGAAAGATAAAAGTTCAGGTTTGCTCCAGAGAGAAAGTCTATAGTTCATTTTAAAGACAAATAGAGTTCGAAGTTTTAAGTTTAAAAGAGTTTATATTTCATTTGATTATTTAGAAATTTATACCTTCCTATGTCCTGTGCTTATTCCTTCATGATGAAAATCTAATTTACACAAGGGCCATTTCTTGTGGACGATGACAATGTATGAAGCATTTATGCTGGTTTCTGAAGACGGGATCCGTGGTTTGATCCTGGGATCTGTGGAGATGAAAGCTGCCCTCGGCCGGCCGCACTGAAGGAAGCACGATTAAACAGATTACATTTTTTTGGTAACAGTGACAATATTTATTTTAACTTTCTACTTTCAGCAAAGCTTACAGAATTCAAAATTTATTTTTTTAATTCTCTCTAACTAATTAATTATTGTTTTGGATTTTTCTTTTATAGTCCTCAGGCACCTTATCTCTGGAATGCAGGATTCATCATACATACTTCATGTCTGTATTTTATTGGGTTATTGGGTTTGTGTCCAAGATAAGATTTTGGGTTTTCCACTGAGGTCTGTGTCTCTATCTCTGGGCGGGAACTCTTATCTGTTTGTAATTTTTATATTTAATCGGAAGAGCGTCGTGGAATCTGTTTGTAATTTTTATATTTAAAAATTAAAAAAATCTTCGCTATTATTAAAAAGGTTTTTTATTTTATACTTTATTTAAAGATTAGAATCTTTATTTCGATTCTATAATTTTTTTAAAGCTTATTTTAATATTTAAATCAAACATTAATAAATTAATAATTCGTTATTTGTGCATTTTGAACATGTGTGTTTTTAATTCAGTATTAGATATTTACAAAACATTATGTATTAGAATTTAAATGTAATGCATATATATATATCCCGTTACAATATATATAAATATGTAATATATATATATATGTAATATGAATCACCAGTCATCAAATGTTAAGATAACAGAATTGTGGGAAATCTGAATTGAACTATGGGTATTGTTAAAGGTTGTCTCGTTCTGATTATTCAATGTTATATAGTTGATAAAGTCTACAAAATGTATAGTCGAAAATACTTCTAAAAGAAGATAATTTATGTAAATTGTACTGTATTTTGATATATATATTGATTTGTATATTACACACACACACACATATATATATATATGTGAACAAATACTGATAATATCAAAGATATAGTTATATTGTAGCAAGTATTTTGATTTTAAGATAATATATTTTGAATTATATATTTTGATTTTTTTTTTCATATTACAAAACATTGACCAGGAAGCGAACTTGGGCCTGCTGCTTGGAAGGCAGCTATGCTAACCACTAGGCCACCAACGCTTGACATAAATTTTTATTTTTAAAGACTCGATTTACCACTTTAAGGTTGAAATCGCATGTATATGTGTATTTCACATACTACTATGTATAGTGCAATATTATCTAGAAATTTTTTGTGATTCTTAAATTTAACCTTAAATTGTTGTAAACAAAAATTATGCCAAGTGCACCTGTATTAGTATAACGTAAAATAAAATTTAAAATCCTAATTTTTAGCAATAATATTTTCCTAAAATATCATTTCTGGTAAACAATATTTACTAAACTGGAACTATTACTACATTCTTTGGATCTGTAGTGGTCAAAATTAGCTACAAAGATCCCAGTAAAAGGTTAAAACAAAAGTTTAAATAATTTTCATAAATTAAAATCCAAAATTTTAAAAAAGTTCTAATGGATTTGCTAGAAGTAAACAATCTTGTTGACAGTAATATAGTCAGATCTCAAAACCATATATATATATAGACTATATTTTATACATCAAGAAGATATACCTTGTAATTTTAAAGAAGCACTGCCACCAGTCTCCATACAAATTATTTTGAAATGGCAGAGTAGGAGGGCATAGATTTGCCACTTGCCTGCAGGAAGATGGGGATCTCTAGTCCTATCATACATGCCTAACAGTGCATCACCATGTTCATGGGGATGGGAGACATTCTAAATAATAGCCAGTCACAAGAAGAAAACATCCTGAACTATGCCACCTATCCAGAGATCAAGAGAGTCACTGCACACATTGTCTGATGAGCCCAAGACACAAGCTGCTAGAAGATAGGTAACCATTCAAGAACCAGAGAGCTCTAACATAAATTTCTTAACCTTTAAACCTTCATCTTAAAATCTAGCTTAATGTAAAACTGAACATTCAGACCTAACTCTTTAAACTGTTATCTAAAGTAAAATATAAAGTTTATATAAATCTTACCTGAAATTAAATCTGTAAACTTTCATTAAATAATTCTAAATTTAAACAATTGTAACAAAATTTATTTAAATCTATTTATTACTCCTGTTATGCCTATATATTTTATTCTTATTATATTTCACTCAAAATTTATTTTATAAACACCAAATATTTCAAAACAGCAATCACCGTTAAATTTAATTAACTTTGATGGAGATATGATTATTAATATTTTTATTATGTATATATATATTAATAATGCTATTTGGCTTGCATATAAGGTGGTTCAAAATTTTGTATGTTGAATAATAATTACTATGCATTCATTATTATCAGTTGATTCAATTTTTATATACTATTAAAAATCTATTATGGTCTGCATGACCATAGTTATAACCTATGATTTTAAATATGCTTTATTAAAAGAGATAAGACTAGCTGAAGAATGGATAAAAGTATATTTATTAGTGTATCATTAATTGCCAGATAAATGTACTTTCTCCTCCTAGTGAAAACTAATTTGAGATGCAGATTAAGGATATTAAGCTAAATTAATAATTTAGTTTTAATCCATTAATATAGCACAATTATGCTGCTTGATTTAAGAACTGAAGTTCTACCAGTTATGCAGATAAAGGCTATCTGTTTTAGGCACTGTAATTTTAAGCATATATATTTGTATTTGTTTTATGCATTGTGGATATGTTTTTACTAAGTACGCATTGTACATAATATTTTGCTGCATCATTTTATGAGCTCATAGTGAAAGCCACCCCTATACACTTATTTTGGAGAAGTGCACCAAGCACATTACTGGAGTAAGGCCTCAAGACTCTTAAGTAGCCTATCCGAGTTCCCCAAACTACAAATGTTCATTATTTGTAGCAAGCCATTCAGTCCTATGGTACTGCACATTTGATGTGAAATCCCATGAATAATTACCCATCTGCAGTGCAATCTTATTTACTTATATTGGTCTGGACCATAGTGTATATATGTTGACCTAAGGCAATCAGTTATTTTCTCCTATACTTAATGATTATTCAGAATTAGTTCTGAAACCAAACTTGATTATTAGACTAAATCTGCATCGTTCTTCAGCTTGATTATACACTCATATATATATATATATATATATATATATATATATATATATATATATATATATATATATATATATATATATATAACAGCAGCCACTTTAGTGTTGTAACCAATGTTCTATCCTGAGAGAGCATGTTCACTTATAAAATAGCAAACCATGATATTAATGTAAGATGTTGGCAAATTAAACCTGTAGGCTTCCCATGCTTATATTAAATATATCATGAGAACTGCTATATGAAACTCATCTTGCTATGTAATGCCTATGTGCATTTGCTCCCACATATTAAATCTATATAATTATTATTTTATTGACTGATTTGAATTATTAATAAATCATTTTAAATTTAATTTTGTTCCATATCATTTTTGTTCATAGTCTAATTCCAATCCAATTCCAATTCTTTGCTTATATTACATATATATGATATGCATTATAGTTTTAAGTGTTAACTTTATGTTTAGTTAATTAAGGTGTTGTTTAGTTCTATTATTCCTTTAATTAGCCATTTTGGGTAGTCAGTTTCATGTTTCTCCCTGTTCGGAGCTGACTCACAGATTAATGAGACTTATGTGTAACTTTAGAAATGTCATTCATAAGATGTTAAATCACGAGTACTGGTGAATGAATTACAATTTGGTTGGATTCGGGATCTAACCATCCCCTTTCAATCAGCTTTGGTGTATTTTATCTGGACTCTGGATTTTGTTACGTGAATGTACAAATCTGACTGTTACAATATATATGTCGTATGTTTCGTTGAATTTCACTTGAAAAGATCTATTATATAGATAAAACAATGGTTGTGAAAGAATTTTTGTAAAATTTGGCTTTTGATTAGTAATGTAATGCTACACGAATTTCTATTTTATTTTCGTTATAGATTAAAATCTTTTGTAATTGCTAAATAATTAAATTTGCAGTTACCTTGCTTATTGACGAAATTGATTTGACAGTTTGCAATTAATAAATGTTTATATTCAGGCCTTTGATTTCTTCTCAAACAATAAATTGACACCAATGAATCGATTTGTGTAAAGCCATTACATGTCATTATTTATTTTCGATTAAATTCTTAATTCTAATTCTTGGTATTGAATGTAATTAATATTATAAATAGTCAGTAAATTTAGTTGGTAGCAAAAATTGATAGATTAGCTTACAGTAAAAGGAAGAGATCTGAATATTTTTGAAAGCTATCTCTAAAATTTTATTCTGCACTATTTTAATGTACTCATAAAATAAATTATTTTGTAAGTTTTTGATCTATATCATGGAAATTTTTTCAATCTTCTAATTTCAAACCCAAATTTAAATTAAGTTTTTTTTTAAAAAATCGAACGATTATTTTACATAATATATATATAAGCCATATTAACTATAACATTCGTTTTAATCTATATTTTATATTTGTATAATCTAATAATATGTAAAGAAAAATATGATACGTCCATATTCAAAAATTTCTATTGCTATATGTCACCAAAATAATTTTGCTTTCTTTTATTCAAATATACGTGGGGGGGGGGGAGAATTATTATTTTTTGATTCAAACAGTTATTTTAGTTTATTGTTTTTACTTGATAATTTTTTTTATCATAATAATAATTTTTATATGTATTAATATTATATATAATATTTTATAAACATATAATTCATTCAATTAATTTAATAGATAAAAGGTTTATTGTGTGGGTGTTTAATATGTGTATAGTTTTATAGTGTGCGTATCAGCTTTTTATATATATGCAAATAGATTATCTCCACCTTCCTTGATCAAATCTGACAAGCTAAACTACGCTTTGGATAATAAGAATTTCTTTAATAAAAATTGTTAGTAATATGGTTTTATTTTCTACTAGTTTTATATTAATCTAGTGTGCATTCTGAAGAAACTCTTTCAGATAATTGGCACTTTCACTGTTACTGCACGTTTGTTAATGCAATTTGTTGGGTTTTTTTCATATTTCTATAGCCCCCCTAAATACTATAATCATATCCATATGCAATAAACATGACCAAATAGTATTTAAGGAAGCTATAAAAATATGAACAAACGAATTGCATTAGCAAACATGATGAAACAATGAAATTGCCAACTATTTGGAAATGTTTCTGTACATAAATGAATATGAAAAATACTCCCAAATTTAAATCAAACTATTCAACAACCATGTGATATAACAAACACGTTATACAATTGTTTTTGCTAAAAACATATCATTGATACTGTTTTCCCCGCAGTTGATGACAAGTATTATCTTCTCAAAATGTCAGCATATTTACTTTATTATTTTATTAAACACAGTTGCTCCTGAAAATATTTTTTTATAATATATTGTTGACTGTTATTGATATTGGAATTGTCTAAGTGTTGACTGGTTAATAACCATCAAATTTAATTAAACTTTTGCCATAAGATAATGGCCTTTTCTTACTGGATGTCAGAAATTCTGAATGAAAATGTTTCTTAAATCACAACAGATAGAGAAAACAGGAAAAACTCTCCATACAGTAGTGCCCCCCTGTGCCAACCAGAGTAATCAGTGGATGCCAGAAAACTTACTGTATGGAAACTTTTGCCTGTTTAATAACAGTTATGTGCTAGCATAAGAGATGGCGATCATGTGATGTTTAGAGGTTTAACAGATAGAGAAGAGAATATTAAATCAGCCAAAATATGGAAGTTCAAATTGACTTGAATTGATTAATGTCTAAATTATCTGAGTAGAACTATTTCTAGCCCTTTTAAAACTCTGCAAATAATATACTATATAATGATACATAATTACAATGCCAATTATGTATAACAGATGAACCAATACATGACAATCACTGTCAAGACAAACAATTGAGCAGCCTTCTGATAATAATAATTTAATCAACTTTCTATTAAAAGCATCCTCTTATTATGCATACAAGAAGTGACTTTTCTGGGTGTAAAAACTTGATTAAGTTATAATAGTTAGAGCTTATATTAATAGTGCTTGAGATCATCAAGTCATCTGTTGCATATAACTGTCATTGTAATTATATACCATTGCATATTTGGTATTTGATTATTTATTTGCAGTTTTAAAATGGGTAGCAATAGTTTTGCTCTGTGAATTTAAGTATTAATCAATTCAGATCAATTTGTCATAACTTTTAAAGATCTAATTCCTATTACACTTATTTGAAAGATACCAATGAAAACATTGACCATATTTGCAACATTTTTATAATTAAATCTTTATACTATATTTTGATATTTTTTACATTATTTATTATTAATATAAGTTTAAAATTAACGTCATTCAGAAAGATAAAATGTGAAGTTTGCAAAATAGAAAAATAAATTACTAAAGTGAATACTAATAATAACAATAATTCTTTTATATCAGATCATAATTTTTTTATTCATAAAAATGATTAAACAAAATATTTATCTGAGTTTTATTTTAAAAATAAAAATAAATTTTCATTGAGACAGCATTAAAGAATAAAATATATTTCATATTCAAAATTACACTTGTTAAAATGTTATAAAAAATTTCTTCACTGGAATTTGTGAAAGCAATTCTTTTTATAGCCAGTAAAAACAATGATTTTCAAAAAATTCTAATTGTAATTATATATATATATTTTAATTTAAATCACATATTTTACAAATGTGTTAGATAAATAAGTTTAATTATATAAATAAATTATTTTCCTTTCTAAAATACTAAAAGAAAAAAACACACCAGAAAATCCAGAGGCCAAATAATTGACCAATCAGTGATGTTGATTTCTTACTATTATAATACAGCCAATTAGAGAATTGTTAGCTTTCTTTGTGATTTAAATTTTATATGAGGTCTTAAGATACTGACATCTTCAGATTTATTTCAACTTTTTACTTCAAAACAAATAAATAAACTAATACTATATATAACCACAAAATAACAAAACAAAGCTTAAGCTAAAGCAGAGCCATAATAATGCCTTGAAATGACTTATATTTAGCAAATTAATAATTATTGGTAGGAAATGTGGTTAATAATTCATTTGATTTAACATTTATTTCTCTAGTTGTGCCATTCAAAATGCATTCTCGTATATAATCTTGAGTTTTTCAATAAAAAGTAGTGTCTTTTTTATTGTAAAAATTGATTGAATTACAATGACTAGAAAGCAGTTCAACTGTTTAAAAAATCAAAAAAAAAATCAGGAAGAGTTATGGTCATCATCATCATCATCATTATCAACCATTATCAATCCACTGCAGGATGAAGGTCTCTCCAAGTTTAATCCATCTTCTCCGATCTTTAGCTTCTCTTCTCCACATCACCCCTACACATTTTCTTATTTCATCCATCCATCTTACATGTGGTCTCCTTCTGGGTCTTTTACAATCTCTTGGAATCCAGTTTAAAATTTCAATTGTCCATCTATATATATATGGTAGTATGATTTATTTTTCCTTTTCATTAATATGATGTCCTTTGGATTAATTGTATTGCTACAATCATTCGACTTAAAATGACACAATTTCTGCTATCTGTAGCATTTACTTTGTTTTTGTGTTTGCTTGGTGGTAAAAATTTGATGTAAATTATGTATATTAATTTAATTCTCACTAAAATCTCTGGATGTCAATATCATATGAAGAAAAGTTTAGCAAAATGTCAAGTGGCCACTAGAAGGCTGATACAAAAAGTATTCAGAAAAACTGTTACCTTAGTTATTTTCAGGCAATAGTAATGTTTATACACCAAGTTAGAGTGAAAAGATAGGTAAGGTATCCTATATTATTCTGAGTGTGATATTAAATCAAAGACATGTATGTTGAAAGAAAGCAAAACATTTGTTTTACTTACTCGCACCTGGAATAATAGCTATTGCTTCATCATATTTTTATCAACAATTAACTTATCAATTATTTGCAATAGAAAATAACTGAACTCATAGGGATAAATAAATAAACCAAATTAAAATTGAAATCTAAAAAAAAATAATAGCAGCACAAATAAATAAGCATCTCTAAGGACTTTATAAAAAGACATATTTCAATTAATTCAAATAAATTTGCCTTCACAATATTTGCATTTATAATATAAGTTCATTTAAATCTATCATTCTGATATTTAAATAGAATATTTAACGTCTAGTAATTATATCAAAATTTTAACATTTTCTTGTTAGTTTAAACCATACATGTATTTAACATATATGCATGTACAGACAAAATCAATAATAAGATTAAATGAAAAATTTCTATTTTATTTGCCATTTTAAGATCTTTTTAGTTTGGGTTCATTATATATATACATAAAGCAGTTTGTCCATTTAATC
Organism: Epiperipatus broadwayi; assembly: GCA_028023455.1. Classification (NCBI taxonomy): domain Eukaryota; kingdom Metazoa; phylum Onychophora; class Udeonychophora; order Euonychophora; family Peripatidae; genus Epiperipatus; species Epiperipatus broadwayi. The sequence goes on from JAQFVV010000095.1 coordinate 4,200,002, forward strand.
AATGGAATCATTTTTAAAAATATCCTTTTGTTATCAATTCTTTAAACAAAACAAAAAAAAAAGAGTTAAGATAAGGGAATAGGTGGAAAATATTCTGAATTAATTAACTCTTTTTATTTTATTTTTTATGTGTCAAAGCATTGAACCCGCGAACCAGGGACAACTGCTTGTAAGGAAGCTGTGCTGACCACTCGATCACCAACGCTTGACTTTTTATAATCTTATCTTTGCTTTTAATTTCATTAGAATTTTATTATAAATTATTGTTTGTATATTGATGTAAATTATTACTAATCTTTTTATTAAAATATACGAGTAATTTTTATCGTAGAAAAAAAAGTATATATGAGTAAATTATTTTTTATGGATTTCTATTAATTATTGATTTGTTAAACAATATATAGTATATAATTTTATCTGAGTTTTTGTTTCAATAAAATTAGCTATGGATCGACATATGACCAAAAAACAGATTTCTCTTTTCTTTAGTTTAATAAAAAAAAAAAAAGGGGGGGGGGGTATTTTGAAGTGATCCAGGTAATGGCTCTCGCATTTTAAAGTATTGTGTGACTAATAATGTCTAAATATTTTGTGCAAACCAAGTACAAATCATATCTATATTTGGCATTTATTATGCAAATCAAGCTCTATAGATAATTCATCCCTCTTTTTTTTAATTATGATTATTTAAATTAATATTTTTATTTATAATTCGGATGATCTTCATAATCTCCTGTGATCCTACCACTTGGTTCACCGGTTAACCTTTATCAAAGTAAATTTCAGTCAGATATAGATAATTATTAGATTGTGGAGACCAAATAGATAGACATTCTCACCATCCCCACATCAATACATCATCATTTACTAAAGGTTTTATAACTTATTAGATGGTTCACAATGTGATTATTTGTAAATGTTATCTTCACATAAATTTGTAGTAATATATGTAATATATGTATGTGTAAAATCAGATATATTAATCTTTAACTGAGGTTTAAAGTTTATATCAGTGCTAGAGATAATCTCTAGTTTCGATAATGATTAGTAATGGTCATTATTGTATTTATCTGAAATGGATGGGGTCGGATTTGTGAGTGAAGAGAGTTTAACAGTGGTAAATGAAAATGTAACAATAATATATGTATATTAAAATTTAGTATATCGACTTTTAAATTACTATATACAATACATTTTAAAAATTTGGACCAGATTTAAAAAATTAGTACAATTTTTAGGAAGTACTTGTGCAAAAAGAAAATCTACTGATTAATACCTTTGAATGTGATTAATAATGGAAGTAAATGTCTCTTTAAGATAATTTGTTATTAAATTTTTATATTGAAATATCTGATATTATTAAACAAATGCCTGGAAATATGTTTGTTAATATTTTTAGAAAAAGTTATTTAATAGATAATTTATAATAATTTGTCTTTAACCTGTTTATCTATATTGCAATTATACATTCGTATTTTTTCATAAACAGCTACTGTGCTTAAAATGTATTGCTATTTCGACATAATTGTCATATTTTAAATAGGTGTCTGTCTATAGAAAGCACACGCGTGTAAAACTGTCATAACGATATCTGTCAGATATTATTGATTACATCAAAATATAATTTAATGTATCATGGAATTATTTTTAACCTTTAGAAAACTCTCAAGATATCATTAGTTTATAGTAAAATAAAAAAAGAAAGTGAAAACTTATAATTATTGTTAATATATTATGATGATTTTCATTTTGTTAGTGTTAAGATGATTAATGATTTGCGTGAAAAATAGTAAATTAAAAACTTTAAAATGAAGCATCATGGGAAAATATTTCTGAAACAACATATTTTGTCAAGTTAAAACTTTGTTGTTTTTTTTATTTTACAAAAGCAGATATTTTATGAATTATTATACTTTAAAAAAAAAAAAAAGATAATAAAACACATTATATGTATATATAGGTAGTAAAAAATATTTAAAAAAAAAAAATTAGTTTATATATATATAAATTTTAAAATTTAAATTTATTCTGCTACAGTTTAAGCATAGAGCTTACAAAAATTGAAAAGAAAATGTGTTAATGGATTCTAAAATATACTTCAATCAATCAGATTTCTTCAATAAGACTTCCCTACTTCTCCAAACTGCTGTTTTATGTTTATGAATTCACATGATACAACAGCATACTTTATAAGTCTTTTCAAATTATATAAAATTTTATCAGCATAATTCTCATTTCAACGATAATTAAAAAATCATTATTAAGATCATTTTGCAAACTGCTTTTAGTAGGTTATGTGATTTAGAGGTGTTAATTATCTCTAATTCTATAACTGAATTGACAATTTAATATTTTTTCATTACACTATTCTTCTACAACATAGGAATGTTTACGGTTTCAGTCAACACTTCATAAATACACAAATGATAATCCTGTATTTTGTTAAAAAATTTTACATTTCATTTAACTTTAAATATAAATTTTAGATACTTTAGTATTATTTCTGCTACGATCAAAACAGGCAAAACTCACTATACGTATGCCACACACAGCAAGCTAGAGTAAACAGTGGATGCCAAAAGGCTTGTGCATAAAATCCCCATCTAGTGCCTACTTATCCAATATCCCCAGACTAGTTTCTGGCTTGTGGCCTTTGTCAGTGAGGAGCCTTGGATCTGAGAGCACTGCATCTAAGGATCTAATGCAACCCTCCAGCAACCACTTTTATCCCCATTTAACTACAAAACTATGAGTCTTAAACTGAAAACACCTTAATGTACAAGCCTTCTAGCATCCATTTATTACTCTAGCTTGCTGTGTGTGACATATGTATAGTGAGTTTTGCCTGTTTTAACAACAGTTATACACAAGCATAAGAGATGGTGGTCATGTGATGTTTATTGGCTTAAAACCAATCCTGCAACGATCCTGGTATCATTTGTTTCTGTAATATTTATTAAAAGTTTCCATTTATGATGGCATGTCATCCAAGAATCTTATCACAACTAATCTGTATCAATAAATTAACCATTTCCATTCCATTTGGAAGATATTAAATGGTCCAGTCTCCCAGTAATTTTTTTCACCTGCAATATAATACATCTCTCACAACATTTGTAAGTAATACTGTAAGTAATAAAGTTTTATATTGAAAAATATATTTAAAGTTAAAACTTTATATGTTTGTGTTTTTTTTTTTTGATAAAACTTTATATTTGTTTTTTTTTTTAAAAAAAAAATAATTTAAATATATGGTTAAACTTCCCGTTCACCATTTTTAGATAAAGCTAAAACTTTATTGTGCACTTCATCATTTCTCGTTTAGATTAAAAAAATAAGTAAAGGTTAAACTTCATACTATAGATAGCCATTTAGAAAATATTTCAGAATTCTTTTTTATATCACTGGGGAAAAAATGTGACTTTTTTTTTAGATTTGAAGTTTGATATTACATGTGCTGTATGACATAATAAAAACTCTCAAAGAGTGCTATATTACAAATTTATGACTACATGTTATATTTAGTATCAAAATGTGTTTTTCCTTTTTCCATAACGAATATATCTCTCTATTCTTTTTTACATTTGAAGTTTGGTTTTACACATGGTATGACATATTACTCCAACGATGTATTATTCTAAGTTTGCAATATGTATAAAATAACACCTCCATGGGATTTGCAGACAAATTTTATCAATTAAGTTTGTCCACACATCCTTTGGAGATCTTATTTTAAACATATAACATACTTCAGAATAATATGTCATGGAGTAATACATCATAGCAGGAATAATACCAAAGTATCAAATTTTGAATTTAATAAATGTTTAACAAACCCATCTCCTATGTGTAATAAATAAGCATTGGAAGAAAATGTGGAAAACACAATGAAAAGATCACCTGACCAACTAGTATGTTCTTCACACTGCGGAATGTGATATTGATCATACAGTTGTTACATATATATTTTCATTGATTTGTCAAAAGAAATTATTAAAAATAATAGACTTTTTTAAAAAAGGGATTGAAGATGAGTTTGAGTACACTTTCATGAACTAGAAAGACCATGTAGCCTATAATGATTATTTAAAATCTTATAAAAAGGTCTGGATCGATTGTTTTCATTAAGAGGAGAAATTATTAATTATACAAAATATTAAAGTATTTCGGAAAAAAAAGTTTGAGAAAAAATTAAAAACAGCATTTCAACATGATAAGTAACGTTCAGAAACCTTCAAACATAAGTTTGTTTTTAATTCTTTAAAACATTATCAAAAATTGATTAATAAATGAGTATTTGAAGCTACTGATAAATAGATGCAGTAAGACAAGCATAGAAAAACACTCAACCTCTCACTACTTACTAAATGAAAAGACTGGTGAGCAATGCCTTGTCTTCCCAATATTTTTGAGAAGGAGGGGAGCTGTAGAAAAGTTTCTACCCTGCAGTGTAATATTTAATGGTTATTTTTCTTAATTTTTATCAATATATATATATAAAGTAAACAAACCTTCATATAACACCTAAGAAAAAATATTACTTTTTCAACTTACAGTTGTGATTTAGATTCAATAATTAATTGCTATTTAAATTGTCACAATCCATTAGTTCATTTGTTGCGTTGATTATATTTCCAATCTGTTATTAACTTAGACAAGCCGTGTTAATTGCTACTGTTAGTTTTGTTCACATAATTTTCTAAAAGTCTACTTTCATTTACCTGATGAGCGTTGCTGATTTTAAAAGCGAACTTCATCAATATTTACCTAATTTGCCACTTTATTATCAATTTGACGTTTATATGCATTCCTTATGTCTTTTGTAATTAAATGTTTGTACTTTCTCAAATTTTGAAGGCCTATTTTATAGGAAAATCTTCTCATGGGCTTTCTTTATTACGTTGTAAAAGATTTTACTTTTAAGAGATTGTATTTCTTACTGTATTAAGAAAGTCAAGTTTAGATTAATTTTCTGTAGCCTTAGCACTAAATTAGTTAAAAAGAAAAAGTAACTTATTAAGTTTAATGTAGTAATAAAACAGTAAGAGAAATACAAATATCATAATTAGGATGACGATAAAATTATTATTACTATTATTACTTTTACTACTGCTATTATTACTACTAACAATAATAAATCCTAAAAATATAGTTAAAATATATATATATAATAAAGAAATGACTTTTATTACTTTGTTCTATTGTCTAAGTTTTGAATTAACAGTTATCATCATCATTATTATCTTTTTAGTCACTATTGATTCACTGCAGGATGAAGATCTCTTCAAGTTTAATCTACTTCCTGTGTACTCCCTTTGTACATTTTATCAAAAAACTTTTATTTTAGCCATCTCACATGCGGTCTCTTCCTAGGTCATTTACAATCTCTTGAAATCAAATTTAAAATTATCTCTTCTTGCAATACGTCCAATCCAGTTCCATTTAAGTCCTTAGCACTTTCAATAATTTTTTTCTTCACACATCTATGCCACTTATAACTAATAGATGTTGTATGATAGTGCTTTATAAATCTCTATCCAATGCTGTCCTATCCAATATCTTCTAGATTTAAATTTAGGGATTTCACCATGAGTAGTTTTAAATATTGGAACATTGCATTTGGACCTTTATGATTAAATGCACTTTCTTTCTAGCAGCCATCACCTACATTTCTTTTTAGCTGTCCAGTTATCAGCCCAAACTGAAACAAAATATAAATGATTTTAATCTGAGCCAACTTGCTTACATAGAAATGAAATCAGTTCAATATCCATCTATATATAATAGTTTCCTTATTTTTTAAATACTTATAGGTATCTTTATCCTGTATTCAGAATTGATATGAAACCAATAAAATATCATGTGACTATTACATGAGTTCCTTAGGAGTGTGAAATAACAGCATTATTTTTTTCATATCTCTTAGTAACTAATGGATGCTAGATAATAGTGATTAATATTATTATATTCATTATCCTCATATTAATTAATCACTGGTCCCTTTAATATTAGATAATTTTCCAATTTGTGCTATATCCCATCCTTTGATAGTGGTTTATAGTTGTAAGTAACAAAATGTCATGATCAGATGGTAGCCTGGGCCAATAATCAGGGATTACTTAATGGCCCTCATCTCCAGCTGCCATTCCTTGCCTTGTCTGGTGACTTTATATTCTTGTGGTAATATCACATGTACACATTTATTCAGGTTCCCAGAAAACACAACAAATGTTTCAGTTAATTAACTGGATACTGAGAAGAAGACCATAATGCTTCTTTATTTTAAACTAAAAGGTAGAAATCCATACTCACCACAGTATTGCATCCATGTATATTTATTATATGAATCACATAAAAAACAAGAAAATTAAGGGGTTGCTTTCTACAGCCTAACAACTGTACACATATACATTTCATTAAATACCAGTCAACACTAAGACAATCCCAGTATCAATAACAATCAATAATTTCAAATTGTTATTAAGGTACCTTTATTGTTAAAAGGAGGTTGCCTTGACAACAGTTTGAAATTGTTGATTGTTATTGATATTGGAATTGTCTAAGTGTTGACTGGCTTTTAATAATTACTTACAAACTCATTTAGCCTTGAGAATTATTAGATATACATTTATATATTATATGTAAAAGTGCCCTCAGCTGCATCTAAAAAGTAAATAATAAAATCTTTTCAGTTGTGGACATTAAAAGCATTTTGAAAATTTATTATACATTATTATATGTATGTATGTCTGTGTATAATTACTATTTGGATAACTCATCAGAATATTATCAAATTATTTTTATTCCCTCTGTCCTCTCTAGACTTCGATGCAAATGCAAATGACCATTTACAGTTGCAGCCATATCTTAAATGAAGCCAGCATATGTCATCAGCTGAAAATTTAAACACAAAATGTTAATCACTCTCCTGTAATGGTATGCTTTTTCAACAATGGTATCTTATGCCTTAAATTTAGATTTTATCTTTATTCACAAGGTAGAATTGCTGAGAAAAAATAATAGGGGGAGTGATTGCCATTATATATATATATATATAAAGAGCTCTCAAATAAGTTCTTAACAAGCTTTGTAGAATATCCCTAATTCCAGGCTGGTTTCTGCTACTGGCTTCCTCAGTGAAGTGCTAGGATAAACTTGTATTACAAATGTTATATAAAGAGCTCACAAATAAGCTCTTAACAATTTTTGCAGAATATCCCTAACCCCAGATCGGTTTCCTGAGGAAGCCAATAGCAAAAAACAGTAAGGAGTCAGGGATATTCTGCAAAGCATGTTAAGAGCTTATTTGTGAGCTCTTTATATAATACAAGCTTATTTAAATTAGGTCATGTGACATCTGACTTTATTTCTTTGTAATATATATATTGTGACCATTAGTTTCTTCCATACAATAAATACTTTAAATCAGTTTATTTTATAAAATTAGATAAATGATATTTTTTAAAAGTGAATGTTAGGTTAAAAAATTAACTTGCTGATTATAGCAACTGCTTAGTAATGAATTATAAGAAGGGATAGCTCTTAAAATTTCAAAAATTATGAAATAAGTTTAACGTTATTGGAATTCGATACAAGTAGATCGCGAATTATTTACATGTGCTTGCATGGGTGTGTGTGTGTGATATGGAATTTTAATTATAGAGATAATCTTGGAGTTTTATATATCATGCAATATACCATTCAATAGGAATTTGAGAAAACAATTATTTTGTCTCATTTTTGGAGAAATCAATACATTATCTTCATTCATAAATCTTGAATTAAAATTCTAGTCTATTTTTATATCTATTAGATTTTTCTCTCAAAATTTTCCGACATTATTTTTTTTATTATTAAGTGGGAAAATATCTCAAACACACGTTACTGTTAAAATTAGGGTTGATAAACCAATTAAATCTTAATATCATGGGTCAAAGACCAAATAGATTGAATAAGAACATGATTGACAGATGGAATATATAAAACTAAAAATGTATTTGGGGCGAGATCTTCTCTGCTTCTCAATTATCATCTGATCAATATTTTTTTAAAGTGTATATTTTGTTCTTTGTAAAATGGCTCATTAGAGATTAAATAGGCACACTGATCTCCTTCCAAAATCAATTGCTGCCAAAGATTTTGCCAATCCCACAAGATTAATTAATACACCATGCTTACTTCAACGCGTCTAGCTTGGAAGCTCCAACCTACACTTCAGATAATGTTTCAGGTACAGACTTTTATTGATACCTATCCTGTCTTAAAGAATCTGCTTCTAATATTTGGATGGATGATTATATTACAAACTTTTCTTGATATTTTATTCTATCTTAAAGAATTTACTTTTAGTATTTAGATGGATGCTTTTATTACAAACTTTTAATGATATTTTATTCTGTCTTAAATATTTTATAGATATAATAAACATCTCTATACTTCCCCATTCTTTTTAAATACATATAAATAAAGATATAATAAAAAACAAATGACCCCCAAAATGCATTTCGTGCGGAACCAGTACTCATCAGTTGGCCCAGGTCACAATCTCTCATATACATTCTTATTATATGCAAAGTAATTATCTAGAGTAAATTGTTACATTTTCATTTACCACTGTCAAATTCCCTCCACTCACAACTTTGACGCCATCCATTTCAGATAAATACACTAATGACTATTACTAATCATTTTAGAAACTAGAGATTATCTCTAGCACAGATATAAATTTTAAACCTCAGATAAAAATTAATATATCTGTTTGTTTTTTTAAATTTACACACACGGAGTTCTTCACCTTTCTCTGTCCCGTATGTAAAATCTTTATAGATATAATAAACATCTCCATATGTAATTAAATATTTTACTTCTAATACTTGGGTGGATGAATTTATTTATAAAATACAAAAGAGATTGGAAAAATGCCAGCTGAATTGTATGTTTGTGTTATATTATAAGAAAGACATAATAAAGTCTAAGCAATAATTCTTATTTCCTTTAATTGTTATTTCTAAAGTAAACTTTTGCGTTCTAGTGCGAGAAAAACTGTAGCAGAAAGTTTGAAATATTTATAGAATAATCTATTAAATTTGTGAACGAAAGGAATATTGAATAAATATTTGTTAAATAATTCTAGATGTATATTATAACGAGCATCTATTCTAGTGAAATCTCTGGATGAAAGAAATCTAATATAAGCGTTTATTAAGTAATTTCATAAGTTTATTATAGTGAGTATCAGTTTCAGCCAAACCTTGGAATGAAAGAAGTAATATGTTGGACTATTTCCATCATTTATGAGTGAATATTGAATGTATAGAAAATTTTAAACTTTATTTAAACTTTTCAAATACAAACAACTTGTTAGTAATAACACACAAATAGACAATACAGGTTAGTAATTACACAACGTTTCGAGTAGTATTATTCTCCACTCTTCTTCAGGTGTTGCCGGCCTATATGCACAGTGACAATATTCGCTTAGAAGTTGAACTCGCACCTTTAGATTCTTGTATATTGAATTTAAGGCAAACGCTCTACCAACTGAGCTATTCTGTCAAAGGCTCAGGCTCAGTTGGTAGAGCGTTTGCCTTAAATTCAATATACAAGAATCTAAAGGTGCGAGTTCAACTTCTAAGCGAATATTGTCACTGTGCATATAGGCCGGCAACACCTGAAGAAGAGTGGAGAATAATACTACTCGAAACGTTGTGTAATTACTAACCTGTATTGTCTATTTGTGTGTTATTACTAACAAGTTGTTTGTATTTGAAAAGTTTAAATAAAGTTTAAAATTTTCTATACATTCAATATTCACTCATAAATGATGGAAATAGTCCAACATATTACATCTTATAATATACCATCATTACAAACCTTCAGACAAATACTTGGAATGAAAGAAATCTTATATAAATCTTTGTTAGGTAATTTTAGAAGTAAATTGTTTCATTTTCATTTACCATTGTCAAACTCCCTCCACTCACAACTCTGACGCCATCCATTTCAGATAAATGCAGTAATGATTATTACTAATCATTTTCGAAACTAGAGGTTATCTCTAGCACAGATATAAACTTTAAACCTCAGTTAAAGATTAATATATCTGATTTTTTTTTTAAAATTTACACATAGGGCGTTATCCACCTTTCTCTGTCCCGTATATAATATCTTTACAGATATAATAAACACCTCCACACTACCCCAATTTTTTTCCAAATTCATATAAATAAAGATATAATAAAAGACAAATGACCCCCAATATGCATTTCGTGCTGAACCAGCGCTCATCAGTTGGGCCAGGTCACTATCTCTCATATATATCTCTATTATATGCAAAGTATTTATCTAGAGTAAATTGTTACATTTTCATTTAACACTGTCAAACTCCCTCCACTCACAACTTTGACGCCATCCATTTCAGATAAATACACTAATGATTATTACTAATTATTTTCAAAACTATAGATTATCTCTAGCACAGATATAAACTTTAAACCTCAGTTAAAGATTAATATATCTGATTTTTTTTTTTTAATTTACACATACCGAGTGTTCCAGTTGGATCTCAGAATAATGAAAAAGTAATCCCAAAGGAGACTTAGTGCATAAAGCAGGGAAAACTAAGTAAGTATATTATGATTTGTAAGGAAATAAGTGATATTACAGTGATTGAAATTATTAATAATAATTTATTAATAAAAGTACAAAAATCCTGATAATAAAAGTAGCTACTACTATAAAATGTGTATCTTTAAATTCGATTTTATGCCAATAAACATTAATCTTGGGACAACTTCAAGATGGTTCTACCATGGCCATGCATTTTTCATTTAGGATAATATGTGTTTTTGTTTTTTTCTTTGGATAATTTTGCATTATAATGGAGAACTATTGTCAAGACCGCTGTGTGCCAAAAGAGAATTTAGGTTAAAAAATTTCTTTATTATATTTATTGTCATATGATATGTTAGATTTATTCTATTATATATTTTAGTTAAGTATTATAAGTTTGACCCAATATTAAACCTATATTAAAAATATAAAATATATTTTATTCATTATACAATTGCTTGAGCCCATATTTTTATTATAAATGCGAGAAAAGTGTGAAGTATGAAAATGTTTTTTTTTTTTTATTATCATGCTAATAATTTTGAATGAATGTTTTCATGTTTATTAATTCACATATATTTTAGTATTTTATTGCTATGCCCTGAAGAGTGAGTTAATTAAAATGTGTACTTTAAAATAAATGATGCCTATTTCTTAGCCTATAGAATTAACCTTTAAATACAATTATTCTTAGACTAATCGGTTCATGCATCAATATATGATACCCTTTATGCTATGTGAGAGTGCGAATGACCTTTTTTTGAGGTGAGTGTAGTTCTGATCACCTCAAAGGTTGAGTTGGAGCATAGCTCTCTCATGATTAAATATATTGATATTTGAAAGTATTTTAGGAGTTCGGGGATTTATTCCCAGCTCCATTCTTATTTATATGCCTCGGAAGAGAAACATTTTTTATACGATCGTGGATTATGGTGTTTTTTTTTAGCATGCCTCTTACATATGTGCAGAGACGAGTTCTTCACATACTTTATAGCCTCAAGTAAAAGGCACTCTTAGGTGTATGCTATCAGCAAGAAATTATTATTATTTTATAGGAGTGAATGATAAATTAGTGTTTACTGTTTGTTGGGTCAATACATATTAGTAGAGAGTAATTATTTGGTTAGGGAATAATTTATACTATCATATTTCATAAAATGATGTAATGCGTAGCTGAGCTTAGCTCTAGCTTGTATGCGAACCGATATTTATTCTAAAATTTATAATTAAGAATTTGAATTCAGGCAAGCAATGCGCATCATACCGTAAGAAAATTATAGAAAACTCATGTTGAGCTATAGTATTAAATACATGTATGTGTGCGTAAATATAGCTTAGTAAACTATCACACAATTATCGAATATAAATTAAGTAGATATGATAAAAATTAGATAGAAAAGTTATTTAAGGACAGAAGCAGCTAGGAAAGAGACAATATAGAAATGGATGAACTTAATAAGTTATTTGATAGAAAAGAGTGTTGGAAAAATTTTGGGATATATATTAATAAAAGAAATAGAAAAGAATAGACTATTATATTGTTAAATGCAAGTGAAATAACATATGAGATTAGAGAACTTAAGGAAATATTTAATGGATTTATGTTATAAAGATCTAGAGTAGTGGGAAATTAGTTGGTAGATGAAAATGATTTATTAGAGAGCTGAATTCATAAGAAGATTGATAGCATGATAAAGAAAGATAAGAGGAACAGATAGTGTGACAACAAATATATATATATATAAGGATTTGTTTTAAAAAGATTTAATAATCTTATGTGGGATAATATTTCCTATAAATAAAATAATGTAAAAAATTTGCTTAATAAGTTTTTTTTTAAAAAAATATTTCATTATTATTCCATTTATATAAAATCTTATTATCCCACATAATGTTATTTATATATTTTTAAAAAATAAATCATTGCATACATTCCATAGTTTATTTTATATATATAATATTTTTAATAGACGTTCAGATCATAAATTTAGAGAGATAACTTATATGAAAAAGCATAAATGTTTGTAAGAGTTTAGAATCAATTTTATTCATGGAGGTGGAAAGAGAATATTGTATCCATTGACACATATTTGGTTGAAATGTCTTATTATAATTAAAAATTTATTACATTTTTATATATAGAAAATGCTAGGATGTGGCATATAAAAGTGGATTATGTAACATCTTGAAAACTGTTTAAAATTTATTTGGAGTTATTAAGCTAAATCAATGGCTTTCACAAAAATATATATGTAAATGTAAACAATAAGTTTTTTTTCTTCTCATGTGTCATAGCATCAGCCGGGAAGTGAACCCGCTAACCCCGGGACAACTGCTTGTAAAGCAGTTGTCGCTGACCTCTTGACCACCAATGCTTGTCTAAACAATAAGTTACCTGTTAAAAATATACTATATGCAAATTTTAAATTATAATAATAGTAGATATGAACTCAAATGATAATTTGGTTATGACTAAATTAAAATTGATTTTTAAAAAGAATAAAAATAGGGGGGGGGGGGAATGTAAGATGGGAGAAAAAATAATAAAAAGCTGATTATGGTTTTAATTTTTTTTTTAACATATTTAACACTCATACTACATTGATTCTTTTATTAATTTTTTACTACAGATATCTTATTCCTACTTAAAAAGTTTATTTTAACCTCACTTAATTATGAAATCATATATATATATATGAAAAACAAAATCAAGTTATTCACGTAACTTGCTATCACTTGTTATTTATGATCAATAGATGGCGTTTTACCAAAACCACCGAAAGAAGTGTAAAATTTGTTTACATAAACGACAAAAGAGTCAGAATTAACTATCTCTTTCATTTGCTCACCCTCAGATCAGCTGATTTCAAGCTATCTGCTATCATCAGTGAAGGATATATATATAAATATTATAAAATAGTTGCCAAGAATGATCATAATAAACTAATGTTGGTCTAATATTCTACCTTTCCCAGTTAAATAAATCTGTAACTATTTCATAAAAAGCAACTTTTTTTTCTTTAACATATATTTAATTGTACCAAAACAAATTAATTGTTAAATAAATAATTATTAATACTTTTTCACAGTACTGTATTTTTTTTACTACAGATACTCTTTTCTGCAAAATTTCTAATGGCCTTTTTAGTTTTATATCAACAATTTATATTCAGGATTTTTAGCGAACTATATCATTTGTTACTACTTCCATTTATCATTTTCCATATATGGAATAGATATATATTAAAGGATCAAAACATTGTAATATAAATATAAATAATAGTTTATCAAGACCAACAATTACATAAAATAATAGTCAGCAAATAAATGCAATAAATTTAAGCATTCCATAAAACATTTAACAAATTTATCAGAACAAATGTAAATCTAAACCATTAAATAAATAACTCATAATTTATAAAATGGATCTAAAAATATTACCAATGAGTTCAAATATTTTGTTAGAAAAAAGAATATTCAAGGCAGACTTCTTTACCAACAAAGTAACTTTTCAAAGGGAATGGATCCAGATAAAACTTTAACTCAAGTCCAGATAAATAGTTATTGCATGTATTGCTAATTATGCTAATAAAAACATGGAAATATGTCAAGCGTTGGTGGTCAAGAGGGTAAAACAGCTGCCTTATAAGCAGTATTAGCGGGTTTGCTTCTCGGCCGATGTTATGACACATTAAAAAAAAGCATAGAAACATTAAACTCAACTAAATTTAAAGTCTGCAGAAAAATATGCCTTAAATAAGTGAAATTATACCTACAAGAAGAAGATTAAAAAAGACTGATCCAATTGTGCCTATCATGTAAAGAATAAAGTAAGATCTGTCCTATATATTGAAACAGACAGATCGAAGAATCGATCTTAGTTTCATGGTTGTCATTTAAGAACGGTAATTCTAAACCACTATTTACCCGCAATGAGACTTTTTCTATTCCAACCCACATAAATTTTAAGTTATTTATTTTGTGTTTGTTTAAAAAGAATTTAATGTAAAGAGTATGAGTATAAATGTCACAAATCATGATAAATAATATTCGTGTGTGTGTGGTTTGTGGATTTATATTAGCTCAATTTAAAAGTTTCAATTGCGTGTATATTTTCTTTAAATTTTAATTTTGCAAATTATACAAAGTCATTTAAAAATGCTGATCAAAAGTCACATTCCTTTGATCAGTATTTTTAATCAAAATCTTACTTGTACAAAATGTATAGAATAATTAATTTGTACTTCGATAAATTAAGATAATGAATTTATATTTTTGTATTCACGAATTCCGATGTAATTGTTTTGTCAATTTAGAATCATGTATTAAATTTAAAAATAAATGAAAACCGAACAATGGAAATGAGAAACGTAGAACTCTTATCAAGAAAGGCAAATGCTATTGTATAGTCAAAAATTAGATATTGCTGGAGGCCGGAAAATCAAAGGAGGCGGAGTCATGAACAAAAACTAGGCAGAAAGGTCAACCGTAGCCATCTTAAATATAATATAGACACTCTAACTTTTGACTTGGCTGTGCTTAGATCGTCTCAAGCTACAGCAAAGTAGTTGTTCCAGAGAAATCACTTCAACCGTTATTAAGAAGTTGCCCGGTAAACTGCAATCATGATGGGCTAAGTCCAAGAAGCTGATCCCTGTTCTGCCAATTTAAATCTTTCGTACCGCTGATCTGTAATGTTTTCCGTGCTTCCAGTCTTCCAAATTCCAACATTTAAATTAACCATGCCGTTCTAAGAAATTCAAAATGCGCGCCTACGTTCTTCATACATATCACCGCAAGAAGAAAAGCCGGACGAAGAAAGAATGGTAACTTTTGTTACATGAACTTTTTAACTTTCCTCTCAGTAATAATTTTATATTTAATCTGTTAACCTAATTAATTGCATGTAAATTTCTTGTTTTCCATTTGAAAATGTTACACTAAAACCTGTCAGTAAATTTCTTCTCTAATATTTCTGTGCTCTAGTCTTTAGATGATAATTATTAATATTTGTGCCTACTAATAATCCATTTGTGAATACATTTATATTTTTACTATTACTTATTTTACAAACAAAACGATGCCAATAATAATATTTCTCAACTCTAATTAAAGTCAGTAAAGTTTATCTCATAATATTTATTATATTCATTTTAAAAGTAATTTTCTTGTATCGAACTAAAAATTGTTTCATTTATGTTGAGTTGAGAAATATTCAAATATTTTTATTGTTTCTTTTACTTTGTCATGATATTTTAATCTATACTCCAAATCTCAAATACTTAAAATAGTCTAAAATTTTATTATATTTTTTTTATATATTATTACGGAGTAAGAATAATAAGTGAATATTTTATTGCTATTATTACCTTCCGAACAATCTGGGGAGTTATGGGTTTCAGAGTGAAATTAATTAATTGTTACTTTTGCGATCGTTTGATTTCGCCATGTTTTATTGAATAGTTATATCGGACTGTTGCGTAGAAAATGTTACGGAGAGAAAAGGTTTTATATAATTTCGTTTTAAAATCCACTTCCGATCACTCTTCCTCGATGTTACTGTGGCAATGCCTTTACCTTCGCCTAAGTTGGCGTCTCGTTTTACTACCATATGGAGAGAAAGAAATTCTTCTCCAGGTAATCTCTTGGATCACCGGGGTTCGAAAATGATCCCGGCTGGTTGTAGTGTCCCGGATCTACTTGGGGGCATTAAGACTTGTCAAAGTACAAGCCGCCCGGTATTCCGTCAATGCACCGCAAGTTATTATTTGTAGTATACCTTAATCCCTGCAACCATCAGTACATCAGTATTATATATTATATTTTTATATAAAACCGCCTCCCATTTATCCGTATACGCAATGGTTTGAATCTATTAAAATAAAACAACTTAATATAAACTAGTAGTTAAATATTTTAAGTGCTCCAATTACTCTGATTCTCATATCAACCTGTACAACCATTTAAACACATAAATATTGGCATGAGTTTGTTAATCAGTACAAACCGATTATTGATGACTAGCAGCAATTTATTATAAAATACATATGAGAGTTTTACCGTACCTGTAAATAATATTATTCAATGCTTTCAATAATTTATTAAAAATTTATCTAACCTAATTTTGTCTCTCTTGCATTATTACTCTCGAAATCTAGTCAATCACCTGCTGTCTGTATCGACAACTTAAATATATACATTAAATTATTAGCCGTACCAATATCCCGACTATAAGATATCTATGAAATAGCTGATTGTAGGTAATTTAGTCTGTGTTTTTTCGATGAGCTAGTAAAGGGAAAACCCCGTACCGTTGTAATGTTGTCATCGGTGGGTCATGCCAGGGTTTTGGGTTTGAATTTAGTTTGCATTTTGGAATTTATTCCTAGACGTGGACTGGGTTTGAATTCGGATTACTGTGTGTGATTAGGCATGGTGATTTTTACCGGTACAATATATAAACTTCTAAGTAAACATAGCTCAAGGTATGAATTAAAATCAATCCAAATGTTAAACAAAGGCTTAAAAAATAGAATGAATGTACCTACTTTTGGAGCTCTGAAGTTTATAAGCATATTTTTTCAGCATTATGTATATAATATATAAATACATGTATATTGCCTATACTAAACTTAATGTAATTAGATGGGACTTGAACTCAGACTTTCAAGCTTCCTATAGCTATTCAATCTATCTTATACAATTGATACACATGACTATATATACATGTGAAAAAATAAATGATCTCCAATATACCTATTTCACACTAAACCAGCACTCTTCAATTGGTACATATCATCATCTCTTACACATACATATAGTGCTCAGTTTATATTAAGACAGCAAGTCTTCAAACTTTAATGAACAAGCTTCAAACTTCATCCTCCAACTCTTCAGCCATCCATATTATTAAAAATTTGATGATGTAACTCTCAAAGCCCTTGTTAATGCCAATATTATTGTTACTTCTAATATATATATTGTACCGTTTATTTATATGGTACAAATATATTGGCATTTGGTAAAAGCTAAAAAAAGGTAAATTTAGATTTATTTATTTTTTATAATTTATTTTTTTAAAACGTACAATGAAAGTTAAAATTGTCATTCATATTTTTTTTTATGTAATTAAAAATAAAAGTAAAAATTGGAGAGAACAAAGACACACAAATTACCAATCTAGATAAGCTAAAAGAAAAATATTTTAGCTAATTAAAGATGGCCAAAAAACATTATAAAGAAGAGAACTTTGAAATGTAAATTTTAGAAAGAATGTACAAGATTATAAACCTAAACATCATGATAATAATGTATGCAGAAGTCTGAAAACTGGGCCTCGAGTATAAAAAGAGAGAGGCCAGTTTGATCAGTGTCTTGTTTTGTCTGTCCTTTCTGCAGTCAGTCCTGGATAACAAAATATATCCAGGATCACCCTATGCTGAAATGATTCTGCATGTTGGAGTGAACCGGAACTTTTGCTGACATCGTTACTGATGATGGACATCAGAGAAGTTTTCATGACCGACCAGTAGAATAGACCACAAGATCAATTTATAACCAATGACCAAGCTCATTCTAACCCAAAAAACTATGCATAGTAATCTATAAGCTTCATGAACTCACTAAACTTACCGGTAAGCTATGATTCATTGTTCCCGATTGTGACAAAATTGAGCATTTGCAAACAATTCTTAAAAATATACGTATAATAGGACCTCGATAGAGACTTTAATTTTTATTGATCAAGAGACTCTTGTTTACCCAAGAACTTTAATTAATTGTTTAACTGTTATTCTTTTTGTTAATGGATTCATGTCTGGATTACCATGTGTTCTCTCCAGTTTTATTTAATTTGTAATTTATCTTTAACATTTTAATTTGTTAGAATAAAATACAACTTTCTTTTTTTTTGCATATCTTGATCAACACACATATTATATGTGTAATAGAGACCTAGTCAGATGGGCAAAATGCTTCAATATATATATAATATTTTTGGGTACAAACCGTGTATTATTTTCCATTACAATCCGACATTTCGACGGACTAGCAACCACCATGATCAAGGTTAACTTTTGAAAGCTAACCTTGATAATGGTGTTTGCTAATCCATTGAAATATCAGATTGTAATGCAAAATAATACATGGTTTTATATCCAAAATTTTTTTTTATCTACATCATATAACCGTGAAAACATTAAATATATATATACATAATTTATTATTGATATTTCTTAAAAACATTAAAATAAGTAAATTTTTTGTAAAGGAAATTCACATTGTATTTTATAAAAGATAAACAATTATAATTTATTATGATTAATATTAATCTTCAATTATAAGAATAATTGTCTTTTGCCCTTCTTGTTTTATAGCAATATTTTAATTTATATTTACTGATAATGTACATATCTATGAAATTGCAGTGTGAGTTTACATAGACTTCAAATATAAACAATAGTAATACTACATTTCAATAATAAATCAAATATTCCTTTATTAAATAAGCAACTCATATCCTACGGGAATACAGTTAGAATGTTATATACCTGTTTGTTTTATATATTAATTTCCTTGAATTTATTATAGCAATAATTTAATTTAAGTAGGTCATCGCAGCCACCTTGCAAGCAAGTAGTTGGTTGCAGACGGTTGTGGGTTCACCTCCCAGCTGATGCTATGACATATGAAGTAAACTAACACAAGATATTCTTTTCTTTGTATTTTATTAATTAAAGAAAACCAATTACATAAACAAAAATGTAAAAATATGGATTGAAAAAATAACTTAGACTAATATATTCAAAACTACTTTAGTCATCTGTTGAGATATGGAAATGTAAAAGGAAAAAAAATAATAACATCCACCTGAGAATATAGAAAAGATAATGATTTCATACTCAAGGATATGTGGATAAAAAAATTGGACAGAGATTAAAAGGTAAAACTAAAGTAGATAAGTAAGGGCTGACTAAAATGATATAGAATGAGTGAATAGAAGTCATATGAAAGCAGATATTAAGAGTCCTGATTAAGATTGGGTTCATGAAAGAAAAAATTGAAATCTTAAAATGAATATTAAAATATTAAAACAAATAAGTGAAGCACTATTATAAATAATTTATGAAGTCCAAATCAAAAAAAAAAAATACACCCCAAATAGAAAATAAAGAAAACACATACACATAAAACAACAAAGCAAAAAGAAAATAAAGAAAATACATAAACATAAACCAACAAATCAAAAAGGAAAAAATAATAATCCTTTGAAAATATGGAAAATAATGAATAATTAGTTATGATGATAAAGATAATACAAAAAATTTTAAAAAAGAACAAATCATAAAAGATAGTAAGACTAAGAATCAAACAATAATGAAGCAAATGGTGAGAAACAATAATATCAAGAATTAAAAGATGAAAGAAAACTATGAAATAGGCAATAAAATAGAAAGAAATGTAGAAAAAATGTAAAAATTTGAAAAAAATAAGTGGTAACAAATGAAAAATAAATTAGATGAAGTACTTCCAAGAGCCAACAAAGCTCCACAAATAAAACAAAAAATCATTAATGTGATGGAAAGTGAAATTAGAATAAGTTTTCCGAGTTGACAAAGTTCCACAAATAAAATAAAAAGTTTATCAGAAAGGTAGACAAAAAAATAAAGGGAATAGTGGAGTATAAGGAAAAGATAAAACTAAAGGAAAATAATAAAAGAGAAGTCATGATTATTAACAAGGAATATCAAGAAGAATGAAGAAAGAATATCAAAAGTGAAATAGCTGAAGTTAAGATCTTCAAAAACATCAAACAAATTTTAGAATTCATGGAAAGGGACATGAAACCATATGAAGCAGTCTCAATATTCCAGTTTCAAAATAATACATCTTTTCAACTTAGAGATAACATTAGCATACATTAATATTAAATATTAAATATTAAATACACACAACAGGGAGAAAACTGAAAATGAAGAAGTGTAGAGAGTTTCTGAAAAATATACACAAAAATAAATGTGAAACAGCATGAAGTTTTCAAAGCTACGTCATAAATTTTGATTGTCTCAATATGAAAAAGATATAAGGATTATATAAATGTGGAATCGTTTTGTAGATTTTTCTACAAAACTAAAAAACGACACTCATTATGACAATGAATTGCTCAGTAGAGATGGTTTTTCAGTTTTATTCTTTCTGTTATATAATTGGATGGCTAATTAGTTTGGTGATGAGTTTGCTAGGGGTTTAAAAAAATTCTTAGCTTTCTTCAAAAGCATCAGCTATTTAAAATTTTGCATTTCCAAATTCCAGTTGGATTTGAGCTCAAAAATAGAGTTTTTGACATGTGTGCGCACTGACACCTATATCATAAAATTCATATATATATTAAGACAATGAAATGTATATGTAAGGCAAGTCATTCAATTCAAACTTTTATATATATTTTTTAAGATATTGTTTTGGATGTGAGCTAAAAATTAAAAAAAAAAAAAAACAATAAATATTGCAATAATAATATCAAAATGTATTAAAATTTAAGACTTTCTTTTTTTAGTTTCTTTGAAGAGAAAAAAAAACAATCTCATAAATTAGGATCAAATAACCGCGTTTCTCTTTTGTTTCTAGTTAAAAATCAAAAATAATAAAAAGCACAAACAGGTGTTCCAATTTACCGAAGACAACTGAACGCTTTGTACATAAAGATAAGATCGCGAAAACCGCAGTATTCTACCGGAATCAGACAAAATACTCAAATTATTAAAATAAATAAAGGCATTTTATAAATAGTAAAATTTTAATTAAGGGATTAAAAAAGTAATGATCAATAAATTCTATTTCCAGTTCTCTTGTATTTTTACTTTTGCAATTAAAATGTAAAGATGTCATTTTTTTAAAACGTATTTTAAAATTCCTTTTATATCTTCATCTTTTGCTGCGTTTCAAAAATATTCCAGAAATAGACAAAATATAATATTCACACATATCTCTTAGTAATTTATACGTTTGACTATTTTCATCATCTAATATTAATTGTTAAATCTCTTTAGAAAAATTCAAAACTGATTTTAACTTTTCAAAAGCATTCACTTATTAGTACTAGTGCTTAAGTTAGAATATAACACAACGTTTCTAGTGGTATTATTCTCCTCACTTCTTCAGGTGTTGCTGACCTGACCAGTGACGGTACTAGCTTTGCCAGAATAATAGAACATCACATTAAATTCAGTGTTCATAAATTTAAAGATCCGGCTTCGATTTCCATGTTAGTATTACCACTGATAAGGCTAGCAACACCTATAGAAGAGAAGAGAATATCACCCGAACGTTATTTTATATACAAATCTGTATACTATTACTAACAATTGAATGTTTTTGAAATAGTTAAATCAAGTTTGAGTTTTTCTAGACATGTAACAATTAATATTAGATGATGGAAATAGTCTTATAATCATAACTTTCAGACAAACACATATCTGTTTTTTTGGAAATGTAATTGTTAAACTGAAAATATATATCCATTGTCAAGCGTTGTTAGCCTAGAGGTCATCGCACCTGCCTTGCAAGCAAATAGTTGGTTGCAGACGGGTGTGGGTTCGCGTTCCGGCCGATGCTATGACATATGAAAATATATATATATCCATTATTTATTTTTAAATCAAACAGTATTAATTATTTCTGTTAATTTTTCAAAAAAAATTGGGAGGGAAACAGACAAATATATGTGTAATGTAAAGTGAAAATTGTAAACTTTTGACAAAGATCAAGAAAAATAGATTTATTCGAGTTACAAACATTTTACTATTACGTAATCACTTTTGGATTTAAGATCTTTATCTATGCACATGATAAAAAAAAAACTATTTACATACTTTGGAATTAAGAAAATAATTAAAAGTATATTTTAGAGAACAATAAAAACCTATATAAAATACAGTAAATCTTTTCATCTCTCTGACATCGATTACTTTTATTTTTAGTATTGTCACAGACTGTCTTGATTATTACTTATATTAAAAATAATTTGTGTGCTATTATGTTACATATATACTGTATATATTTCTGTTTGGGTGAATTTTTTTCATTCTTATTGCAGTATTCAAGGTCAAGCAAGGTATATACATATGTAAGTTGTATAATAATAAGAGTACAATAATAAATATAGAATAAAACTAATAACTTCAATGTATAATGAATATGTAAAATAAGAATAATAATTGTATAGTAATTATGTATAACGATTGTGTAAAATTACAATGTTGTTAAATCATAGAGAGCCCAGCTGACCTTATAGGATCAGAAAACTGTATAAAATACCATATATGGTGAGAAACGTAAAAACACTGCGTGTATGTGAAAACGTATGTGAAAGCACCATATATGGTTACGTATGTAAGAGACTCCAGAAATCTTGAGAGGTATATAAACCCCCAGAACCTGATCTATAGGTTCTGAGGATTAATTATAAGTCAGAGACTCCTTCCTCTGTAAGTCCAAAAGCAGGACTAGGGTTATTATATGCAGGTCACCACAACCTTTTATTACTTTATTACGCCTTATAATAGGCAATGTATATAGTTAAAATTATTCATATTAAACTATAAGCTTACCATCTCAATTCGGCCTTTGTCCATTCATTCCTTGCTGGTTGTAAGACACAGCACTTATGAATTAAAAACATGAATGAGAAATGAAGAAACAGTAGTGATCATACAATTGAAAAGAAATCAAAGTCTCATAAATCCCAAACGATCAAGACAAAAATGGATATAATTCGATGTTTTGAAAATGGTGAATTTTTTGCTTCAATCGCAGATAAACAATATATACAATTATGAAAAACAAAAACAAAATTAAGGAATATGTTAAAAATTGTGGAAATATTTCTTCAAAGATTGTTCAAAAAGATATGGCAGAGTAATGGATGAAATGGAGAAATCTTTGGCTTTATGGAATTGAAGATCAACATCAAAAAGGCATCCCAGTGAGTTTATCAATTATTCAAGCTAAGGCTATTAGTTTGCATGAAGATAGGAAGAAATAACTAAAAGAACACTCTGCTGTTGAATTTGTAGCAAGCAGTAGCTGTTTTCACAAATTTAAAATGAGATATTTTTTACATAATATTAAACGTACTGGGAAAGGTGTCAATGTAGATAAGAATGCTACCAGTGAATTTATTTCCACTTTCTCTAATATCATTAAAGATGGAGATTATTTTCCATGCCTAGTCTTCAATATAGATGAGACAGGATTATTTTGGAAAAATATGCCTGCACATACATATTTAGCAAAGGAAGAATCAGTTATACCTGGGCATAAACCTTCCAAAAACAGATTAACATTGCTTCTTGAGAAAATTTATCTGGTGATTTTAAATTGAAGCCAATGCTAATTTATCAAACAGAAAATTCTAGAGCATTGAAAGAAAAAGATAAAAGAATGCTTCCAGTCATTTAGAAATCAAATCTTGGTTCTCACATCATTTTGTGCCTTCTGTTAGGCAATATTGTATTGAGAATAATTTACAATTTAAAACACTATTGCTTCTAGCCAATTCTCCTGGACAGTCAAAAATTCCTGAAAAATTTATATCCAGATATTAGTGTTGTGTTTATCCCTCCAAATACCACAAATGAAATACGACCTATGGATCAAACTGTGATAACTACTTTTAAGGGTATTATATGAGAAGATTAATGGCTCAAGCAATCAAGGCAATTGACAAGGAAGGTGGACCTACACTAAGAGATTTTTGGAAAAGTTATAATATATGGAATGCAATAAATATTATTGGGGGTGTGTGGACTGAAATAAGAGAGTCAACAATGAAAGGTTGTTGGAAGAAATATATCCACAAATGATGAATGTTTTTATGGACATTGAAGAAACTTCTGAAGATATCACAACTGAAATAGTCAATATAATGAATGAATTAAATTTAGATGTCACTGATGAAGATATTGATGAGTTAATGCAATCTCACTCAGAACCTCTGCCAAATGAAGACTTGATTAAACTACAAGAGGTGAATGAAATATAAAATAAAGAAGAACCTGATAATGAACTTATTGTTAAGAGTATGACAATCAAGGATATGAATGAAGCCTTCATACATAAATATTGTATTTTGAAAACTCTTTTTGATGTATTTTTACTGACCTCTACTTTCAAAAAATTTCAACTTCCAAATATATATCAGGAACCAATTAAGATTGTAACTAGGGGACTATTTATATTATTTTTTATATATCGCATTTTTCAAGTGTTTTTAAAACTTTTGCAGTTTACTGTCTAAATGCCTTTCAATCATTGTTGATTTCAAGGTTTAAAATTTGTTCTCTCTCTAATTCTTGAAACAAGTGCAAGAAATAGACTGTATATCAAACAGTTTTGTATCAAATAATTTTGTGTTTGAAATCTTATGCATATTAAAATGCGGCCATTATTAACATGCTTTTTTTCATAATCATTATTGCCTATGATTACACAAGCTGTTAAAACAATATGTGATGTGATGCACTGTGACTTCTCCTTAAACAAAGTCAGGAATCTCTCAGAAACTATGCCCAGAGAAACCTGTCATCCACTTTACTTTCCATTCCCCATTCTAAATTTTAATTAATATTAATTAATAGCAAACTCTCCATATAGTAGCACCACCCAGTGCAAGTCATAATAATCAATAGAAGCAAAAAGGTTTATGCAAAAAAAATTCTATCTAGTGCTTACTCATCCATTACCCCCAGACTAGTTTCTAACTTGTGGCTTTTATCAGTGTGCAGCCTTGAATCTGAAAGCACTAAACCATCTTGCATCAATTGATTACTATGATTTGCACTAGGTATCAATACTATGTGGAGATTATGTCATTGGAAATGGGATGGAGCAGGATATGGGGGAAATTAGACTGGGGAATACAAAATTAAGTAGCTAACATATTTTTCTTCTTGACTTCATTGAAGAAGAAGCTACAATACATCATCACATCATATATTGTTTTAACAAGATTTTTATGAATTTGTTTTGATGCAATTTTCTTCCAAGTAATGAATTTGTCCAGATAACAATTTTGAATGGATTCAGAATTCATGACTACAGACCAATGAATGTATATATAAATAAGATATAGCCAATGATAGGAACAAGCCAATAAATAAATCTGCTCAGTGAATCTGAGTGCTTCCATAAGAAATGGGTCCTGGCTATAAATTGACAATATAATTGCAGATAGAATCAGGCAACAAATGTACATAAAACTGGTTGCCTCAAAAATTATTTATAAAAGCAGCAAAGTATAATCATGGTCAACCGGAAATTGTTAGAGACTAACTTGATATAAGGTAAGCTGTAATATTATAGCTGAAAGTGTTACTATACTTGGACATGAGACAAGCTGCCATGATGCAGCTGGAAGTATTACCCACACCTAGAAGGGCATCTAAATTCCCTTTCCTCAATAGTTGTATGGCAACTAGATGATCTACCCAGCCAATGATGTAAAAAATGGTAAATCAGATGTATATACCCAAAATAAGAGTCATAGATCACCTGACCCTATTCTCTTGAGCTTGTAAGTTATAAACAATGAGGATTGCCAATTCCTTAACAAGCTTTATGATAAATTCTTGTGAGAGAAAGCATTTAAAATATCTCTGTCAGGAAACCCCCCACAAACCCTTGACCATGGTTTTGTGCTTTGGCACTCCTCAGAGAGGTGCCAGGGTATATATATTCTTAATAAAAATTTAACCATATTGTATGAGTTGGTGTTCATCATGATTCCGTATTCACACAATAGAATTGCTAAAATATTTTCTCAAACAGATTATTATGGAAAATTAAATATTTAATTAGTCTCCAGAATTTTATCTTAATAATTAAAATTGTTTGCATTAAATATGATTCAACTTCTGTAGCCTGATTAGAAAATGTTCACTTTTTGTAATAATTGAGTGAATTAAGTTTTTGGATAATATCTTTCAATTTTTTTTATCAGTGTATATTAATTCATTAGCCTAAAGAAAATAAGATAAAATATTAAGTCCAATTATAAAACAATCACCCTTGGTCATCATAGAGGGTAGTTCTCTATTGACTATTTGTTGCCTAGAAATGTTTTCAGTATATGTCTGGACCTGCATTATACATTTTAATAAGATATGATGTTTTAAAGAGTATATCATAGTCTTGCATTGGTGGTCAAGGGTCAGTGCAACTGCCTTGCACTTGCAGGCAGTTGCCCGTGTTGCGGGTTCGCATCCTGGCCGATGCTATGACACTTAAAAAAAGAGAGTATATCATACTTTTCTTTAATAGGAAAAGAAATTTGAAAACTTTATTGCCAGCAATTTACTCTAGAGTGAAAAAACAGTGTATGGAAACAGATATAAATTTTAAATAGTGCAAGATGAAGTGTTATGACTTCTCCCTTTATCAAAGCCAGGAATTTTTCAGCCATTATGCCAGGAGAAACTTGTTAACCACCTTTTCTTCCTTTTACATTCCCCACCCTAAGTTTTTCTCATATTCTTCTCTATCATACTCCACTCCACCCATTTCCACTACATCATTTTTGCCCATTCTATGATCTTTATATCTATATCACCCTTATCTTTTTTACAATCCACCATAAAAACCAAAAAATCCCTTTTTGTATAATCACTTTGTTTATATCTATTCACCCATAGCTTCATTGTTTGTACTCTTCCTACTTGTAAGTTACATTCAATTAGTAGATGTGTTGATGTTGACAAACTTTCCATACACTAGTGCCACCCAATGCAAGCCATAGCAATCAATGGATATGAGAAGATTTGTGCATAAAATCCCCATCTAGTGTCTACTCATCCATTGATTGTTATGGCTTTTACTAGATGGCACTAAAGTATGAAGAGTTTGTCATATAGTAATGGAAATATTAGGTTTACAGAAAATGAACTGAATGAGGTAGAGAAGAAATTGAAAAGTGGAAAGGCAAAAGGTTTAGATGGATGGGCAGCAGAGATGGTAATAAATTTAGGATATAAGTAAAGTTATTAACTTTTTTTAATAAGATGGCCCAGAATAGAGTTTTTCCGAGTAGTTGGAATAATACAAGACTAAGATTATTATTTAAAGGAAAGGGTAAGAATCATAGAAATTTAAATAATTATAGACTGATAGTGGTAACATCAGTTTTATATAAAATTTTCTCATATGTGGTGGCTAGAAGAGTTGTAAAATAGATGGAAGGGAATAACGTAGTGAGGGAAATGTAAAATAGATGGAAGGAAATAACGTAGTGAGGGAAATGCAAGGAAGTTTTAGATTAGATAGGCATATAGGATATAGTTTATTCATAGTTACACAACTTATGGATATGAGTAGAAATTCAGGTAAACAGTTATATATGAGTTTTATAAATATAGAGAAGGCATCTGATAGAGTAAATAGAAATAGATTATGGATAAGTTTAGCAAATTTGGGAATGGATGAAGCTTTAGTGGATATTATTAAGAAATTATATGAAAATAATTATATATATATTGTAAATATCGATAAGTCTATCTATATATATATATAATATATATATATATATATATCAATTAGGGAATATAGAATCAGTTAAAGTTAAAAATGGGGTAGGACTAAGGCAAGGATGCCCTATGTCACCTATTTTGTTTGTGTTGTATTTGAGTGAAATGGAAAGAGCAATAGAAAGATTAGGAAGAGGGGTAGAGATACCATTAATAGGTAGTAAGGGAGTATATATTTTGTCAGGTCTTTTTTTGCAGATGATATATTTTTGTGTGCAGAAAGAAGAAAAGATATTGAAGTTATGCTGAAGACATGTGCAAGAGTGGGTAAAAAGATGGGAATTAAATTTTGTGAAGAAAAATCAAATATAATGATGGTTAATAAGGGGGAAAGATAAGATGTAGAATTTTTATTGGGAGATATTAACTTAAGTGTGGTGAATAGATATAGTTATTTGAAAATTATTTTAAGTAACAAGAAAAATTATTTGGATGAATGGGAGAAAAAAATTGATAAACGAAGCAAAGAAAAGAAAGGGATTGATAAAGAAATTAAGTGTTTTCATATAATAAATGTGATGAAGCTAGAATTATATGGAAGGGGGTTACAGTAGCAGGGTTAACATATGGTAATGATGCATTAGGTGTTAATAAAGGGGTATTAAATTACTTAGAAAAAGTTCAAAGGGAAGTAGGAAGATATGCATTGGATGCAGATGTATGGACAGCAAGGGAGGCAATTCAAAAAAAAATGGGATGGTCAAGTTTTCATATGAGAGATGTAAAAAGTAAAATGAAAATGTACGGTAGATTGCAGTTTATGGATAATAAAAGAATATCCAAAATAGTATTTAATTGGGTTATGAGTAAAGGGCAGGTAACAAGATGGGTGAGAAAGGTAATACAGTATGCAAAAGATTTGGATAAACAATTTATATCAGTATATTTGTACAAAATATGGGATGATTGTGTTAGTAGGATTGTTGAGGGTTATAGTGGTAAGGAATGGGATAAAAGAATAGATTTATTAATAAAGAATAGGGAGTTAGGGAGATGGAGAACTAGTATGGAGAGTAAAAAGAGTTTAAATATATAAAGAAATAAACAGAATATTAGGTGCAAGTTAATATATGATAATAGTAAGGAAAGTAGTTTATTGTTTAAAGCTTGAATGGGATCTTTAGCAACAAGAGAAAATATATGCAAGTGAAAAAATATGGGTGATTTAGTCTTAAATTATGTAAGGAAGGAATAGAAAATATTAGACATATGTAAGGAAGGAATAGAAAATATTAGACATCTATTAATTGAATGTAAATGTTTAAAAACAAAAAGGGCACATACAATGAAGTTATGGAAGAATAAATATGAAAAAAGTGATTATACAGAAAGTGGATTATTGTTTTTTATGCTGGGTTTGGGAAATGATAAGGGTAATTTAGATATAAAGGCCATAGAGTTGACAAAGATTATGTTGTGAAAATGGGATGGAGCAGAATATGGGACAACTTAGACTGGGAAATGGAAAATAAAGTGGCTAACAGGTTTCTCTGGATATAATTGTTGAGAGATTCTTGACTCCGTTTAAGGAGAAGCCACAGTACATCACATCATATTGTTTTAATAAATTGTGTAATCATAGGAAATGATGATATAAATTTTATTTAAATTAAATGTATTATGGAATCTCTGAGAATAAATAATTCTTTGTATGTGTATTATTTGGATGAACTGAAAAAGTGCTTGATTTTGTAACTTTTTGCATAGCCAAAAAAAAACATGATAATCTAAAGGATATATGTGGATTGTCATCTTTTTTGACTTAATTTGTTAACAATTATTACTGATATTTATAATTAAATACAAATATTATTTTTTCTTTTATCTTATTGCATGTTCTTGCTTTACTGTCTTTTGCTATTTACATCAGTATTGGGCCTAGTCATTATGAGTCTCTTAATCTATTTTCATCTTTCTGTATTACCTCTGATGATAAGATTGACTGTTTGTGCAATTATTTTTCTACTCGTACAATCTTTTCTCTTTTTTTAACTTTTTATTTTGTATTTGTTTGTTTGTTTGTTTCTTCTGGGCATAAAATGACTTAAATAAATGATCTGCTAATAATGATAATAGAAAATGAAAAAACAACAACAGCAAGTTATAATGCTTCATATAAATGTATAGTATGTTATAAAAAATAACAATAGTCGAGCGTTGTTAGCTGAGAGGTCATCGCAGCTGCTTTGCAAGCAAGTAGTTGGTTGCAGACGGTTGTGGGTTCGCCTCCCGGCCGATGCTATGACACATGAAAAAAATAATATAGTTGTTTTGGTAAAAAAGTGTATTGATACATCAATTTTTACATATCCTGTGTATTACCCTTGGTACTGAATCTATAATGTCTATTATTGATATCTAGAATCAGTTTCAATTTCTAGCAGTAGAAATTTTTTAATTATAAACGAATTTGAGAATTATTAGTTCCAATATCCATTTATCAGTGGTTGTTACCTTATGCAGTTTGTAGAGCATTCAACTTGAAATCAGAAGGTCTTAGGATTAATTCTAACACTTGCAATACTAATGTTCAAATTTCTTATGAACTGTTGAGCAATATAGACATTAGTATTGTTACCTTGTCCAGCTTGCCACAGTTGGTAGAGTATCTGGCTTGGAACTGGAAAGTCCCAGGATTGATTCTGGTAGTCACAGCTCTGGTGCTTGAACTTCTTATGAACTTCCAAGCAATAAAACCAATAGCACTTTTAACCTTACATGATCTGGCACAGTTGGTAGAGCATCTAACTTGGGATTATGAGGTCTCACGATCAATTCTGGGATTTGCTGTTCTGATACTCAAACTTCTTAATGAATTCCTGAGCAATAAAGGCATGAGCATTTTTTGCCTTACATGGTTTGACACAGTTGGTAGAGCATTTGACTTGGGATTGGAAGGTTGCAAGATCGATTCTGGCCCTTACAGTTCTGGTACTCACACTTCTTATGAACTTCCAAGCAATAAAACCATTAGTACTTTTTAGTCTTACATGGTTTAGCACAGTTGATAGAAAGTCTGATTTGGAGATTGGGAGGTTCAAAGATCAATTCTGGAATTCACATTTCTATTGTTTGAACTTCTTAAGAACTTCCAAGCAATAAGGTCATTAGCACTTTTTGGCCTTACATGGTTTGGCACAGTTGGTAGAACATCTGACTTTGGATTGGGAAGTCTCAGGATCGATTCTGGCACTCACAGTTCTGGTGCTCAAACTTCTTAAGAACTTTCAAGCAATAGAGTCATTAGAACTTGTTTGCCTTACATGGTTTAGCACAGTTGCTTGGGATCAGGAAGTCTTAGGGTCAATTCTGGCACTTACTGTTTTGGTGCTCAACTTCTTATGAACTTCCAAGCAATAAAGGCATGAACACCTTTTTGCCTAACATGGTTTGGCACAGTTGGTAAAGAATCTGGTTTGGAACTGGAAAGTCCCAGAATTGATTCTGGCAGTCACAGTTCAGGTGTTTGATCTTCTTATGAACTTCCAAGCTATAAAACCATGAAAAGTTTTTTTTTGCATTACATGGTTCGGCACACTTTCTGGAGCATCTGACTTGGAACCAGGAGTCTCAGAATCGATTCTGGAGTTCACAGATCTGGTGTTTTAACTTCTTATTAACTCCCATAAAGCCATATGTATTTTGTTAGTATACTAAGAATTTTAGTCCTGTTTAAAGAATGTGTCTTCAGCCAATGAAATTTAAAAAGATAGAAGCAGTATTGAAAAAATGCTAGCATGCTTTTGCAGCATTGTTCTGCTTATAACGTGAAAATTAAGCCTTAAGTTTGTAAAAAATCT
This sequence comes from Epiperipatus broadwayi, assembly GCA_028023455.1. Taxonomy (NCBI): domain Eukaryota; kingdom Metazoa; phylum Onychophora; class Udeonychophora; order Euonychophora; family Peripatidae; genus Epiperipatus; species Epiperipatus broadwayi. The sequence continues at coordinate 4,231,989 of JAQFVV010000095.1, forward strand.
GTTTATCTTTTTGTGATTTATTTTTATAACATGATTAAATTGGCCCTTCTAAAATATATAGTATAATGGACAGAACGATTACAACTAATCCCAAACATTGCTAACACCAATATAATGGGGCAGTACTCTTCATCATCAGTCATCAACTAACCAAGCCCAATGATGATGCACCAGATGTAATGGATGGTCAACTAACTTGCAGACTGTACTACTATGCAGATGTAGCAATATGGTGAGGGGATAAGTTAATATGCTATAATTTATTACCCCTAATGAAACAATCTGCAGAGACCTACCAGGCTTAAAAGGGAAAAAAGTTGCATCCAACTATGTTCAGCCTGTGGGTCATCTGATAAAATGCTAATGAGAACCTGATGAAATTCTTAACCAATGATTGCATACACTTTAATTGACTAACTCTATCCCTATTTAATAATAATAACTGCAATTTAGGTTAGTTCATCCACTTTCCCCTTTTTAATTTCGTTATACCCTAATATTCAAGCCCAGAGAGAATATTGCTTTTAACTCCTTTAGCAGGTATGAACAGATGAACACAGCAACTCCTGCACCTATATATAGGTTACAACTAGCATTTATTATATTTGTTTTATTTTCAAGCTTTTATATAATAAGAAAAATAGATGTGTGTGCATGTATAATTATTTCTAAACTGTAGAATGTTAGGACAACTTAATAAACCAGAGACCAAAATAATACAAACTCTCAAACATTTATTAACAATAATAAATATCAAGTATAACAACAATAGTATTGATAAAAAAAATATAAAAAAAATATAATAATCATCATATGTACATGTGTCACAAGTGAACCTCTACCATCTTACTAATTAATTATCCTCTAGATCTATTTAACAAGTTTCCCCAATTTATATATATGATAGAGACAGATACCAGTTGATTAGTCAAACATACTGGAAAATATATGGACACAGTTAATCACAAAATAAAACATATAATATGTATTCTGTATGTGTTGTAATTTAACCAATATATAAATTTAGAGAATCTCACCTCAATATTTCTGTGGATAACCTGATGTGAAGCAGGTGGTATCACCTAAATTTTATTTATAATGAAAATATAAAAAATATCAAAATGAATAATCTCCCCTTTTCTTCTTTGCTAATTCTGAAAAATGAGGCTTCAACATCAGAGTGTGAAAATACAACAGATAATAATAATAAATAAACAAAAATTTACAATATTGATTCTTTGATTAAAAATTGTAATTGGAACAAAGTTCATAAAAATCATCATAATAGAAATAGTAGTAATTGATAGTTAGGCAAGTTGTTCTTCAAAGCAGTTTCACTTAGTAAATCATTTTCCTTAGCAATGATAGATAGGTACAATGGTGTCTCCTGTAGTTGTGTTTAATGGTAAACATATTGATCCTCATTTGATTCACCATAAAGTATTCCAATCCTTGTTTACTTTGGACTGTAGGCATCTTCTTGTGTGTTTATAACAAAGTAAATATATATATATATATATATATATATATATATATATATATATATATATATATATATATATATATATATAATGCAGCTGGCAGGAAATACCACGACACACAATAGCATGTTTTGCTTGAGCCCATTTTCATATTAAAGTACAATTTAATAATTATTTATGATCATATATTTTTATTGAATAATATTGAAGCACTTATATATATATATTAAGAAAACTATTTCATTTTTTTTTCCTTTTCCAATTTCCAGCAAATTTAATTCTCGTTATTGTTTTTGAAAAGATTTAAAATATTCAAATTTACTCCAACAACTTTTAAAACACGATTTAATTATTTAAGAATTTATTAATTATTCTTACTTCTTATTTCACTTTCTTTTCTTTGAATTTGATAAACTTTTAATTATAGCATTTGACTTTTAAAATGTTCATAATTTAACTAAAAGAAAAAGTAAAACTCCATTTTAGCATTCTAAATTTTTAGTTTTAATTGCTGTCTTTTGTTACAGTTGCTATAACAATAAGAACGATTTGTAAACTGTCTTTTGTTTTTATACATTTCACGCGCGCATAGATTTCCAGGAACGCTGATATCTTTAACTGCCTATTGTTTAAATACATTTAGATTTACTATAAAATAAAATAAAAATAATAAAATAAAATCAGTTCTATTTTCACACACATGTGCCCACCTAATTAACTTCAGGTCATTCCAAATTCATTTAATTATTAATTAATATTCAATTTTAAATTTAAAAAATATATATACATTACAGTTTATTTAATCAAATAATTTTATATATATATACAATATTACTTTGTAAAATATTGATCATATTTTATTTATTATAACTTAGTAATAATTTATTGTGTATTATATGTATATAGGTAATAATAATAACAAATAATAATCTTCCCACTATTAATATAAATTCCAAATGGATTGGGTTCAATAAATATGCTTGATCTTTTTAGGAATGTGTGCATTGTAAGCTATCCTTTACAACAGGTTAATTTTATATTACAATTTTATTCCATTTTTGTCACTTTTTTAGAGCAAATTATCAAGAAAAACTTTGTTGATGTCAGAAACTAAAGAAAATATAAGTTCTAGCTTTCACTCTCAAATCATTCTTTAACTATTTTATGATTTATTTTGTTTTTTATAATTGTGAGTTCAATTTTATTTTTTTTAAAGAGGGTTAGTATATTCTTATTTTTCTCCTTTTACTTTCTTTTCATTTCTTCTTATATTCATATATATATATTTATTATATATAGCTTTATTAATGCAAATTTTTTAATGATATTTTTTATATGTATATGAAATAATTGTTATATGTTTATAGCTCTGATGAAGACTGCAAGACAGTCGAAACTGTCAGGAAAATAAAGAAATCTTTAAAAAAAATTTGCATTGAAGTGTATATGAGGGTAATTAAAGCAATATATATATATACAATAAATATGTATATATGAAAGTATTTTAACAAGATATGCATGGAAAATATTAATTTTTTTTTTTTTTAAAATCATTGTTTATTTGTTTCAAAACATTTTTATAACCTACAAGCTAAAACAAAAACTTTTATTTATAATAATTTACTTCTATTTAGGTCTACTTAGTTGTTTTTGCTTATAACAAAATTAGTATTTTATTTTTTATTCTAAATTTATTTGTTGAATTAAGATCAACAATTTCATATCTAGAATAAAAAATGTAAAAATTGAAAAATAAAAATAGAAAGTAACATTTGTTTCAACAACATAATCCTTTAAAAGGGAAATCTGAAAAATATGGTCACATGTGCTGACTTTTGCATTCAGTGTATGTAATATATAATAGTTTATGTTTTGAACAGCTCAGACATAATGTAACCACAATGTTCTATGCTTACACAAACTGTTACAACAGTTCCACACTATATAGGAGTGTCATATAGTACAAGCCATAGTAATCAATGTATCCTAGGTTTAAGCATAAAATTCTTATGTAGTGCCTATTCATCTAATATCCTTAGAGTATTTCTAGCTTGTGGATTTTATCAGTGAAAGGCCTTAAATAAGAGAACACTACACCTGAACCTTTGGATCTAATGACTGCTGAAGGATTGTATTAGACCCAAAGATCTAGGTGACTTTGCTCTTAGATCCAAGGTTTCTCACTAATGAGAACCACAAGCTAGAAACTGGTCTGAGATTAGTGGATGAATATGCACTAGAGAGGGATTTTATGTACACCATCTTGCATCCTTTGATTACTATGACTTGCACTTGGTGGCACTACTGAATTGAGAGTTTTTTAATGTTTAAGTCCACATTTTGTTGATAAACATTGATTAGAATAGAATATATATTATTTTTGAACTGCAAATGGGTAGTACTTTTTAACAAGCACTTATATATAGCATGAACACTTAAATCAAGATTATAGTATAAATAAAATTTAAAAGTAATAATAATGTAGTAATTAATAATAAATTGATAGGACACATTTACATATATTTTACTGTGTGTGTGTTCACTCATGTATTCACTGAAGCAATAAGAAACAAAAAAATAAAAGTAAATAGCAAAATGTCTGATTTTCATCTTAAATAGGTTCTAGGAAATGTTCTTTTTTTTCAATAACTTTTTTCATAATTAAGACAAAACTCTCCAAACAGTAGTGCCACCCTGTGCCAACCAGAGTAATCAATGGATGCCAGAAGGCTTGTGCATAAAATCCCTATCTAATGCTTACTCATTCAATATCTCCAGACTAGTTTCTGGCTTGTGGACTTCGTCAGTGAGGAGCTTTGGATCTGACAGCACTGCACCTAGATCTTAGGATCTAATGCAACCCTCCAGAAACCACCTTTTATCTCTACTTAACTATAAAACTATGAGAATGAAATTGAAAACACAAAAATATTTTCAATCTAAACAAACCTTCTGGCATCCATTGATTACTCTGGTTCGCACAGGATGGCACTACTGTATGGAGAGTTTTGCCTTGTTTATTAACAATTATGTGCTAGTATAAGAGATGGTGATCATGTGATGCTTAATGGTTTAACTTTTTTCATTATAAAAACATAAGAATGGTCTTGTTATCAAGAAATTATAATCTTTCTAATTACTTTAATATTTTAAAAATCAGTATTAAGTTTTAGTATGTTCCAAAATTTTGAAAAACTTTTAGCATTATATTCAGAAAATATTTTATTAAGCAAAATACATCACATGATCACCATTTCTTATGCTTGTTCATAACTGTTATTAAAACACACAAAATTCTCCATACAGTAGTGCCATTCAGTGCATCCATTAATTATTCTGGCTTGCACTGAGTGGCACTACTGTATGGAGAGTTTTGCCTGTTTTAGTAAGCAAAATACAGCATACAAAAGTTGTAAAAGATAATAAAAACTAATGAATGTGCTTTTAACATAAATTGAAATTTTTTTATTAATATATAATCACATAAGATGGTTAGAAAAAAAATGGCTGCCGCTATTTAAAATTTGGACATTTTAATGATTTTTTTTATTTACATTTGTTTGTTTGTTTATATTTTTTTGAACAGCATATAATTAAAGTCATGTAATTAGATGCAGCATAACTTTGCACCTCTGCTGTTCATCATGAAAGAGATTAATTCATCTACAGAAAAATTTGGCATTTATGTATTAGATCTGCTACCAATGTCTGTGATAGCAGAATGCCATATCTTTCTCCAGTGGGAAGAGGCAGGGTTTTCAATGGCAGAATGCCATATGAAAAAGTAAACATTTAATAACATGAAAGGTATAAATTTATACACAAAAAATTTTAAACACATTATGATACTAAATAAAAACAGGTAGTTGTGTTTTAATATGGTATTCTGCCATTATAAATACCCTTCCCACTCCTCAATGGGGAAAGATATGGCATTATACCATCACAAACACAGGTAGAAGGTCTGATGCATATGTACCAAACGTTTTCATATGTATAGCTTTGAGTTTAGTTTTTATAACAAAATTAATTTACAATTTATCATAATTATTATTTAAAACATTTTTCAAATTAATAAAAATAACAAAGGTATTTTAAAAAAATATTAAAATTATATTCTAAATGAAAAATATATTTAGCTCTGTCTTTTCTAAAATAAAGATAAAGAATATTTTTTGCTCTCACGTGGATTTTTGATATTTCAAAAAACATTATTAAGTAAAAAAATAAAAATATTATTCAAAACTTGGAAGATATATTAATCAAAAAAACTAACTTTGGAAATAAATAACAATTTAGCATTTGTCTTTATAAGTAATATTTACTAAGGCTGTAACTTCAAGAATGTGCACATAAAAATGTGATAGTAGGGACCTCTACAGGTCTTAACCGCAAGCTTACATTTTGGAAGAAAAGAGGAAATGATATCTAAACTTTCTATTGAATTGTGCAAAGAATGGTTGTAATTTGAAGTTGTTTTTATTTTTTGATTACACCTGTCATATGGGGAAAAAAGTAAAAACAATATTATAGATCCTGTATTATACAATTAAAATGTAATCTTTTCAAGAGAGCTGTGAAGCAAATGACTTTCCTTTTAGAAGCAGTGCATCTATGAAATCTTGCAATGCAATATTACAGATGAACTTTATAGAAATATAACTTTATTCCAAGACTGTTATGAGTCTATGTCTCAGCAACATTCAAGCTATTAGATGGAATGACTTATGAAAATCCTAAGCCAACTTTGTAGGATCTCATAAACAATCTCCAAAGATAATACTACATTTAACTATCTATTGTTATTATTTTATTTTTTAGATGTTTTCTTGGTTGCATTATTGATTATGAATTCAATACATAAAATTACACAAAAAATAAAACATTAATTTTGTAAATAAAAAAATGACTAATAAAAAAAAAAAAAAACAGAAATAAATTGTCAAAAAACAAATAGCTTCAAGAAATAAAAATATTTGTGAGTAAATAAATGAAAATTCTTCCAAAATTTAATATTGTTCATAGATCTCATAATAAAATATAAAATTCTATTTAAAATATTAAAATTGAACTTTAGAAAAAAAAATTGACAAGAGACATTTTTGTTTCATTTTAAAAGCACTGTTAATAATAACAAAGTTTTGCATTTCTAAGTTGTTGCTTTTTCATACGTCAAATGTGTTGACTGGGAAGCGAACCCAGGCCAGATACTTGGAAGGCAGCTATGCTAACCACTAGGCCATCAATGCTTGACTACATTTCTAAGTTGCTGCTAAAAAGTACCCCAATATTCAATAAAATTTAAATATTATCTATTTATTGAGAAATGAAAGCAGAGGAAATTGTTTTAGAAAAAAATAATATAAAAAAAAGAAAAGCAATTTATCCATAAAAGGTATTGTTTCATTTTTTTTTTTTTTTGTAATATAAATAAAAAGCAATACGGCACAAATTCACTTTTGTCTACATTTCTACAAATATGATTAGACATTACAAAGTGATATGCAAAAATAACTAGAATTTTTTTAATAAAATATTGTGTGTTTATTTTCAGGTGTTATCAATTGAATCCCTTTTAAAGTATTATCCATTTAATGCAATGCATAAGTTTATATGTGTTTATTATTTTTCAAAGTAGGCTGAAAACTTTTGTAAAGAGATCCCTTTTAATGTCTTTATTGTTGTTTTTTCACCACTTCTAAAGCAGCAAAAAAAAGAATTAAAGTAATTTTTATTCAAGTCAAGCGTTGTTAGCCGAGAGGTCATCGCACCGCCTTGCAAGCAAGTAGTTGGTTGCAGACGGGTGTGGTGAGTTCGCGTCCCGGCTGATGCTATGACATATGAAAAAAAAAAGTAATTTTTATTCAAGAAGATAAAAAGAAATCACACAGAACAAAATCGAGCAAATACGATTGATGAATAAATTGGATGATGCTAAATGTAATTAATGATTGTTTTTCACTCAAGATTTTGTGAATTAGTGCGTTATCATGTTAAACATCGCATGCCTCATTTTGACACAAAATGGGATGTTTACGTTTTACCATATCATGCAAAAATTTCAGAACTTGTAGGTTTTAAATACCAGATTGTTATAAACAATTTCCCAGTGAAACATTCCATTTACATCAAACAAAAAAATCAGCAGCATCACGGCGTTGGGTTTCACTTGCCACACTTTGGAGGATGTGAATTTGACATTTGTTTGTAAGCTGTTTCAAGTATTACATCTACTCCCCCTAAAAAAACAGAATTTTATGTTTTTCAACTTTTCAGCCATTACAAGAATTTACAAATACAAAAAATGCACTTTACAAAAAAAGTGCTATCTATGCCCACAATTTCATATGATAACATCACGTAACAGATGTCATAATTCAAACAGAGAGAAAAATAACTAAAACAAGCATATTGTTTTGTTTATACAAAAAACTTACTATAAGAGAATATATAAAAAGAGAATAGTTGCCAGTAGTGGTATATAGTTAGTAAATAAAAATTCAAAAAATTTTCTATTAGAAAAAGAAAGATTTAACTTATCTCAACTTGGGATTCATAAAAAATAAAAAAATTAGATCAGAAATTATAATAATCAAGTAGATATTATTAGAGAAGAGTCCACAAAATGAAGCACAAATAATTCTCTAAGGATTTCCCAATCAAGTATGTTATGAGATGACTGATCCTTTTATGAAATTATAACTTAATATTTTCTATTACAGAACTGCTCACTGAATTATCTACACGTTTTTTAATTAAACATCATCTTGATGCAAAAGCATTGAAAGTTATTTGGTACAATAAATCTTTCTAAATTTTATATAACATTAATATTAACTGCTTATATTTAAGCTACAAGAGTATTTATGTAAAGTTAATTAAACAATTTTTTTAACTTATCACAAGATTAAGAATCTGCAAATAAGAATTTGTATTTTATGTTAAGAACAATAAAAAGAATATTCTTTTTAAAATGAAAAAAAAAAAAAGAATTCTGTATAAAACTTGCTATTCATTTCATTTGTTTGTTTATTTATTATGTTAGACATTTTAATTAATTTAGCACAAATTACTTGTTTTACATCATCTGTACATTATTAATACGAATTGTAAGAATTTATAAAAGTCTATATTATTATAGAACTGTGTTTATTTGCGATTTCATAACTCAACAATTATTGCATAAATCTTTAAGAAACTTGGATTATTTTTTCTTTTTCTTTTTGTCTACAATTTTTTAATGTATAATTTTTTGCTTTAATTGTTTCCAAAAAATTTGTAATCTGCAATATAAAACTATATGGAAAATCTATATCACAGCTGTTTTCAAAGGGTAGCATTAAATAAAACATTACAGCATTAAAAATTTTGTAATAGAAAGTATAATTTTTGATAAAGCAAGGTACATTTATTTTTAAATTAATTAAATTGTGTTTATCCCATGTTTTTATTTGGTAGTTTTCAGTTATGCATACTGTGGCCACTAGGTGATGCTGCAGTACCAACAAGGAGCCTGCAAGTGATAAATTTCTATCCAAAAATGGCTGAAATCGATGGAAAATTAAAATTAAAATGCTTAAGGCAAGACAACCAAAAAAATCGCAGAAGTCTATGAAATTAAAACCCCTAAGGCAAGACATTAAAAGTAAGTTAAAAATCCAAAGACAAAAAACCGGTTGCCTAAGGCAAGACATCAAAAGTAAGTAAAAAATCAAGTGAAATAATACATAAATTTTTAAAAAGTACACACACACACAAAATCGATAAAAATACATAAAATAATTCCTTCCCCCCCAGTGATAAATTGAAATGGTTCAAAAATAAATAAAATACAAATTACAAAAACAGAAGTTGGTAAAATACATAAAATACAACCCCCCCCCAGTGATAAATTGAAATGGCTCAACAATAAGTAAAATACAAATTACAAAAATTGCTCAAAAATAAATAAAATACAAATTGCAAAAACAGAAATTCAATAACTTAGAATTAAATAATTTAAAAAAAATAGCAAAACTTAAAAATCTATAATCTTGCTATTCCCTTTGCTTATATGTATGTGTGAAAATCCACACACCAGGTAATGTTTACACCTATTATTTAAATTTATAATTTTAAATTGGTAATTATTTATGTGTGCTTTAACTATATATATATATTAGTTAGTATTATTTTAAGTATGCATTTATATAAATATACACACACGTATTTACATATTATTTTATTAAGTTGCCTTTAATTAATATATGCTAAGATTGATAGATAAATAGAAAAAAAAACATAGGTAGGCAAATAGGTAGATAGGTAGGTAGGTAGGTAGGTAGGTAGATAGATAGATAGATAGATAGATAGATAGATAGATAGATAGATAGATAGATAGATAGATAGATAGATAGATAGATAGATAGATAGATAGATAGATAGATAGATAGATAGATAAGAAAACAGATGGACAAGTAATAAGGTAAGCTGGAAGAAGGTAGATAGGTAACTATTTATATGGATAGACAGCTAGATAAATATATAAGTGGATAGATAGATAAACAAATAAATAAATAGTCAGATAAACAGATAGAGAGAAATATAAATAGATAAATATATAGGCAAATAAATACATAAATAGAAGAAAAATGGTTAAATAAATGGATGAATGAATGGTAGATAGAAAGGTATAGAGTTATGAAGATATAGATAGATAGATAGATAGATAGATAGATAGATAGATAGATAGATAGATAGATAGATAGATAGATAGATAGATAGATAGATAGATAGATAGATAGATAGATAGATAGATAGATAGATAGATAGATAGATAGATAGATAGATAGATAGATAGATAGATAGATAGATAGATAGATAGATAGATAGATAGATAGATATAGATAGGTGAAAAAAGTTGGATAGATAGAAAACACAGGTAGCAAGATGGGTCAATTAGACAGATAGAGATTGATAATAAAAAATCTAGCTGGAACAATGAGATAATAAAAAAATAGATAAATAAATAGATAGATAGATATACAGATAGAGAGATAGGTAGATAAAGAGAAAAGTAGATAGATAAAATATAGATAGATAGATAGATAGATAGATAGATAGATAGATAGATAGATAGATAGATAGATAGATAGATAGATAGATAGATAGATAGATAGATAGATAGATAGATAGATAGATAGATAGATAGATAGATAGATAGATAGATAGATAGATAGATAAGTAAATAATTAGATAGATAGATAAGTTGATAATTAAGTAGATCAATAGAGACAGACAGACAAATAGATAAAGAGCAATATTAAAAGAGATAGATAAATAAATAGATGGATATATTAATGAATAGTCAGACAGACATAGATATATAGTTTAGTGATACAGAGAAACAAATGGTAAACTTGTGGTGATGGCACTCCATCATTATCATCCCCAGTTAATGAATCAAATTTAATTAATACAAATAATATAATGAATAACTATGAGAGATTCCAAAAACAAAGACTAACTATAAATTCACCAGCAACACAAAGAAGAAGAAAAATCATCCATCATCATGAATGATCAAAAAATAAAATAAACAGTCAACCTTGTGACTGGGTTTGAAAGTGATCCACTATAGAATGAGCTAATTGTTTAGCACTTCCCAAGCTTGGGGAAGATTATATAAACAATAATTTGGATGCACAAACTTAAGTGCTAATCCATCAAAATATAATTTAAAAAAAGAATGCTGGGATACAAAAACATGTTAATCATCATCAATGGCCCTGGATACATAGTACCACTACAGTACTGGCCAACTATAAACTTAATTTCTAATAAGAAAAATGAAGTAAAATGTAGTGCATGGACTTTAAAGGATATAACTTTGTGCCATCCAGCATTAGAGAAGTAATGAAATCATTGTCAACTGGATGTCCATAAACACTACACATAAACACCAATCAATATAACTGAACATTATGCATGACTCTAGTTCAGGGAGCAAGAGCTCTACAACTGTTACTGTGAGCAAGAGATAATACCAACATATACTAGTTTAAGACTACTTTATGATTAAATGAATTCACTGGAACAACTTAATGAAGTATATATTTATCAATTAGAAACAATAAAATGAATTAAAGGTCTGTAGGCTATGCTATAAATATAAACACATCATTCTGATTTTGATTTAATATAAGACAAAAAAGGATGTTATTACATTGTAATTTACATATATCTCAATAGGTTTACATAAAACATACTTCTATATAAGCACTCAGATGTGCTGAATAATAATTTAAAATTAATCTTTGAATTGTTATAAATCAATAATAAAAATTCATTTTTATAATGCATAATTAATTTTAACATATATGTGGTTGATGACTGATTTTAATATATATGGGTTTACGTGACAGGCATTCAAGTGTGTGCCCACACTGATATTGCATTAGATAAAAAATAAACTTATTAAATCATATTATATTTTCACAAGACAACTTGATGTTGAAAAAATATATATAAAGTTCACATGGAGGTGCACATTATTATTATCCCCATATAAATCAAAGTTATTATTTAATCCATTATTTCTAATGGTAAATAGAAGTTTTTTTTTAATATATATATATATATATATATATATATATATATATATATATATATATATTATTTCTTTGACAGTCCTTCATTATAGGTTTTTTTCAGATTATTAACAATTGTAACCATTTTTAAAAATATGCTAGCAAATTCTTTTGTTCTCCAAAGATTTTTGAAGTTTTTCCTTTTTATAATAAAATAAAACTGGAAACATATCTTAGTTTTAGTTGAATAATTTAGACAAAAGCTATTTACTTTTACATCTTGTAATTTAAAGATTTTAACTCCATCTCGTTCTCATTATATAACACAATCTACTCATCAGCTAAATGCACTTTATATATATTTGGCTTGCAGTAATCATATGTTTGTATTTCTTTGCATATAAATTAATCAGCACATATATAAATTCATAGCAAGGTAATCTTTTACAAAGCCAATTAATATTGGAATATTTCAGTAAACTAGACCATTATAACCATGTCTGTAGTAGAGTAGTATAATGTCCTATTGACATTTTGGGGAAAGATATAAAGCAAGAAACTGATGGCATTATTCAGCTCCATTTGTTCTATCATTTCATAGACTTCAGGCATGCCATGTAGAACATACATGGGCTATGGAGCAAAAAATGCATGTCCATTACTTCCATGTGAAGCTAAACTACAATCATGATATTAGCAGCAGCAGCAGATGATTTGTGTTCTGCACTTTCAGTTATAACTTCATAATGATAATGATGTCTATGTTGTCATCCTCTCTAATGAACTTTTAAATACACCTTTTATACTCTACATACAAAGTAAACTTAACAACAAAAGTTTATTAACTTAAAACAAAACAAATATAGAAGTATAAAAAAGAAATTAAGTACATTTACAATCTTTTTAGAAATTATATTATTGTCTCTAAGTCCAGATTAACTTTTTTCTGGTCTTATTATAATTTGTCCACATACACAGTAATACATTTTTAGTAATAATCTGTGTTTCTTTTCCATTTGAATATACACATAAGTTTTTGCACATATATCACACAGATGAGGGTAGATTTATGGAGTTTATTTAAATAGTTCTATATTCCAATACAATAGCATATATTAACATTAAAATAATTTCATTGCATGTTCTGCATATGTAAATTTCAAAAATATATATTATTAAGGGAATTTATTTATTTCCTGTCTGACTATAGTTGTAGTAAATATTTTAAATTGATATTAAACAACCATAAATTTATATATATATATATATATATATATTGATATAGGCACATATAATTTTATCTAAAATTATATTATTAAAATAATCGTTCATAAAAGAAAAACATAAAATTAAACGTTGAAGAGTTTATTGCAGTTTGTTTTAGAAAAGGATAAGAATCAAATAGTTTTCTAGCGTTAGTTTTGAAATAAAAAAGCTACAATTAATTAATCAGAAGGGGAGAGGGGTGTTTCGTTAGAGAAATTAAACTAAGGGTTATAAAAGGAAGAAAAGAGTTTTTATTAGTATTCATAAAAATATAATTTAAAAAGTTAAAACATACAAATCTCTTTTCATTCAAGTTTAATTAAAGAAAAAATAATGTTAAAACTAAATAGTAAATTGTATTAAAAAATATATGTGTGATTTGTAAATAAATAAAATGTATGCGAAATAAAAGAAGATTATCATTAAAAACACGGCAATGGCTATTAATAAAATAAAACAACACGTTTTATTGCATGGCTATTACTAATTAAGCAATCTTCCAAAACACGTTTATCAAATGATTATCACTGGAATTTGACAACAGATCTTTACAGGAGATATTATGAAGACAAAACGTCGCAGATATAAATAGACTTTATCGGACAGTAGAGTTCACAAATTAGTTGAGTGAGTGCAGTTCACAAAATAATTGAGTAGTGCTGTTCAGAAATTAATTGAGTCAGTTAAGAAACAAAATGCAGTGTTGAGAAGATTTTGGGAATTCACGCCTCTCCACAGCCTAAAAAGTCCGATAAAAACAGCAAGATCTGCCTGTGAAATAATGTCAACGTAACAACTTAGAAAATCGTCAGTATTTAATTGTCTCCAATAGTAATAATCGTGAAAATCAGGAAACTCAGCAAGGAAAAGTCCCAGTCGGCTGGTAAGCATTCATAATGGAAATATCCTCACCGAAAGCAGTCACCAAAGAGAACAAAATTCTACGTCTACATTCAAAAGCCTAGGTAAAAACATTTGCTTATTTCGTTTATACTGTAATAGCCATTGCATTTCATTAATTCGTGCGAATCCTCCAAGAGTCTAATTATATGAACTCGATATCATACATAAATGAACTATTGATATGTGTGTTTAAATTTCAAATGCTATGTAATACTTTATTATTATTATGTGTGTGCATGAGTTAATATGTGTGTGATCCTTATATCAATATTATTGGTTAAATTAGATAAATACCAGTGTTCGGTTATGAAAATATACAAGAATATTTAAACTAGTTTAGAAATGTTAATTTAAAAATATGTGTGTGTTTTATTAGAATTATAAAATGTTTAAATTTAGTAAATAAATGTTAGTTAATAAATTGTCTTTAAAATTAAACTTTATTTGTCGGTCAATTCTTTTTATCAATTCTTTTACCAAATTCTTTTATCAATCTCTTTTATAAATTCCTTTTACAATTCTTTTATCAATTCTTTTAACCACTAATTAAGTATAATCTATTAGTGATTACAAACAGCTGAGCTAGTCATGGATTTAGGCATTGAGTTAGTGGCCACTGTTCAAAGTGCGTGTCTATTCTTTTAGTATTCTTTTAGAATAAACAGCTGGCGCCCATGTTTATACACAAACAAAAAAGTGCTTTGGATTTGGTGTTGAACTCACAGCTGAGAAGAAGCTATGTCCTGGAAATGTAATGCTAGTTATATACTTTATAGCTATCGTTTGGGCATACATACTCTCCGAGTATGTTCTTCTCTGCCTAAGAGACCGGTGTTTCGAATGCACATATTCGAAATCGGTTCAATATATATATATATATAATGTCCGTTAATTAAAAACAAAATTGTAATTATAATTAAAATAATAAATTTAACGGTTTACAAACTATTCTTAAATCCACAAAAGTACTTTTAATTAATTTCTTAAACCTGCCTCAACTGCCATTAAATTAAAAAAAAAAAAATTAACCGAAAGTACTTCTGCAGATTTAAGGATTGTTTGTAATAGTTTGTAAACCATTAAATTTAATATTTCAATTATAATATGTATATTATAATGGTCAATGAACCTCCCTAACTTAATCTGCCATACCAGGGTGCTACCAGGCCATTTGAACCTGAAAATTTTATGCAGTAGTCAGATACGCACAGGAGGTTACCTTTTTATCGAACCGAAAGCACCAGTTGCTAGCTCAGGGAGAAGCTGAGCTTAAAATATCATACTGAAAATATTCAAATTTCTAATGCTTACTATTAAATATTAATAAAATATATAAAATAAGTTACTGCCAAAATTAATTCAACAAAACAATTTATTATAATGCACACATGCATTAAAAAGATTCTGAAAATTAAATCAACTAAATATATTTGATTTGGATTATATGCACAGATGGATGCATTTAATAGATTTAAATACAATTTTAATATTTTATTAAGTGTGAACATACGTAGATTACACAATAACCAACCCAATCTTTTTTAATCTTAGGCCAAAAATCTCGCATTTAAACCAATGCTAGTGTACTGATATATCAATGTGACCAACACAAAATGAGAATATTAGCATAACACAATCATGCTAACAGAAATTTTATATCTGTAGCATGATATCATTAGGAAAATAATGAATCATGGTGAGAAGAAATGAGTATCTTACCCATGATATAAGAACAAAATTATATGAGAAGCTTCGTAAATGGTGATAGCGGTCTTTGCCAGCTTTCTGTCCCAGTGAGAGCGTAAGAAAATCAATGGCATAGGAAATACATCTATGACCATTGGTAATGTGATGACTACTCTTTTGGGTCATGTGTCTAGGTGGGTATTATGCCCTGTATGGGAAACGAGTATCCAATGCACCTACTCAAGTTACATTGACATAAAACATCCATACATCTATCCACTAGCACCGATCCAAGTACAAAACAATTAGCCTCAAAATTAACACACTTTAAACTAACAAATTTACAAATCTATGCAGCCATTCATGCTCACTTTAAATAATTAATTTAAAAGAAATTGTGAGAATGGAAATGATATTAAGCATATTTTAAAAAAAAGAATATATAAATGATTTAAAATTTAGTCAGATAAGAGATTTCTTTTAAGAGTTAAGTGACACTTAAAATACTGGAAAAAATTCACATTATATGTTTAATGTTCATACTTCATTTAACAAAAAGGTTTGTACTTTTCAATGCTATAGGTAAAGTCTGTCTTTGTAATTCTTGATGCATGGTAGAATTCAAAGTTTTTTCCATTTCTTATTTTTCTAGATGGAGAGAAGTCCATTACTGGCTATTTTCCAAGAACCATCCTATTCTGGAGACTGCTTCAGCTGCTGCAAATACGGAAAATGTAAATTATTGCTGACCCCTACATTTTGTAGATCCGCAATACTCTTATCAATATACTTACTAATACACAATCAGCAAGAGCAATCCAAAAATCTCTTCTCCCTTCAAAGTTTTTTTTCTTCTGTCCACTCTTATCGATGGTATTTTTTAATTTATCTCTTACCTGACTATATGCCCAGGGGCCTGTTTGCAATTACCTCAAAATAGAAAATCATTTTCATTCTAATAATAAAAATAACTAATTAACACCATTTTTTAAAAAAATTATTTTATATTAAAAAGAATCTTGTTTTTAGATTTTAACTTTAAATTATATAATTAGTTTGTCATCTGTGCATTATATATATTAATTCAAATCAAATTATTAAATTCCCCCTTTTTTATATACATATATTTCTACTCAGGATGATTTTTTTTACTTCTATTTGAAAGAAATCTATCGGCATATATTTATTCCGTTACTATATATATATGAAAAACAAAAACAAGTTAAACTTGCTAATGCTTGTATTTATGATCAATAGATGGTGTTTTACCAAAAATCCTTCACTGATGATAGCAAATCAGCTTGAAATCATGATCTGAAGGTGGAATTAACGATAGAGATAGTGAATGCTTACTCTGATGTTTATGTAAACAAACCCATGCTTGATGCTGTTTTTGGTAAAACGCCATCTATTGATCATATATATATATATAGTGCTATTACAGTCAGACAGAATACTATACAAATTGCAAATCAAAAAGCCATGCTCTTTCTAATCATTTGAGTAATAAAACTGCAATGTTTTTAATGTGGTCAACTTGGACCACAGGCTTTAATTGCAGTAACACGTTGGATAAACAATGCAACATACTCAACACATATATACAACAATGTTCATGTAGAAAGCCACCAAAAATAACAAATATCTGTCATTCATTTAGAGAAGAATAATATTCAAGAAACAAATGGAATGCAAATTAACAACAACAATAATTATTATTATTGTTGTTGTTGTTGTTGTTGTTACTGAGTGCAATATGCACTTGTGATAAGTTTCTGCCAATGATGATATTTTATGATAATGACAAATGCCTGTTTATTGGCTTATTAAATATTTTATTTTAAGTAGGTTTTAATAGAGCAAACGCATATACAAAAGAAATAGAAAATATTGGAAGTTATGAGATACACTTTTATATGCAAATAGAAGAAAAAAGATATGTTTAACAATGATGAACGTTTGAAAGGAGAAAAAAAAAGATCTTAAAAAAAAGCAAAAAGAATTGGATTGGACAAAAAAGTAGAAAAATAATAATGAATATGTTGAATCTAAGAAGGATAAGATTTTTTTGACTGTATCAAAGTGTAAGTTTTAGGAATGAGAAAGAAGAATATGATCTAAAAGAAGGGAATAGCTATGAATGTTTGAAAAGTAGAAAGGAGGTTAGAGAGATTGGAAAAAATTGTTGAATTGTAAAAGCACTTTATTGATAAAATATTTCTGTAGTATAATTTTTACTATACCATTCTCACGCAAGTTGGAGAACAGGTTTCTATTCGCTTTTAATATCTTATAGAGGGATGTAATCAAAAATGTGTGACCAAAACCCCTGAAAAAAAGATGATCTCCAAAATGCACCTTTTGTGGTGAATCAATACTTATCAGTTGGTGCAGCTTAAATCTCTTACCCATATCTTTACTCTTGTTCAGTTTATATAGATAGGAATTACTACCATTGATTGATGTTCAAACTTACTGCCATCACAACTTTGATGGAAGTATATTCATATTTTTATTTGCCATTCATTAGACTAGAGATTATCTATTTAATGAACATTTCTTGAGGATCATCTTTTTCACATGCTTTTAGTCATATGTTTATGATTACACCCCTTCATGGAGTGTTAAAAGAAACCAGTCCCTACCTTGCATGAATATTATAGTGAAAATTACATTACAGAAATATTATTCGTGAAATAGATATTCTCTAATCTAATGAATGACTAATAAAAAATATTAATACATTTTTGGTAGTTTAAAAATGATATAATTTGCACTGCCCATCCTTGCATATGTATTAAATGGATAGTGTCCTGTACATGTGGGGTTCAGATTGACCTTGGGTCAACATGGGTGTGACAAGAATCTCGGCCTCAGGGTGGCCTTTGAGCATTCCATCATCAGATTTTCAATTGGATGGACGGTTAAAGAGTTGGAGTGTGGAGTAGATTGAAGCCTGTCCTTTAAAGTATGAAGATTGTCCATCTTAATATATATCTGAGCACTTATGGTGTATATGTGTGGGAGGTGATAATCTGGACCAATTGATGATTCCTGGTTTAGCATGAAATACGTATATTGGTGATTATTTATCTTTTCGGAATATATGTGTTTAAGTGTATCAGTGTTATTAGATAAAGTGGAGAGTGGTGGGGAGTGTGAAAGTCTGTACTCATATACCCTATATATTACAAATGTTCTATAATTTAGCTTACTAGTATTCATAGAAATATTTGAATCAAAATGGCATCCTACTGCGTATTAAGAAAGATATTAAAAGTGTTTCCAGTATTTTGTGTAATGTTTGCATATGCTCGTGAGACGCATGAAAGTGCTATTAATGTTTATTAATTATTGCATAACATTATTGCTTATAAATATTATATATAGAATATTTTTATAATCTAAATAATAAAAAAAAAACTTTCGTAAAAACAAAATGAGATTTAAGAGCGATATTTAATGTTCATATTATTTCAATAAAAATAACTAGCATTATCATTCTCATGACACCCATTTTTAAATATTTTACAATAAAGCATTTCTTATTTCTTTTATAGCTTTTATTTAGATTTCCTTGAATTGTTGATGTTCTGAAAAATATCTTAAAAGTCGTGAATATTTTATAAACTAAAAAGTGATACAAAATAAACATTTTCAAACTCGATCTTTTTATTTTATATAAAATAGATTTAGCATTATCATTTTATAAAAATAAATAAATGGTCCAAACAAAATTATCATTAGAATTAATAAATTTTAAAAGACATTTAACAGATTCCATAGAGGTTTATTTTATTTACTTTTGTTCTTTAAAAAAAGTCGTCACAAAAGATAATAGTATAGTTCATGCGTTTTATTTTAAATACATCCATATTTTCCATTAGAAAACAAACATATATATTCCTTGGTGTAATATTGTACAGTTTACGAATGAATTTCATGATTCCTGAATTTTCATGATATGATAGATGCTATAACTTTACAATAATAATTAAAAGTATATGCGATTATATAAGTAAGCATATATATATATGGGTGTGAGTGTGCGTGTGCATAAAATAACAAACATGAAAACAATATATTTTCTCTCTTTTTTTTTAACTATAAAAATTTATTATTGATTTTTTTTTAAATTTAGATACATCTGGGTTTTATGCGGATTATTTTAATGCGATTTTGAAGTTATGGAGTCATCTTTCTTCTTAATATATTTAATATTTCACTATATTTATTAGGCATCAAAAAATTTAAATTTTTAATAACTTACTTTGACTTTATTTTTTCTTCAAAAATATAACGTTCTATTAGCAGCTAACTTGAATAGGGCCTGAAGCTGTATTTAGAACTTAGCTTCTATGCAAACAATCTATTTATACTAATGAGTAAATAATAATAATAATAATAATAATAATAGATTTATACTTACATATAAAAATATCGCAATAAATATTCAAAAAAAAATAAACTTTTAAAACGTATTTTATTATATATAACATAAATAAATAATCTTTTAGATTTTTACAATAAAAAATGAAGATTTTATAAACTGAAAATAATCTCTCTAATGATAATGTTTTGATTACAATCTCATTTTTTAATATAGAAACAGCAAACCATTAACATAGCACAAGACTGAAAATAGTGCTAGTTGTACATCATATCACAAATAAAAATAAAGTGGCTAACAGGTTTCTCTGGGCATAATTGCTGAGAGATTCTTGACTTCCTTTAAGGGGAAGCCACAATACATCACATCACATCGGATCTGATTTCTTACCAGTTTACAAACAAACGCTAGCGGTAATGATTAAAATATGTATGAAAACTGTAAAATTAAATACTGTAGTTAATAAAAAAAGTAAAAAAAAGTTTGTCTTGTATTAATTTTTTTCAAATATTTGAAATTTTTTATTAGTCATACTTTATTTGCTTATTTTTTTAATGCGAATTTTAAAGTAATTTTTCCTTGTTGCTTTGCTTTTATGCGATTTCTGAAAATTACTGGAACATATCCCTCATTTTTTACGGTAAGTTAAGTCTATTTTTGTGCGATTTCTTTTTAAGCATATTTTCTGAGGAACCTATCTACCACATAAAACAAGACCCAGGTGTAATTATCATTATTAATAACTTTTTTAAAAAAAAGGAAAATAAAAATGAAAATTATAAAAAAATAATGCTAATTATATAAATGTATAAACTTGAAAACATAAACATTAAATATTAGATTATAAATATTACCAAAGATTTTGAAGGTTATAAATAATATTATTTGTTTTACATATATATCTTAATCCAATATAGTCGAAAGAACTATTTTTTATGCATGTGCAAGATTACTATCAATTTTCTAGTGCATGTGTGGAGATTAGTTCCTTCCATAATATCGCACATATATAAATTGCTATATTATTAATTATGGCTGCAGAAAGCAGTTTGCTATTGACTAAAAGGAGACCCTTTGATTCTTCTTGGAGGCCTTAAAGGAACTGAGCAGGGAAAATTCTAATGTCCACTCCATACATTCTTATCATTGCTTCTCTTATTACTATGTGATTATTCATATAGTATATGAACCTGCATGGGCTGTTCACCAGCATGCATTAGCCAGCATTGTAAGTTTATTGGCTTTTTACCTCTGAGTTTAAGATCAAGAAATACCATGGCCTTTCTTCTCAGTTGCCTGATAAGGCAGAATGAATGTTTGTGTAAATGATAAATATTTTTCTAATAGATATATACAATTGTGACAGACAAAAATAAATCATGGCCCTTATTCCCAGGAGGCTGTAAATTCACCAACCAAGGCAGCGGTTGATGGCCAAAGGTAGAGGGTGCTAAGAATCTCCTGACTGCAGACCCAGGCTGCCATTTGATGATGACTTATTTAGGTACTTACAACTGCAGATCACTTTCAAGTGAAGGAAGATTGCAAAAATTAGAAGAAGAACTGTCTTATATTAAATGGGACATTATTGGGCTTTGTGAAGTTAGAAAAAAAGATGAAGAGACAATTGATTTAAAAAGTGGACATGTACTTTATTATAAAGGTTCAAATGTTGGAAATGCATGTAGAGTAGAATTCATTATAAATAAAAAAGCAGAAGAGCAACATTGTGGAGATTGGTGTTGTGTTGGACAGAGTGGCAAAATTAACTATACAACTTAATAGCAGATACTAAATGCAGATAATTCATCTTTATGCCCCAACAAGTTCTTATAGTGATGAAGTAGTAGAAGATTTTTATATGGATATACAAAAGGCTTTTGATCAGAGTAAACAACATTTTAAAATAATTCTAGTAGATTTGTTTTAATGGACCAAGATACATATGAAAGTAAGCTACAAAAACTGATTGTGAAATTAAACTTTATACAAATTGAAGACTATAATATAAAAGTGATAAAAAAAAATTTGGGCCAAGAATGTTAAAATTTCAGGGTAAGGAATTTCTTATTAATAAAAAATTCTTACAGGGAAGTTTATCCATTGGCTACCTTTATTTTACAAATGTTTGCTAATATAAAAGTGCACTAGCCTAATGCTCTATTGAGATTAATGATTGAGTTTACAAGAGTATATTACAAGAAGTGATTGAATATTATAATTGAGTGGATTTTGATTGTATTGGGTTTGATGGATATTTGTCGAAGTCATCATTTGAGTGTGGGTATGAGCTTGGTAAGGTAGCTATAGTGGAGGGGCATAAGTTGGTGTCTTTGGATGTAGTGGGATTATATGGTTCAATAGATTGAGCTGCATCATATGATGCAAAGTAAAATATCTTTTGGATCTGTAAGTGAGTGTGTATCAAGCAGTTTGTTTGTTGACAGTAAGGAGTAGTGTGTAGTGAGTACTGTATTATTAAAAAGTGTGAAAATGCTGTCTTGCAGATATATGGATAATGTTTTGATATGCAGGAAACTGTATGTTATAAGACAAATTTATGAGGGCTTGTAAATGTGTTTACCAGTTTTTATTTATGAATCTGAGACTTGGAGACTTAATAGAAAAGCAATACAGAGACTTCAGACCACTCAAAGAAGTATGGAGAGATGTATATTGGGAGTAACAAGAAGAGATTGGAAATGCAATGTATGGGTAAGAGAACAAACAGGTGTTACTGATCTCATTGAAAAAATTAAAAGACTGAAGTGGAGTTGAGATGGACATATTGCTAGAAGAGATGATAATATATGAACAATTGAAATCTTAAACTGCATTCCAAGAGATTGTAAAAGACCCAGAAAGAGATCACATGTGAGATGGATGGATGAAATAAGAAAGTGTGCAGGGGTGATGTGGAGAAGAAATGCTAAAGATCAGAGAAAATGGATTAAACTTGGAGAGAGCTTCATCCTGCAGTGGATTGATAATGGTTGATGATGATGATGATGACTAATAATTATATTAATTACAAATAATAAATTTAAATTATGTTTAGTAAATCTCATAAATGAAAGCTGTGAATATATTTTGGTCATTATTTATACATTGTAACAGTACATTATTTGGGACTGACCACATAACTGTTACCAAAAGACATTTGATAAACCAATTAATTATAAGAGAAACTGATGATAAGTAATTATTAGATTAATTTTTAATGCAATTAAGTCTGATGTTATTATTTAAAAGTTACTTAAATAAAATTATGAAGTTATTTTCCTGTAAATTTTTGAACACCATACACAGTTTCTTCTTGTCAGCAAAGCTATAACATTAAATATATAAATAAATATTTATTGAATAAGAAATAAATAATAATAAATAAATAAATAATACACAAATTGTTATTTTATATTATTTGAATAAGAAATAAATAATTAATCTTCAAATTATAATTTTTACATAGACATCAAATGCAAATTATTGAAAACCTAAATTTACAGCTTTAAGAATATTTTTGATTTAACTGTCAATACAAAATAAATAATAAAATAACCATTAAAATAGCCATCTCAGAGTAAAACCTTTTTCAGCTTTTCCTCAAAGTAACACAATGAATATTATATAAAAAATGTTTTATAAACACTTTTACTTACTGTGAACTAAAAGGATGAAAATAATTATTTCTTCAAACACAATTGGAGATTTTATATTTAACTTGAAATAAAAGTGTGAGGTGTCCAGAAATTAATTAATTTAATCATTACTTTTTATAATAATAGTCCACCTGTTTATTTCAAATAAATTGATTACTCTGGATTGCACTGAGTGGCACTGCTGTATGGAGATTTTTGTCTCTGTAAAAAAACAGCTTGTGTAAGCATAAAGAATGATATTTCAAATTAAATATAAAATCCTTAATTGTGGTTGCAGAAACAATTATTTTTTATCTTATTAGTCCACAGTAGATAAAATCATTTATTATAAAATATTTTTTATATATAGATTATTTTTAATTTTTTAATACTCATATATGTTTTGCAATTATTTCAATTTAAAATTTAAAATGGAACTTAAAACTGCATCATATCGCAGATTGGTTACGATAGTTACAATATTGTTTTCTTTATAAAGAAAGCATTTTTTAAAAATAATAAACTTTCACAATTAAAAAAATTAAAATTTTGTTCATTTTTTTGTAAAAAGAGAGCTTTTACAGCCAAAAAATTAAGATTTGTCAAATGTTGGTGGCCTAGCGGTTAGCATAGCTGCCTTCCAAGCAGCTGGCCAGGGTTCACTTCCCGGTCAATGCATTTGACATATGAAAAAAAAAAAAAAAATTAAGATTTGTTTTTATTTTTATTTTAAATGATTGTTAAAATATTTTTTAGTCTAAGCTTTTTTTAAATATATAATATATACCATCCTCTTGCATAAATCATTGACAATTTAACTGAACTTTTTCAAAAATGTTCAAATTTCAGTCCACCAATCCCTCTACATCAAACCAACCATGTGACCACTCTGAAATATTTTTCTGTCATATTGTATTGTCATCAATTTCTAAGACATATACAAAATTTGAAGGGAATTCATTTGATAGAAGAATATTAACTTTTGATTTCAAAATTTGACTAAGCGAACAGAGGTTCTAACTTAAATAAAGGAGTTTAAAAGAAGGCATTCTTTACTGGGCTTATCAGTTGCTGGTTAATAAAACTTTGCATGTTTTTTTAATCTGTATTGTACTTGTTAACCAAAAATAATTATATAACCATTTACTGACCAACTTAGGATGACCAGTTAGATTATTGTTAGCAAGCTTATTTTATAACCCAGTTGTGAATCCTTCATTCACATATGGCATATGGATGCAGTATCAACTGCACTATAAAACCTTTCAAGTTTCACAAATATATTACTAAAATTTTAGATATATATATATATAGAGAGAGAGAACTTTTGATTGATTGTAGTCAATCGGTTCCAGAAAATAAAACACCTGAAAAATAAGTGCATAATAAAGTAGAGATTAATTTCTGTAAAACAATGGCAATAATATTGAAGTGAAAACAGAGCATAATGAAACTGTAGTAAAATTTTAACACTGCCTCACTATAAGCTATTAAAAACTGTAATAAAATAATAAAGCAGCCTATATATATATATATTACTAAGGGCAAATATATTTTTAACAAACCTCACAGAACAGTGAAAGAGAATATAGTATTCCTCAGGTCCGCCATTTATCAGG
This sequence comes from Epiperipatus broadwayi, assembly GCA_028023455.1. Taxonomy (NCBI): domain Eukaryota; kingdom Metazoa; phylum Onychophora; class Udeonychophora; order Euonychophora; family Peripatidae; genus Epiperipatus; species Epiperipatus broadwayi. Next base: position 4,257,540 of record JAQFVV010000095.1, read on the forward strand.
TGGTAAAGATTTGAGCAGTTTTCCATTTTTGTTTTACAATCTAGTAAAGACATCTAATCATCCATTTGCTAACTGTTTTGGAATAGTTAAATGAATTCTTAAGAATCAAAAACCTGTTAACCTCTTGAAAAAAATTTACTTCGGTGAATTCAAACTCTAAATGGTAGACATGGTAGATGGATATATATCTGCATATGAGACTCTTGACTAAGTATATGATACTTATTTTATATGCAGAGTATATACATAAGAATATTTTTTTTAAAAAACATCTATAAAATAATGTTGTTGTTTTTTTTTGGTTTTTTGCTTTCTTTTGTGTTGCAGTTTACTTAAGAAAAAGTCCGTTTCGATAAAGGCTTTTGTGTAATATTAAATGTCATCTTAGCTGTTAAAATAAAGATATTCCTCCCCTATTTTTTTTTACAAAGAAAAAAAAGTATATCATTGTTTTAAAAAGACAAAAAAAAACTTTTTATTTCATTTTGACTAACTATTTAATTTATAAAAAGGTAGTTTTTTTTTTTTTCACATAGACAAGATATTAAAAATTATTGCGAAAATACCCCACAAATAATCCTGTTTCTTTGCATATACTCTAATTTACAAACTACAATGATTTTCTTTTTGTTTTCCATAAAGAAAAGAGTATGAAATGTAGAATTTTATATAAAAACAAATTAATAAATTGTGATTTAAAACGAAAAGTATTTTTTTTTGTTTATTAATTATTAAAATAATGAAAACGATTAAAAATATACATACCTTAATTGTATTTGAAACTTATAAACTATATACATAGAGAGTATCAACATCTGAAGGATCTTGCAGTGACCTGAGTTTAAATCCTGGCAGGAAAAACTTAAAATTTGCATCAAGTTAATCTAACTTAAAACTTTGTTTGCTTCAGATAGTTGGTTTATAACCAATTTTGTTAACTATTTATTATTAATTGATAAAATGATTATATGTTTTTAATTAGAAAGTGAAGCAACGTTAAAAAACTGCCCCAAACTCAGCCGTTCAGTGGTTGGAAATCTTGGTAAATAAAGCTTTCTTTTTCACAGTTTCTCTATAAAAGATTAATACCTTGTACAGGCTTAAACGTGCATTTATATATGTAATATATGCGGGATTCGAACTCAGACTTTCACACGACCCACTACTCTCAGTGCCATCTCATATTGCTGACCAACCTGATCACACACATGTTGAAAAGATAAATAATCACCAATATACGCATTTCATGCTAAACCAGCGATCATCAGTTGGTCCAGATTACTATCCTCACACATATATACAATCAGTGTTCAGCTTTATATTAAGATAGCCAATCTTCATACTTTAAAGGACAAGCTTCAAACTATTCCAACTCACTACTCTTCAGCCTTCCATTTTAATATAAAGCTGAGCACTGATTGTATATATGTGTGAGGATAGTAATTTGGACTAACTGATTATTGCTGGTTTAGCATGAAATACGTATATTGGTGATTATTTATCTTTTCAACATGTGTGTGATCAGGTCGGTCAGCAATATGAGATGGCACTGAGAGTAGTGGGTCGTGTGAAAGTCTGAGTTTGAATCCCGCATCTATAAAAGATTGTTAGAGTGATCTTTGCATTATGTCTTATTTAATAGTTATTTTATCTTTTGCTACTTTTACTAATTTATTAATAATATATTCAAATGAAAATCTTTAAATATTTTTTTTTTGCTATATAATAGTTTTAAATCACACATTTTATTTTTTATGAGTTTGTAAATTGTTTAATGGTTGTGTTTGATGAGCTCCGGAAATGTTTTCATAACATCCTGTAAATTCCTAATAAAGATGAGATAGAGATTCCCATTCCGTAATATCCTATATCTTCTGAAGCTATCTGCAAAATATTTCCTTACATTTCATTTTTGAAGCCTGTCAATTAAAGTATGAAGATTTTCTATCTTAATATAAGCTGAGCTTAGATTGTATATATGTGTGGAGATGATAATCTGGACCAACTGATGAGTGCTGGTTTAGCACAAAATATGTTTATTGGTGATTAACTTTTTGACATGTGTGTGATCAAGTGTATCAGTGGTATGCAATAGCATGGATGATTGAGACTCATGTGAAAGCCTGAGTTCAAGCCCTATATATTACATATAGAAGTGCAGGTATGAAAAAGCCAGTACTATAGAAGAAATAACTATCTAATTAACATACTAGGTTACTTCGCACTTCTATATAACCATTCTAGTTAGCTTAGGGTTTGAATACAACCAAAAGCTTTTGAATCACAATGAAAAACAAAAAAAGGGTTCTATAAATAAAAAATAAGAGTTTACATTTATATACTCTTACAATAATCATATGCATCAAAAAATATTGTTATGAATTTAATAATTAGTAAGCTTATTACCCAGGTGCTTTTCTGAAATTAAAGATTTTTCATTGGCTTTGAAATCTTTTAATATATTTATTTACACCACTCTTCAGTTTCTTTATCAATTATTTTGGGATTAATATCAAACTTGGGATCTTCAAATCCTTTATGCTGAATATTATTTCATTTCAGGTAGCTAGAGCAATTTTTGAGCAACAGGAACAACCTTCTACTAGAACATCAAAACAAGTATTATATCAAAGCCTTCTGGCTTCTAACTTCAAGTCACAATATGGAAACATTTCACTGATGAGGAATTACATATTCAAAGTATGGATAGAACACTTCTGCTTGCACTTGGAATATGTAGTTGAATGTCACCTTCATAAAGAAGTTTTCTATCAGGATTATTAATAACATTAGAACTAAAATGCTATATGACCTCTTTATATAGATAGTTATTATTAAACTATAATGACTTGTCACCTTTATATCCATTTTTCTTTTTATCTAACTCAAACTGACTTTGTACAGTTTCATGTCATCACTGGTAATATGAGAGAATCAATGTGTTTATCAATTTGTCAATGCTGAATATATACATGAATGAATCTCAAATCTATTTTTCAAATAATTACAACTATCTTCTTTATGCAGTCTTCCTGACCTTGACTTAAACATATTTTCTTGATCTACAGAGTTGACCTATAGCTTATGAAAAAGTGTTTTATGATTTTATTATAAGTTATTTTTCTGTGTTCTTAAGAGTTCACTTATAAATAGATTAATCAAATAATCTTTTAATTATAAAATCTTAAGTATAATTAATTACATATTTTTAACCAGCATATATTTTCCTTTTTTATTTGAACTATATAAATATTTGAAAACCAGTCACTCTTCACAAACCTGGAGTTTAATTGTAAATATAGGGGATTTGAACTCAGACTTTCAAGTACCCACCAACTATCCACACTATCTCATACAAGTTATATACATGATCACATACATGTAGAAAAAATAAATAATCACCAATATACCGAGTTCTGGTTTAGGATGAAATATGTATATTGGTGATTATTTATCTTTTCTACATGTGTGTGATCATGTGTATCAGTTGTATGAGATAGTGTGGATAGTTGAAGGATGCTTGAAAGTCTGAGTTCAATTCCCCTATATTTGAACTATATGTAAATTGAATTTTCTGTAAAGTCATTTCCAATTTGTTTTAAAAAAAGTGCAAATTGATAATTTAAAATTTAAAAGTTCTTGAATGGTATATTCTTGTATTTATTTTCACCTTTACTATTAAAAGGAGGTTGCCTTGACAACAATTTGAAATTGTTGATTGTTAATGATATTGGGTATGCCTAAACATTGACTCACTTTTAATGATTAAATATATAGGTTAAATGCAATATACTCTCAGTTTAAAGCAGTGTTCTTCAACCCTTGATCCGCGGCCCAGTGCCGGGTCACGGAACTTTTCTGCAGGTCCGTGTGCTAGACGGGCAGTAAAAAGTTTGTAATAATAAATAATAAGAGTTTAAACTTTTAATACCAATTTTTATTTATTTTTTCATCTCATTTTTACCCAATTAAAAAAAAAAGAAAACAGAACTAATTCAAAATCTAATCAATCATTCATAAATTAATTTGTTTTTCTAGTTATCACGGATGTTTATGGGGGGGGGGGGTAGAATTAAATTTTAAAAAAAAAGTTTTTTATTATATAAACTCCATATATATATATATAACTTTATTTTATATATTTAACATTGTTGTTTTGATCAGTTATAAGAATTATGCTTATCTTTAAGAAAATTTATATATAGACTTCTGCCGGTCTGCAAAATCTTATCCTTATTTTTGGTGGTCCGCGGAACCTTATCCTTATTTTTACCGATCCGCAGGTATGAAAAGGTTGAAGACCACTGGTTTAAAGCATTAAAAGGTAAGCCCACAAAGCATCTCCTAGAATTTTCAACACAATAACTGTACCTATTAAATCTTTATGCTTTTACATAAATCAAAATATTTACTTATTAATTATGAAATTATCTTTACAAACGTTTTATTTATTTTGGAATCAATATATTAAACTCAAATACTTAATAACTATATAATTATATATAATTAAGAGCAGTAAGATTATTTTCAAGTTTGTGTTTAGATTCCCAATTATATTAATTTAATTATTTATTATATTAACTATTTATTATAAAGTTGTTAATTATCTAAAGCCTTCTGTAATTAAGGTCCATAATTAAAGAAAGATTGACTTTGCAAAATTTAATTTTAATATATAAGATTTTTAATTTGAATGATATTTTTAAAACAAATACAACTTTTTTTGACAAATTTATTACTAAAAATAGTTTTTAATGTAATTAAAAACATGGAAAAATTGTAAAAATCAGACATTTATTTAAGAAAAAAAAAGACTTTTTTTTTTTTACATTAGTGAGAGTAGGCATATTTTTTTTTCTGCTGATATAAATTAAGGTCTTTCTAAAAATATATGGTTATAAAAAGAAATATATTATAAGTATTAAATAATGCCACTTTTAAATGATGGAAAGCAACATAAAAATAAACAAATAAACAAAATATTCCAAGAATCGCTGCTGTTTGACAAATAAAATGTAAATATTTGCTCATTTAATTTTTGAAATAAAGAGCTTTATATTTTGATGATTTACTTCTGCCATCTATTAATAAAAATGAAAATTAAATTATTTAATCTTTACCCATAATTTGGAAATATTTATTGCAAGATTACAATGAAAATACTGGCTTACAGACCATTTAAGTGCCATTTGAGATATTGCAATTCCTCACCATTCCGATCCAAGTCAGAATTTACAGCAAAACAAACTCTGCAAAAATCTTTGTGATTTGAAGGAACTCATCCCCAGAAAAACTCATCACAGTATGTATGTATATATGTTTCTAGCAACAACTAATTAGCTACGTTTATTACTCAAGTCAAAAATGAAATCCAGATGAAAAATTGATTTGAAACAAATCATACAGGGAGTAATCAAAAATGAGTTTTAAATTATTCATCTCCTAACTAGTAAGGTAAAATATTGTACCATTTATACTTTATATATATATCATTATTGTTGACTCAAATTCCATGTGAAATTTGAATAGTTTTCTCATTAAATGTACCTGCACAGATAGCTAGACAGACACAGGCATATTAATAAATAGATTAATGATTTATAGGCTGATAGATAGATAGATAGATAGATAGATAGATAGATAGATAGATAGATAGATAGATAGATAGATAGATAGATAGATAGATAGATAGATAGATAGATAGATAGATAGATAGATAGATAGATAGATAGATAGATAGATAGATAGATAGATAGATAGATAGATAGATAGATAGATAGATAGATAGATAGATAGATAGATAGATAGATAGATAGATAGATAGATAGATAGATAGATAGGCAGACAGTCAGACAGACAGACAGACAGATAGACAGATGGACAGATAGATAGATAGATAGATAGATAGATAGATAGATAGATAGATAGATAGATAGATAGATAGATAGATAGATAGATAGATAGATAGATAGATAGATAGATAGATAGATAGATAGATAGATAGATAGATAGATAGATAGATAGATAGATAGATAGATAGATAGATAGATAGATAGAGAGAGAGAGAGAGACTTTCTTTATGCCAGAAAAAGATAACGAATAGATCACAATAAAATAGACAGGTAGTAGGTAGATATGTAATAAATAGATAGATATACAGACAGATAGATAACTACTACGAAAAGATAAACACTAGATCAAATTATAGGAAGATAGGTAGGTAGTAAATACATAGACAAATAGATAAATAGATAATAGTTAGTAAGTAGGTAGGAAAATGTATAGATAGGTAGGTAGGTATGTGCAGGCAGGCAAGAAAGTAGGTAGGTAGAAAGATAAATAAATACAGATAGATAAAAAGATAAATAAATATAAAAGTAGGTAGATAGATATGTAAGTAGAATGATAGATATTAACATTTTATAATAATTTTAATTTCTCGTGAGATTATAAAAGTCATATTATTCTATTTTATTAATAACTTGCAAAAAATTAAAATCATAAATAAATTATTATAATTTTTGTCACATTTTAAAATTACTGTTAGTTTCTTTGTTATATTTGCATTTTTAGTAAATAAAACAATTTTTAATCTATTTAAATTACACCTTTATTATCTGAAGAGTATTTTATCATGAGCTATGGAATGTTTATTTAATTTAGGTCAGCATTATTTTATTATTCCGTTTACAAATGTAGCTAATTATCAATTGTGCAATCTTTTATTTGTGTCGTAAAATAATTATTTTTATGTATTATTATTATTATTATTAATATATGCTTCGATGTTTGCTCGTTAATTAGCAAATATGTTAATGTTTGTATTTTAACAAAATTGTTACCTATTTTCATAATTAGAAAAAACGTAATTAAAATTTTAAAACATTAAAGAATTATCTACTTTCAATAAATATAATTTTAATATCAATAACTCTCATTTTAATTTTTAATAAGATTGTAAATAACTTTTCTAGCACGTTTTTAATCAAAAGAAAAAAAAAACATAAGATGTCATTCAACTACCACAAAGTAATAAGTTGATTTCCTATTTAAACAATTTTTTTTATCAAGAAATTTGCTTGTGAGCTCAAAGAATTACATTATAGCAATAACAGAGTTACATTGTTAACAGGCACTATAATAAAGGTTACATAACCCACTACCAATGGTCTGGGTGTAAAAAATCAACTGTTCAATCACAAACTGTCCATTGCTACAAGGCTCCAGATAGCATTGTAGATGTATGTTGGAACTAATTTTTTATCTCTGTTTCTGATGGCCTGAAGTTTTGGCAGAAGTAATTTCTTACGATCAGCCAAGGTATGGCCATAAATGAGTGTGCACCTAGTTGACCAATAGGCAAACAACGGAAAGTTATGATTCTTATGAATGGTAGTTGTATTGTCTGACATTTTATAATTATGCTAAAGCGCATTGGGCAGTAATAATAATAAACCTAAAATAATAATAATAATAATAATAATAATAAGAAGAAGAAGAAGAAGAAGAAGAAGAAGAAGAAGAAGGAGAAGGAGGAGGAGGAGAAGGAGAAGAAGAAGGAGGAGGAGGAGAAGGAGAAGAAGAAAAAAAAGAAGAAGAAGAAGAAAAAAAAGAAATAAATTTTATCCAATCATGATATCTGTTGCAACCATTAGTAACAGAAATTTGATATATTCATGAGCTATTTATTGTAATATTCAGGCCGCACTAAATAATAGACATATACTATTTATTGTCTTCTGATTACTCAAACATACACTGATGGTTGTGAAGTAGAAAGAATTATTGTTTCTAATGCTCATAATGAAAGTAAACAGCGAATATTGTTTGAGGCTTTGTTTGGTTTTTACCACAAAAACAATTATATCTTTTGCAATGTTTATGAAAGGGAGAAGGGGTAGCAAAGAGCAATAAATAAATGATGCTGAATGTCAAGTGTAATATATATATATATATATATATATATTATACTTACATTCAGCACAGTATGTATATATATATATATATATATATACATACTGTACTAAAGTTAAAGTGAATTATCTGTATTAATTAAAAGAGAAGTCGATTGAAGAGCTTCTAGTGGATTCTGCACAGTAATAATGTTTGGTTTTCCATCGTTACACTATATTCTAAAAAGGTTTAAAAAGGACAGTGGTCTTTTTTATTAATAAACTGAAATTATGGTTAGAGTTAAAAAACCTACTAACGAGAAATACTACATTGGAAATCACTCCTGAAGTTCTTACTATTATTTCTACGTAAGTAGTTTATATGAGAAAGAATAAGACAGCTCTAAGTTCAGTAAACTTATAACTACTATAATGTACTTATTGCTAAACACTGAATTTTATATTTATATTTATTGCAAATACTAATTAAAGGATGGGTTATCAACCTTAGTTATACATGTATGCAGGCCTGTTTATGTCTATTGTATTAATAATTAAACTAATATTTTATTATTCTTACTTGGTTTTATATTATTTCTTAATGCTACCACAGCTGAGTTAAAACTCCCTTTGGAACACAGGAATTGGCACAGTCGACAGGATCCTCATATTTAGGATAGGATATAGATTCCAGGATATGTAATTTAAACTGTATTACTGGAAATTTAATGCTGGTAGACATAATCGAAAAACATGGCCATTCCCACACAAAACTTACAAGAGTTTGATGTGAGTAATCCTTCAGGATGGAATTTATATGTGGAGCAGTTGGACCATTTTATGTGTCTTAGTAAGGTAGAAGATGAGAAGTTGAAAGTCTCAACTTTATTATTTTATGCTGGAAGTGATGTTGTGCAAATTGCCAAGCAGCTATGTAATACAAAGATTCTGAAGATGTGCCATATAGTGAATTAGTAGGAAAACTAACTTCATATTTTCAGCCAGCAGTCACAAAGAGGATAGCTCGTTTAAGATTCTGAATGAGAAAGCAGCCACCTCGGGAAACATGTCAGGAATACAATCTGGCCTTGCAAGGATGTGATAGGAATTGTGAATTTATTGATTTGGAAGACACACTGGTAGATCAATTTCTATATGGTATGACAGATCACCATTTGAGGAAAATGCTATGAAGTGAAGGTGATATCATATTTAGGATGGCTGTGGAAAAGTGTGTAGCACATGAGCTAACAATAGCTAATGCTTCAGAATTTCAGGCAATTAGTAAAGAAGTAAATCCTACCACTGGTGTTTTTAAAGCTAATATAAAAGAAGTTGCTGTCAGAACTACACTAAATGAACAGATTTGCTACTGTTGTGGAATTGCTGGACATACTAAGGTGTGCAGATATAAGAAGAAAAATTGTTGTGTCTGTGGTGGAAAAGGACATCTGGCCCATGTGTGCAAAAAGGTTAGTAAATAAAATCAATGCATAGATTTTAAATCTGGACAGAAGGCAGCTGTTAAAAAATCCACAATTAACTCTTTGAAGAACACTGCAGATAACCAAATTACCCTAGCAGTATCCATTTGTAAAAGCAAAGTCACCATGGAAGTGGACAGTGCCAGATTGTCTGTATTATCTTTAAAAGATTGGGACCAAATGAATGCTAGAGCTCAGCAGAAATTAAAATTGTGTGAAACAAATGTTATAACTACAGATGTAAATGGTAATAAGATACACCTTTGTGGAAAAGTTTGTGTTCCAGTAAAATTAAATCAGAAACAGAAAGCTTTGCCATTATACATTGTTAAAAGAGACATTAGCCCTTTATTGGGTATAAATTGGTTTCATCCTTTGGGAATTTGTGTAAAGGTCATTAAAAATTTTAAATTACAGTCTGAGGTTCAAAATAAGTTCCCACAGTTATTCAACAAAAACATCGCTGTATTAAAAACTTGTCCAGTGGATTTGCAAACCTTGTAACATTCCACTTGCTCTGAGACCAAAGGTAGAAGAAACTATTACAGATTTAGTATAGAAAGGTGCCTTGTCATACAGATTTAGTATAGAAAGGTGTCTTGCACCAGTGGAGGACTCATTATGGGCTACTTCTGTAGTAGTAATTGTAAAACCAGATGGAACGATTCGTTTTTGTGGAGATTACCAAATCATTGTTAACAAGTACACTAATAAAAGTGCTTATCCAGTACCCAGTGTGCCTGAGATATTAGTATCATTACAAAAAGCTGAGTTCTTCACAAAAATAGATCTGAAATCTGCTTTTCATTAAATTCCGGTTACTAAAAAAACTGCAAATCTATTAATACTCACTACTCATGTAGGACTATTTAAGTGTAATAGGCTACCCTTTGGGATTACTATAGCACCTAATATTTTCCAAGCTAAAATGGATATATTGTTTCAAAATATGGATGGTGTAATCCCATATCTAGATGATATATTTATCTCTGCCCAATCTGAAGAAGAATTGGAAAACCGTGTAATGGCAGTTTGTGCAAAACTAAACCAAATTGGTGCTACCATAAATGCAGAAAAATGTATCTGGTCCACTCCAGAAATTAAATTTCTGGGTCACATAATAAATAGACAGGGGAAATATCATAATCCAGAAAAAGTAAGAGATGTGAAAAAAGCAGCTACCCCAAAAAATGTTAAGGATTTACAAGCTTTCCTTGGATTATTGAATTTTTTCGAAAATTATCTATGTGGTAAAGCTCATTTTTTGACTCCCCTGTATGATTTACTGAGAAAAGGACAATCCTGGAAATGGTTGAATGAACCTAGATTTGCTTTTGAAAAAGATCTATTGACATCCAAAACCCTATTAGTGCATTATTGTAGTGATCAGAAAGTAATGATTACAACAGATGCTTCAGATCATGGAGTAGGGGCAGTAATCTTACATCTCATAGCTGGACAAGAAAGACCCATAGCATATGCTTCCAGAACATTATATTCAGCTGAAAAAAACTACAGTCAGCTTGACAAAAAGACTTTGGGTATTATATTTGCGATCAAAAACTTCCATTAATATATTTATGGTCGCAGTTTTAAATTATTCACAGATCATCGTCCTTTGCTTGGAATTTTTGGAAAAAATAAAAAAAACCAGAGCAAGTTAGTCAAAGGCTTCTCAGATCAATTAACATTTTAGCTGCCTATGATTATGAACTATGCTACAAGCCTGGAAAGGAGATAGCACATGCTGATGCTTTGTCACGTTTGCCAGCTAGAGATAGTATACCACAAAAATTTGTTGAAGTTAATTTATTGGAAATTATTAAATTAACTGATAATCTAGATAGTATAAAAATTTCTAAATGGACTGTAAAAGACTCTGGTTGTCAACAATTAAAAATCTGGATACGAAACGGATGGCCAAATAGGCGACCAAACTATGTAGCTATAGCAATCTGGAATGCACTTTATTCACTATCTATTTGTAATGATTGCATAGTTATGAATGACCATGTATTTATACCACTAGAGAGATGTCAACAAATGTTAAAATGTTGCATGCTGGTTGTCCAGGCATAGTCCGCATGAAGGCTCTTGCATGTTCCTATGTTTGGTGGCCACGTATCAATCAAAATATTGAAACAACTGTAAAATTATGTCACAATTGCCAGGTTGAAGCAAATTTGCCAAGTAAAATGTTTAAACCCTGGGTGGAGGCTAAGCAACCCTGGGAAAGAATACATATAGATTTTTCTGGACCTGCAAATGGATATTTAATCTTAGTAGCAATAGACTCTTACAGTAAATGGGTCGAGTATAGGGTTGTAAGAACTATGAGTACTAGATGTACAATTAAAGCTTTACAAGAGATTTTTGCCACCCATGGTTATCCACAGTCATTAGTGTCTGATAATGGCACCGCATTTACATCTATTGATTTTGAATCGTATTTGGCAGAAAAAGGTATTCATCACATTCTAACACCAGCTTATCAGCCAGCTTCAAATGGACTAGCAGAAAAGGCAGTTCAGAATTTAAAATCAAGTTTGAAGAAAAGTAAAGCACTTAATGTGGATGAAGCACTAGTTGATATCATGTTTTATCAACATTTCCTGCCTATTGCAATTAATGGTAAATCACCAGCAAAGTTGTTTAATAGAATGTGTCAGACACATCTATCTAAATTACTACCAAAATCAAGGAAAACAAAGGAAGATTCACATCATACAGAATCACATTGTTTTACTCCCCAAAGATTCATGATTGGTGAAAATATATGGGTTTGTGATTATTTAAAAAGGACTTGGATATCAGGGATTATTACCAATAGTATATCTGAAGTTATACCATTAATAAAACTTGATAAAGGATTACTTGTAAGATGTCATATTAATCATTTGAGAAAAAGGTTAGCTATGACCAACATGGCCAAAAAAGAATCGAGTAAAAGGGAAACCCAATGGGACTTATTGACACAGTGATAGTATATAATAGAAAAACTACATGATAGAAATGTCGATGATCTGTTTGAGAAAGAAATGGTAGAAAAAATGTGATGATAATTTGCCAACAGATGTACAAGATAGATATTAACCGCGACATTTTAATAGACTTTCTTAGACATAATCAACTACAAAATGTATTTGAAATTCAGATAGTCAAGTGTTGGTGGCCTAGTGGTTAGCATAGCTGCCTTCCACTTACCAGTCAACACATTTGACACATAAAAAAAAAAATGTATTTCAGAATAAATTTTAATAGCACAGTAACTTAAAAAAATAATGTTATTAACTGAGTTCAAATTTTACTTTTTAAAAAACTATCAAAATTCATTTGAAAAAAATTTAATACAAAAAAAAATCTAAATATGAGGATTATTTAAAGAGCATCTGATATTATAGAGGCTTCTCTTTCTGCCTTGTCAAAAACTTGAATTTAAATTCCAACGCTAAAATTTAAAGATGTTCAAAGATTCATTTCTTAGTATTAGGGGGGACTATTGGGTAATACCTTTTTCTACTTTCTCTATAGGTACAAAGGGTATTGGAAAGATCTTTGCCCTATAATGGGCCATTAATAGGCTGTTTTATTTACCATTGTATCTATTATTATTTTTACAGAGAAAAACTAAGGCATACCAAATTATAAATGATAATGGCCCTGTTAACCCATGCCTAAATACTAAGATACAACCAAAGTATAATCTAAAAATTTTGAGTGGGAAAATTAGGATTAAAAAAACATATATTAATTCACCAAAAAAAATATTTGGAAACATAAAAAGTTGCAATTATTTTTATTATTAATCTGTTTGGTACTTACATATTCGTCCTGAACCAGGGCATGACATATGTATTAGTCTAGCAATAGCTTTTCTAATCTACTGATCTCAGAAAATAACTTGCTGACAAACTTAATCCATCAATTAAACATTTATTTGGGAAAATGACGATCTATAACTTTATCTAATGGAAATGAAGCAAAAGTCTACAAACAGCATTTATGTTTTTTTGTGAGAAATTATCTTCCACCAAGGAAATTTTTAACAGTATAAATTTATTACAAGTGATAAACAAACCAAAAAATAATACACATATATATCTTCATTTACATTCTTAGAAAATCGTTAAATGTCATTAATTCGAACTTTATATAAAGATCTGTTTGTGGCTCGTGGATTTCATCCGTGCAGAACTAATATGTAAAAACCATTTGTTTATTTAATGTAATAGACATACGTCTATTGTAATATTTAAACATATAAAATGTAATTAATATGGTAATAAATAATCAATTTTTTATTTTAAAAAATTTGTGCAAAAAAAAAATAATAAAAACCACGACAAAAAGGGCAAATGCCCAAGACCTCCATCAACAAGGGAGCTCCAAAGTTCTCAAATCAATATTCTATAAAGCTCATTTTTGTAATAAAAAAATTGGAAATCTTTTAAAATCATTATATTTGTACATAAGATATCATTGTAAACAACAATGAATTTTTTGATACTTGTTGTGTCTCTTCTGCATGACAGAAATGAATATAGGAAATAAAATTTATGCATGGTTATAAGTCAATTGCAAAAAAGGCAAGCAATATAATCCGAGATAATTATTAAATCAAAATCAATACTCAAATAAAATAAAAACTAGCAGACATATAAACGTTTTTTACCTTTGCTCTTAATTATGAGGAATTTGAACTTACAGACTAAAAAGTATATTCGGTTGTCGTTGATGAACCAACATATCCCACTGGATGGCACTGTTTTCGCACTAAAACACATAAAAATGCCGTTTCCGTGGCCAATACATTCGAACTCGCATTTTCTACAATACAACCTTTTATGTTGTACTACAGATTGCAGGCCGCTATGTCGCATTGCAGTACAGCATGTATGTTTACGCAGCAAATACATTTTCCCAATTCGCACAGTTTATAAAAAGGTTATGGCTTGGGGAGAGGGGGTGTTTTTTTTAATTGGATGGAAATGTTATTTTCATTGGATTTTTTTTTATTTTAAAGTATTGAAATGTTCAGATTTTGTAAAGTAATAATTAATAGACTTTTTACACCGTAGTGTATTGAAGTTTTAAGTAGTAAATGTTGATGAGATATATATATATAAAGTGAATTGGAATTAGGTAACGCGTCAAATAACGTACTGTTCATAACATTTCCACGAGTGTGTATATTTTTGAAATAAAAAAGAGCATTAACACAAAAATATCCAGTAAGAAAAGTACAATTGTACACTGTTTTTTTAAATGTCATAAAAAGCATATATTATAAACATATATATATATATATATTTGTCATTGTTTAAAAAAGTTTTAGTTTCTTTCTTTTCTCCGACTACTGTTATACTTTGTTGAATATAGTTTACGTTTATTGTTATCATTTATTTTATAGATGTTAGTAAAAAAAAATATTTACAAAAATACGATTTTGATATTTTTTATTTTAACCGTAAACCTAACCCTAAAACTAACCCTAAAGCTAACCCTAAAACTAACCCTAAAACTAAACCTAAACTAAACCTAAAACTAACCCTAAAGCTAACCCTAAACTAACCCTAAAACTAACCCTAAAGCTAACCCTAAAACTAACCCTAAAACTAACCGTAACAACTTTTACTTTTAGTTGTGATTCTATTTGAAATAAAAAATAGCGGTAAACAACAAAAAAAAAAAAGCCGTAACCCCAGTAAAAAAATTTCGGATAGAAAATTGATTTTTCTAATAAAAAGAAAATTAAAAAAGATGAATCAAATTGTAATTTGTTTATTTTATTTTACATTTGTTATTATCATTTAATTTGTATACGTTAATAAAAAATAATATTTAAGATTAAATAATATTTAAAAAAGACGATTTTCTTTTTTTATTTTCGCATTACAAAAAACACATCAAAATGATTATAATTAACGGCCCATGAATGATCATATTTTATAGTTTTAGCATGATAACTGCGCCATCCAGTGGGATATGATTGCTCATCAACGAGAACCTAATATTCCAATATAAATGATTTATAACCCTACTTTTTTCTCTAAAATAAAAACTAGCAGACATATAAATGTTTTTTACCTTTATTCTTAATTATGAGGAATTTGAACTTATAGACTAAAAAATATATTCTAATATAAATTATTTATAACCCTAGTTATTTTCTCTGTCTTCTGAAGACTTTCCAAAAATATTTTAAACCCATATGGTCGTCTGTATAAAAGTTCCGTAGATTCACTTTGGAACATCAGGAGGCGAATCTCTTCTCAGGAAAGATTTTTTTGTTTGCCACTAGATCACCTCACTCTGCAAACAAAAGAAACTTAATAATAATAATAATCACTAAACAAGTAATAGCTATTTTTATATAATTAAAGAGGATTTGAACCCAGATATTCAAGCTCCCTGAAGTCATACACTCAAGTCAATATAACCGATACACATGATCACATATATAACTATGAAAGTATCCCTGTCTAGAAACTCAAAATATTAACTTAAGTAGAAAGTTCCATTACATTTAATATATAAAAATATCCAATTATAACAATAACTTTACTGGAATTTTCCATCTCATTTAAAATATAATAATTTTTAAAATTTGTAATACACCTGGGTCTCTTTTTACGTGGACTTATTTAACACGATTTTGAAGTTACGCGATTCGTGTTTCACCGGAAGTCGATTTCCGATAATGCGCTATTACTTTAAATAATAAATTCTGCGTACTTATGTTATATTGAAAGTAATAGCACATTATTGGAATTCGACTTTCATCTTAGTAATTCCAATATTTTCAGTGCTTTATAATAGTAAGATTTTATGCAATAATGAAATTAAAATCATGATTTCCACATTTTATGTATACACATATTAAATTTTACAGGATTATAATGTAAATTTGTTCAAACATTGTGCGTGTTAATTTTTCATTTTGAATCACATTCCGTTTTTGCTTTTTAAAAAAGAACGTAATCAATTATTATTTTCTTATTAATGACACTAATCATTAACGTGCTCTTAAATTCCAACAAGAGCTAACGGTTGTATGTCTGGATATCGCGAGCTTCGTAAACAATTAATAAAATCATCATCTCAAAGATTAATTACTAATTGCGTTGTCACCAGAAAATCATAATAATTAAAATGTGTATAAAAAAATGTAAATTACTGTACTGTAAATTATGCATAAAAATATATTATTTTGAATAAAATTAAATATTATAGTTAAAAAAAGTTTGTCTTGTATCAATTTTTTTCAAATTTGAAATTTTTTATTAGTCATATTTTATTTCTTTATTTTTTTTTTTGCGTGAATTTTAAAGTAATTTTACGTTGGTGCTTTTACGTGAATTTTGAAAAATCACAGACCGCACCCCCCCTTTTTCAATGTAAGTTACATCTATTTTTGCATGATTTCATTTGCACGTGTTTTCTGAGGAACCTATCTATCATGTAAAATGAGACCCAGGTGGTTTTATGTCTGCGAGGTTTTTTTTTACATTATTTTGTATATAAATATACAAGATTGCTTGCGTATATAATATATGCATACATAGTGCACTTGTATTTTATTTATAATATATATACACATGTATAGTTAAATACATAGTAATACTATAGAGTCATAATGTTTTGCACTAATAAACAATAAAAATTATGAGTCAGACAAAGGTACAAAAGGGAGAGGGTATATATTTTGATGAGAAAAGAACTGGAAATGATGATGTGCAATTGGCAGGCAAACAATGATTTATAATGAATTATTTGAATGTTATCTGTGATCAGTTGCTATCAGATATTTAAGGACGTGGTGAGGCTTATCTAAAAAAAAAAAAAAATCTAAAAGTTATCAAAATATTTTACCAAATAAGTATGATGAATGTATTCTAAATTTTAAACACCATCGAAGTTAATATTTTTAAGAAAGACTTAGCCACTTTGTACATTTTGCAAAAAATGAAATTTTAAATTTTTCTTTATTAATGTACAAAGTGATTCAAAATGAACTAGTTTCTACGTTTTTAATTGTGGACATAATTTTAAAAATATATTTGACTACACGTGTTTCTAATGCATAGGCAGAGAGTTCTTTAAATATACTTAAAAGAATTGAAAATTATGTTAGAAATTTTTTAGGCCAAGAAAAATTAAGCAGTTAGCTAATATTATGCAATGAAAAGGCACTACTAATAGGATTGATTATAATGAGCTGATTGAAAATTTTGCAGCTCAAAAAACATGGAAAATGAACATACTACAATGTTCTTCAAATTTTTATTCTAATTACAGCTTTTGTTAGGTAATTTGTTACGTTCCACAAAGAAATATTTTTATTTTTAATTTATAGAAAGTTGTTTTGTTATATTAAATATATATTATTCTATTTCCCGTTTAGTAATATAGTTTATGATTTAATGTAATAAAAACAAAAGAAAAGGCAGATGGCTTTATTGCTCTAGAGTTCATAAAAACTCAGGAGACCAGAATCGATTTTGGGACCTCTCGATCCTAAGTCGAACATTCTATCAACTGACAAACTGTGCATGCGCACAGTATTACATTTTGAAATAAAATTATTTAATAATTAATTGAGTTCATTTATGACTTTTTCTTGTGGATTATACTAAATGTATATATAAAAGTTTATAAATATTTTGCATGTAATTTTGTATCTCTTTTTTTTTCAACATTACAAATATAAAATGGTTGTGATCTGATCCTTTGTGTCAGCCACAGGATGGCGCTATTTCTACTAAATCTCTAGAAATATGCTGTTTCGGTGGTCGTACCCAAGCCTTTAATCATTCTTTCTACAATAAATCCAGAAAAATTGTTAACTTGGAGTTAAGTCTTCTTTCTATGCTAAAATGAAGAAAGAGTGTTAACTTGGAGTTAAGCCTTCTTTCTATGATAAAACCTAGAAAGAGTGTTAACTCGGCTTAAATGGCTAACAGTGTGGCTTTTTCCTATGCTAAAAGCAGAGGAAAATACATAGTTGTTTGTGTCATGCACTACATCATAATGCTGTGTTATGTATTTTATGTAATAATATCGTACAAGGGTGTGTTAAGTTTATCGTGTCAAAATTATTTAAATTTTCATTGGGGCCTTTTTTTAACACGAATTGATGTACTGTTACCTTTTAACAACTTTAACAGTGTCTTGATTGTGATCATAAAGCTGTAAGTCTCCTAAATTCTTGATTAGGGTGGGGTAGCTGAATTTTTTGACAATCAGGCTTTAAGTCATGTTTTAGTGAGAAATTTTCCGAGACCAAGAATATGGCTAATTCAAACACAGAAAACTTGAAAAGATTGTAATTGCCAGACACAGAAGCCAGCACTGAAACATTTCTACAGCAGAAAAACATTCTCCTGAGAGAAAAAATATGATTGTGCGGCAAATATATGCAGACTTGAAGTCCATAAACATCTTTTTGACTTTCATTTGTAAGTCTCATTGTTGCCGATGGAAATGTTCACTTCATAAAGAGCAGCTTGTTTGAGAGATTCCAAATGGCCTTCGTCAAATGTCAAATAAAAGTAACCAAATTTTTATTTAAACATACATCCCTTCTTCTCCCAATAATTGTTGTTGGAAATCAAATGTAAAATAAAAGTAACATAAATTATTATTTAATCATACAGAAAAAAAACTCTCCCACTACAATTTTTGTAACCCAAATTACTATTTGAACATACACCAAAAAAGACCTGCTCTTGTCAATAAAAATTAAAGAAACAACTATTATTGTCCCATTGTCAAAATAATTATTTGAGAAACCAAAATAATTTATAAATGAAAAAAAGAAAGTAAAATTGGTTGTCAATCAAATGTAACCAATAAAAGTAATTTAAATTTTGATTTAAACATACACACAAAACAAAACAAAAAACCTTCTCCCTATAATTGTTGTCGGCAATCAAATATATAATAAAAGTAATGTAAATTTAATCATACACAAAAACACTGCTCCCACTAATTATTGTCGGCAATCAAATGTAAACCAATAAAAGTAAGGTAAATTATTTTTTAAACATAACCCAAATTACTATTTGAACAGACACCAAAAAAGATCCTCTTGTCAATAAAAATTAAAGAAACAACTATTATTGTACCATTGTCACAAATATTATTTGGAAAACCAAAATAATTTATAAACGAAAAAAAGTCAAATCAGTTGTCAATCAAATGTAACCAATAAAAGTAACTTCAATTTTTATTTAAACATACACAAAAAACTCCTTTTTCCCAATAATTATTGTCAGCAATCAAATGTAAAATAAAAGTAATGTAAATTATTATTTAATCATAACCCCAAAACACCCCTCCCACTAATTCTTGTGAATCAAATGTACACCACTAAAAGTAATGTAAACTATTATTTAAACATACACCCCTTCTCCCAGTAATTGTTGTCGACAATCATACACAAAAACAAACACCCCTCCCAATAATTATTGTCAATCAAATGTAAATCAATAAAAGTAAGGTAAATTATTCTTTAAACATAACCCAAATTACTATTTGAGCAGACACCAAAAAACATCCTCTTGTCAAAAAAAATTAAAGAAACAACTATTATTGTCTCATTGTCAAAAATATTATTTGTGGAACCAAAACCATAATTTATAAATGAAAGAAAGTCAAATTGGTTGTCAATCAAATGTAACCAATAAAAGTAACTTAAATTTTTATTTAAACATACACACACACAAAAAAAAAAACAACACTTCTCCCAATAACTGTTGTCTGCAATCAAATGTAAAAATAAAAGTAAGGTAAATTATTATTTAATCATACACAAAAATACC
This sequence comes from Epiperipatus broadwayi, assembly GCA_028023455.1. NCBI lineage: Eukaryota > Metazoa > Onychophora > Udeonychophora > Euonychophora > Peripatidae > Epiperipatus > Epiperipatus broadwayi. The sequence continues at coordinate 4,277,739 of JAQFVV010000095.1, forward strand.
CCTCCCACTAATTGTTATCGGCAATCAAATGTAAACAAATAAACGTTACGTAAATTATTTTTTAAAGATACATCCAAAAAAACCCATTCTCTCTTGAATTTTGTCAATCAAATTTTAAAAAACAGTGATTCTATTTAAAAAACACAAATTACTATTTGAACATACACCAAAAAAGACCTTCTTGTCAATAAAAATTAAAAAAAAAACCTATTATTATCCCATTGTCAAAAATATTATTTGGAAAAAATAATTTAGAAATGAAAGAAAGTAAAATTTGTAAACTAAAAAAAAAAAGTCAATATTAATAGAGAATTGCTAGCCTGGAAACATTATATTAATATGTTTTTGGTTAGAAATAGCGCCATCCCACGGCTGACACAAAGGATCAAATCACAACATATAAAACAAACAAAAAATAATTAAAATCATCCTCAATATGAAAACAGTCCTTTAATGGACTATCAGATATGGGCAGAACATATTAAATATTGAGAATAGAAGTATAGAAGTCAATTAGTTTAAATATCAACATTTTTATTTTAAAAATCATTTTTCTAGGTAAAATAGATTGACAACTAACATTCATTTTTCTGAAGGTTTGTGCTGATTGTGTATTAGATGTGATATGTTGAACTATTTCCATTATCTATCATTAAATGCTGAGTGTATGAAAAATTTTAAACTATCTATCGACCCTGAAAGCTGATGCCCAACTTGAACAAAACAACATAATAAAACTCCAAATAGGGACAAAAGTACTATGCTATATGTACTATGTGTCCACAAGATGGATACCAGCAGTGGTGATTCAAATAAAGAGTCTTTATACTGCCATTGTGCAAACAGAAGATGGTCATTATCATCATCACCATGCAACCATCTAAGATTCAACCACACATCAAAATCTAACAAGGGCAATGATCAACCTGGGATGAGTATATGAAGCAGGAAGATTAACAGCAAAATCAAGGCATCAGCAAACATCCAGGAACAAATTCATCAAGCAAAAAAAAAGAAGCCAGGGACAAGGATGAATGGAAGCTTCCAACAAAGCAGATTATATGTTGTCCAGCATATCTTGATGACTATGTCCTCCAGGGCTCATTTTAGCCAGGGGGAGGGATGTCATATCTGACCTTGTATTTAGAAGTGGACTATTCCAGATTGGCTAGTATCCAGTCACTATCCAATGGGATAAATCCTTCATTGGAATTTGTGCATCTAGTCCAAGTGTTTCCAATAATGTAGGGATATGCCATTAAATAGTCAGCCTTTTGGAGGTAAGGCAGAGAAAGCAATTATTTCTGTCAATCTGAATGATTGAACATGCTCTCCAATAAAGCCTTTGTCATCAGCAAAGGTATTTCTAGTCATTATCATGACATCCACACAATGAGGCAAGGCCATATAGGGACTGGAAACTGCTTTGTCCAAACCAACTTGAGGCAAGCTGACTAAGTGCAGCATGAAGAGTCTGAACTAAAACTGACTCACAGAAGAGAATGTTAATTGAGCTTATAAGACAGTCTACTTATATAGCTGGAAGTGAGTTCTATTACTTGACACGACTACTTCAGCAATAACTTGTATAAACCATATTTATATCTTTGATTAACTAACATGCTTGTATATTTGTGTAACTAATAAATTTATACATATTAATTGTTGAGTATTTTGTCATCATTTGTCTGTTGGTTTGGAACCATGAACCTGTAAGCCTAACCAAACACAACAGAAACGATCAATAGTGGATTGTAAAAAAGCATTGTAAAAACTAATAAAGAACATAACTGATATTAATATTATATGAAGATCACTTGCTGTAGTTGGAAGATTGTCCAACTTGGGATTAGGAGGTCCCAGGATTGATTCTGGCACTCACCGATCTGACCCTCTAATTTCTTATGGACTCCCAAGTTATCAAGCTATATGCATTTTTTAAAATTTTTATTTTACTATTCATCACTTGAAGATTGAAGATTATTTTATAATTAATAAATTAATATATATATATTAATTCAGGTTTTAATGCGAAATGGCTATAAATGGCAGTAAACAAGACTAAAAAATAAATGATTCAATTTTTTAGTCCAACAGTACCATCACAATGTTCTATGCCAAAATAATTGGGGCATTAGGCAATTTAAAAAACGAATTAGTTAACAATGTGTATTGATTGAAATATCACATGATCACCATTTAATATCCTTATACATGCTGTTAATAAGATTACCAAACTCTCCATACAGTAGTGCCACCAAGTGAGGGGTATTAGATATGGATTTTATGAACAAACCTTCCTGCATCTATTGAAGCTGAAGGCTTGCACTTGGGGGCACTACTGTATGGAGAATTTGGTATTTTTAATATGTATTAATATATATCTAGTTTTATTGAATTGTGTTTTATATATTTAATTGTTTTTCATATACTTTTCTATAAGCAAAGATTATTAATGAATGATTGTAGTAAAGGCGTATTTCAAATAAAATATTTAAAATTCAGAATGAAATCCTTTGCTTCCAAACATTTACTTAATAACCGTAATAACTGGACTGTTAATTACTACAATAATCATTAATTGGTATATGCTATGTTATTGAAACTTTTTAACAGAATATAATATTTTATTATTCGAATTATATGATACGTGGGGGAAAAAGTATTAAAGTTTTTTTCCTACGAAAATTATATTATAATAAGCAGTTTATTAAAAGGTAAAATTTTAAATAAAATTATTGAGTGGGATGTAGTGGGATATACTTGTTTCCATTTTGAAATTACAGATATTTAAAAGTTACGATTGTTTATTATAAAATACTTAATTATAAATATCTACACAAGATCAGTTACATGTGTGTGTGCTCACAATACTATTTATTGAATAGAAACTTCTACTGGGAAGTATTTTTCTTATTACTTATCTGTTAAATCAATTTTTTATAAATTATATGATAATGATGAGATGCACTGTGACTTCTCCTTTTTCGGAGTCAGGAATTTCTCAGCTATCATGCCTAGAGAAATCTGTTGCCACTTTACCTTCTCTTTCCATTCTCCACCCTAAGTTTTTCCCACATTCTTCTCTATTCTGCTCCATTCCATTTTCACGACCTAATCATTGTCAACTCCATGGCCTTTATATCTAAATCCTTCTTATCTTTTTCCAAAACCCAGCATAAAAATCAAGAAACCCACATTTTAAATAATCACTTTATATTTATTTTTCCACCACTTCATTATTTGTACCCTTTTTACTTGCAAGCATTTATATTCAATTAACGTAATATTTTCTATGCCTTCCTTACAAAATTTACAGACTAAATCATCCACATTTTTTCATTTATGTGTATATTCCCTTTTTGCTAAAGTTCCTATTTGAACTTAAACAGTAAACTATTAGTAAACTATTTTCCTTGCTATTATCATAAATTAACTCACACCCAGTATTATAGTTACTTCTATATATATTTGAATTCTTTGTACTCTCTATACTAGTTCTCCATCTCTCCAACTCCCTATTATTTATTAATGAATCTATTCTTCTATCCCATCCCTTGCAACTTTTACATATATATATATATATATTATGGTGCTCTGCCCCCTGATGCCTTTGACATTGACTAAATTCAATATTTTTATTTAAAGTACTTTAGAGAAAGGCTTTAACGTTTACCATATGTGCCTTGAACATTTATAATAGTTAAATGATGTTGTTTTTGGACTATGGAGGAACCTCTCAAACCTCAACATGAGATAGCTACTTTATAAATATAAGAACAATACTATTAATTCAAATCCAGAATTACAATAACATCATTGTTAATAGAGATTTTAAAAATAAATAATTGTATAAGTTACATTTATTAGAAAATGTCATTATTTATTTTTTCAAAGGACAAAAAAATAAATAAATAAAAAGCTGAGAGATTAAAACAACTTTTAATGTCAGTAATAAAAAAGTGTAGAAGAACATTTATCTAACACAATAACATTAATTTAAATTTTTAAAAAACCAATGCTGAAAGATTGAACTATCTTAAGCTTTTAAACCACCAAACATCACATGTTCACCATTCCCTATGTTTACACAGCTGTCTCTCCATACAGTAGTACCACCCAGGGAAATCCAGAGTAATCAATGGCTGCAAGAAGGTTTGTACATAAAATCCCTTTGTAGTGCCTATTCATCCAATATCCCCAGATTAGTTTCTAGCTTGTGGTTTCTTCAGAAGCCTTGGATCTGATAGCACTGCATTTAGATCTTAGGATATTGGATGATTAAGCATTAGATATGAATTTTGTGCACAAACTGCATCCATTGATTACTCTGGCTTGCACTAGGTGGCACTACTATATGGAGAGTTTTGCCTCTGTTATCTTAAGCTTTTCCAATTTTCAATCTTAGTAATAAAGATTGTAGAGGAGCATTTATTTAACATAATAACATTAAATTAAATACAGACTTATCCTTCTTTTAAAAAACTCTGTATTATACTTATATATTCTAACAATTATAAAATTACTTACAAGATAAGAATTTAAAATAACTTCAATTTAATGCAACACCATAACATTAATTTAAATATAGAATTATTTTTCTTTAAAACAGCTACAAAAAAACTCTAGATTACCTTTATATAATTTAACATCTATAAAATTACTTATAAAATAAGAATTTAAAATAACTCCAATTTAACATCTTACATAAATTGTAATTTCCATTACTTATGATTCTATATCAATAAAACAGATTAAACAAGACATTATATAAGTGCAAAGCCAGTATTTATCATAAAATTTAATCAAATGTGTGTTGATGAACAAACTAACTGTATTGAAATATATATTACTAAATATATATTCTTTTGTTTATTCATACTCAGATCTTTTATAATAATTTCAATGAAAAAAGTTTATGACTTTATTGTTTAGGAGGTCATAAGTTTGAGCATCCAAATGGTAAGTGGCAGAATCAATCCTGGGCTCTGTTGATCCCAATTTGGCACCAAGCCGTAAGTTTGAGCATCCAAATGGTAAGTGGCAGAATCAATCCTGGGCTCTGTTGATCCCAATTTGGCACCAAGCCGCCATGCCACACATTAGTAATGTAGTAAAAGAAATGTTATAGAAGAATATAAATATGAAAATAATATTATATAAATAATATAGTTTACAAGTATATGCTTTAGATTATAAATATACACACATTAAATGCAATAAGTATTTGTGTTTGATTAATCAATTTCATGACATGATTCATGTCTGATGCATTTTTATTTTATTTAAAGGTTAACAAAATTCCCAATTCAATCAATAATATGTGTGTGATGACAGGATAATATGAGGAAAATAAAATTAATGTTTTTTCTGAGTTTGCTTTAAATGTATAAAAATCCATAATTTACAAATTATAATAGTATGTACAATCTTTAATTTATTTTGTCAACAAAACTTAATTTCTAAAAATCTACACTTAGATCTTAGCATGAACCAGATGATTTTAGATTTTAATAAAGTATAGACAACCAAGGAAGTATGAGAAGAGGTTTTATATTTTTAATTTTAAATACAATATTATTAATAAAGTTATTACTATTAATATAAAATATATGAAGTATGCTTAGTGATGTGGATAGTTATTTAAACCATTCAAACTATTTCTACAAATCATTATTCACAGTGAATATATATTATAAATAAATAAAGTACTGTCCATATTCAAGAAATTGAATTTGCATGACCCCAGAATAAATCCAAACTAAATGAATTTCAACTCTCTTTCCACATGGTTTAACAATCTGTGATTACATTGCTATAAAATCTGATGCACATGTATTAAAATGTAGGACAGTGATATAATTAAGCTTTCCAAATTCCCAACATTTTGGAACTTCAGGAATTGAGAACGAGACATCATATATCCTGAGAATTCCCCCAATCTTTTTTGTTTAATTTTCATTAATCATCTTTAATAAATGGTTATAACAGTAAATTTTAATAAACAGTAAAGCTACAGAGAAGGTGAGGCAACTGAAGTTCATGGACCTGGTACACTACATCTAAAAGATCGATGCAAAACATGAGTAAATAAAACTTCCTAAATGGCAGTTGATGAAAATCTCATTATATGTGTATCTCTTGCTGTAAGTGCCAAATAGTAGTTATATGGTGATCATTTTAGCTAGGTTTCGGTTATATTTCAGATTTTCTCATAATTTAAACAATATAATTAATGCAAACTAATAACCAAACATTTCAGTATACAGTGTGTTTTTAAATATCCCATAATTTGATTAACATTCCCAATCTCATTTAAATATTTTATTAATTAAATTAAACATCAATAGAAAACGAATGGAGAATATCATTCATTTGGAATTTTTAAAATGAAACTTTAAAAAACATAGAGCGTTAATTGCCCGATTTGACAATCGTGATCTTCGCTTTGTAACAAATGTACTTGATATAGATAAATTTATTCATTTTTTTGTAGATAGTCAAATTGTTAATAGTATGTCTACAAGAATCTTTAGGATGAGAGTGAGAAAATGTGTTGTCTTTTGTCTGCATGCATAAGACTAGGCTTTGATGTCAATATTGATATTGCTTTAACCAATTCACTTTTCAGATAAGATTCTGATTTAATATCAGAAACTCTCTGGAAGGACTTTTTGTATTTATTTTATTGAACCTTCTGCTGCAAATATTTCTTTAAAAAATCTTTTCATTAATGACTTTGCCAATTATGCAATTTTATTCTTACTTCGCAAAACAAAAAATTCATTCTCTTCTATCTCACATAAACAAATAACATTGCTCAAGTACTTCATGAGAGTCACAAGATATCTATACATTTAACCAATTCAAATTTTATTTCCTTTATAGCATTTGGCTAATTTAAGAATTCTGTTTTTCGAAATTATTGAACAGGATCTTAAAAAAAAATTCCTTCACTTGTGAGAATATTAGTTTCTCTATTGCTTAAGGCTTCAACTGCTAATCTTACAGGTTGTAAGTAATTCAACATATCTCTCAATATTTCATAATATTCTTCTTTCCATAAGTGATTGCATTTCAGATCTTGTAATACAAACTGAATAGGATTTTGCAATCTTTTTAAAAGCTTTCTACCATTCTCTCCAGTGCATTCCTGTGCATTTTATAGTCCAAAATGACTTCTAGTTTACCCTTTTCACTTCTGATTTATTTTTTGCTGCAAAAGAAATTTTTTATTGGAGAATATTTAAATATTTTCACAATTTTTTGTATATTGTTAATTGCTAAAAATAGATCATCTTGCAAATCATATTGATCAGCTCAGGCCACACCATCAAACTCAGAATCACTATCATCATTTATATCATATTCAGAATCTGTATTGAATTCACTATCACTGCTACAAGTCACTGAGACTTCACCTTTTTTAACATAAAATACTTCTATTACAGCTAGATATAGCATGGGGTTGTAGCAGAACTGGTGAATAATTGATGATAATTTTTCAAATGTTTCCATGTTGGATTGTCATTTGTAATGACATCTGCATTACTTTCAAGTTTTAACTTAAAAGTTTAATAATCTTTTCTGGAGAAAGGATCACTTTTCCCACAGGATAGTTTTCATGTCTTCTTATTAGATCAAAGTTTATAGAGATATAATTGCAGTATATGCAAACATTCATGTATCTATGATTTTCATAACTGGTCTACTCATGTAATGAAATATTCCATTTTTTATTATCACATTTGAATACTTCCAATTTCTGGATGGACATTTGTTTCACTTTAGACAGAGGCTAAACTCTTCATACAGTAGTGCCACTCAGTTCAAGCCAGAGTAATCAATGGATGCAGAAAGTTTGTGCATAAAATCCCTATCTAGTGCCTACTCATCCAATATTCCCAAACTAGTTTCTAGCTTGTGGCTTTCAACAGTGAGGAGCCTTGGATCTGAGAACACTGCACCTAGATCTTAGAATTTAATGCAACCCTCCAGCATCCACCTTTTACCTTATTGGTTAACTATAAAGCTTTGAATCTAAAATGAAAACACAATAATGTTTTCAATTCAAGCTCATTGGCTTGTATAGCCATATAGATATGAACTCAGTTCAGAATCCATACTTTTTGGTGTCTTTGATTCTTTAATAACCACAGTCACTGTAATCCTTTTGGGCAGGATTGGTATTAAACCACTAAACATCACATGATTGTTCTTTATGATTACACAACCTGTTTACACAGAAGCTAAACTTTTCATACAGTAGCACCATTCAGTGCAAGTCAAAGTAATCAATTGATGCAAGAAGGTTTGTGCATAAAATTTCTATCTACTGCCTACTCATCCAATATCCCAGACTAAAGCTTGTGGCTTTCATCAGTGCGGAGCCTTGGATCTGAGAGCTTGCACTGAATGGCACTGCTGTATGAAGAGTTTAGCCTCTGCGTAAACAGCTTTCGTAAGCATAAAGAAAGTGATGTGTTAGTGATTTTGTTTTACTTTACTATAATAATTATGTATAAGTGTCGTATTTTAACATGGACTTCTTGACAATGGCGTTCCTTTGCTTGCAAAACATTCCCTTATAAATTCATTTTTAGTGATGGCGTTGACTATTATCTCATCCAAAGCTGCCAATTTGATTATAATTTCTTCTAAAACTATCTCCTTGAGATAATGTAAAATTGTAATTGGCTTCTTAGAAGTTGAATGTATTGGTTCATCATTATTTGATTGAGGCTGTTTTTTTCCTTTTCATTCCATAAATGTATGCTAGATGCCTATATAGAACACTGGTTGATGATGATTTGCATTGCAAATTTTTGGAGCATATCTGGAAACAATCTGATTTATTATCCTTATCTTTTCTAAAACATTCCCATCATTCTTTATTTTTTATGCTCTACACTCATTGTGATAGGAAATCTGTAAAAAAAGGTATTGAGTAAAAATAATAATTAATAAAATTAAGAAAGACTTATATTATGCAGTGAATATTTATAGCTAAAAAGTGCCACCACTCATTATAATATGAGATTGAAATTTATTGTAAAATAATAGTGGAATAAAATACTAGCAGTGCAAGAAGAAGCTGAAAGAGCCAAGGACACTCACATATATCGCAATCGTCAGTTGCAACCAAACAGATTAAATGTGGTTAGGTAGTATCAGCCATCACTTTATGGAAACAATACATCATGGAGAACAAAAACAGTTTGCATTTGCATAGAGAAATATTTATTTTCACAACCCAGGATTTCACTACAATGTCATATTAAGGTTATCTACCCTAGATCTCTTCACTAAACATCACATGATCACCATCTCTTATAATAGCACATAATTGTTATTAAACAGGCAAAAATCTCCATACAGTAGTGCCACCCTGTGCTAACCAGAGTAATCAATGGATGCCAGAAGTCTTGTGCATAAAATCCCCATCTAGTGCTTACTCATCCAATTTCAATTTTATTCTCATAGTTTTGTAGTTAAGTAAAGATAAAAGGTGGCTGCTGGAGGGTTGCATTAGATCCTAAGATCTAGGTGCAGTGCTCTCAGATCCAAGGCTAGAAACTAGTCTGTGGATATTGTATGAGTGGGCGCTAGATGGAGAGTTTTGCCTGTTTAGATCTCTTCAGTTAGTTCACCTGAAGATGACTTTGTAACTAATTCCTGGATTGTGAAAATAAATATTTTTTTATGAAATACATGCTGTTTTCTGTTTCCCACGAAAATGTGCTCAATTTACAAGAGCTAAAATTAGTTAGACATGTGTTATCTGATTCTAGTATTGCTCGTGCAGGTCTGGTGGCATGTAATATTGAAATAATGTAACTTTAAATAGTGAACAATAGAGAAAATATCTGAAAGATACATTGTAATACTCTTGTTTCCCATTGTGGGTATTACTAGAATCTGGGAACTGATTTTTCTGATTTTCTCGCCAACACTTCTTAAAACTCAGGAGTGGCAAAATGGCAAAAAATCCCCAAGTATGGGCAGGAATTCATTCCTGCTTGGAAACACTAGATACAATGCTGAAACACTTTAACTGGAGAATGAAATAATAACATTAATATAAGCATTTATGCAAATGCATTAAAATATATCATGTGAGGTTAAGATAATTGTTTTAAATCCATGATTCAATACGTTATATTTTAGTCTATATTTTAGTTTGATCGTGCGATCAAACATTTCTTCTACAACGAGGTAATATTCCTCTCATATTCTTACGCACATTCTATGTAAATATAAATATTGGAATAAAGGTTCAACATCCTTTTCTATTACATGTAGCTTATTGAGGGATGATAAATCCCATATATATTGAGAATAATTAGAACTAAATATTTACATATAGATAGTGCAAAGAATGATCTAGACCTTTCCACACATGCACGCACAACCACACACACATATAAATAATAATCTAGCCATTAAACACATTATATATGTAACAATTTTAAATTAGAATAATGGTTATCAATTGTACTTATTATTGCAGGCAAAATAACTTTTCCAAGAATTATGTAGAACAATATTAGCAGATTGTCTATTTATTATACAATATTTAAATTGGTTTATAAAAACTGCCACTTTAATTTTTCTCTTTCTATGAATGTCTTTTTTTTATTATCAAGTAATACTCTTACGTGCTCTGAATTAAAGGTAAATTTAAAGTCACAAGATTTTTTATAGATAAACAAAACTGAAGTAGTACAAAAATGTTATAAATAATCAGTCAGTTGTGTTTAACCACGAAAAATTTTGTTACTTTAAATTTTTCGTTAATTCAGATCACACAAAAATATTACACGAATAAAGACGTCATAGGAAGAAAAAATAAAGAGACACTTCTTATAAACCAATTTAAAAATTGTATCTGCTAATACAGATCTGCTTTTTGCCTGTGTGATGATTACAACGTTATCAAAAATACTTCGTCTGAAATTTCTCTATTATTAATGTTTATTATTTAACGTTATATATATATAATTTCTAATTTATTTCAATTAAATGTTAATAAATGAAGAATCCTGTGTCCAGATATGTGAGAGAGAGGAGGAATCAATTGATCATATTTTTCTTAAATGTCCCATTATGTCTAATTATAGATCGATATCTCGTAAATGGTACAGCAATACAAGTGCAAACTACAAATCAATTAAAGATTATATAGGTCAGAGTCTATTTACGGACATAAGACTGGCAATTTTCGTGAATTATGCCCTGTGGTGTGTCAGATGTAAAGTCACAATTGAAGGAACGAGTGACCCACATGGGACTAAATTTAAGAATGTCATGGAGAAAATCATGAAAAAGGACCAACTAATTGATCCAAGCTATATCACAAGAGGAACATGGGAGAAGGTTGGATCTATTTTACTTCAAATAGATATGTAATTGATATAATTTTTGTATTTGTAACATTCAATATAGCTATAGAATAAAATTTTTCTTAAAAAAAAAAATTTATAACGTAATTAAATTCAGCGTTATATATAATTTCAGGCTACCACGGCTGTATTTAATAACTGAAACACAGGTTTATTGTATACCTGTGTCTATATATGTAATATATAGAGTATATGAACACAGACTTTCACACCACCCACCACTCTCCACTTTATCTCATAAAACTGATACATTCGAACACATATATGTCGAAAAGATAAATAATCACTAATAATCGTATTTTATGCTAAACCAGCAATCATCAGTTGGTCAAAAATACCATCTCTACACATATATGCTATAAGTGCTCAGATATATATTAAGATAGCCAATCTTCATATTTTAACGGACAGGCTTCAATCTATTCCACACTCCAACTCTTCAACCGTCCATCCAATTGAAAATCTGATGATGGAACACTCAAAGGCCACTCTGAGGCTGAGATTCTTGTCACACCCATGTTGACCTAAGGTCAATCTGATCCCTCATGTACAGGACATAGTCCATTTAATACATATACAAGGGATGGGCAGACATCTCTACTATGTAATAACTGAAACACAAGCTTATTGTATATCTGTGTCTATATATGTAATATATAGGGTATATGGGCACAGACTTTCACATCACCCACCACTCTCCACTCTATCTCATAACACTGATACATTTGAACACATATATGTCGAAAAGATAAATAATCACCAATATGCGTATTTCATGCTAAACCAACAATCATCAGTTGGTCCAGATTACCATCTCTACACATATATGCCATAAGTGCTCAGATATATATTAAGTTAGCCAATCTTCATACTTTAATGGACAGGCTGCAATCTACTTCACACTCCAATTCTTCAACCGTCCATCCAGTGTTATGAGATGGAGTGGAGAGTGGTGGGTGGTATGAAAGTCTGTGCTCATATACCCTATATATCATAGCTGTACTTACTAAATTGTTATACTAATCAAAAATGACCATTCGCATTAACAAACCCGTATATAAAGTTTTTAAATAAAAGTAAAATCTTAAACATTGCAGATATAAACACCATCAATTTTAAGTATGGCTCAACTCAGCCTACACGAGAGACTTCATTTCTTACATATTGCAATTCGTCACTTATATGAGTTTTAAATTGTGTGAGAAAAAAATAGTTTTAACTAACCCTTTAACTATTTTTTTAATTTTTCTTTTATTTAAATTACACGTGTGTGTGTGTGTGTGAACTAATTAAAAAAATAACATACAGGTTTGAATAATAACATTAATGTTTTATAACACTTTTTTTAATTATCCTTATAAAAACTAATTTGTAAAATGATGTTAATAATGAAGGTAAAATGTGAATATTATAAATAACTAATTATAAAAACAAATTGAAAATAAAGTAAAAAAAATAATGATTAATTTTATAAACAATAATTAAATGTTTACAAAAATTTTATATCCTATATCTAGAATAAAATTTTAAGGTGATTGCAAATTTTATAGTTTACTCATACGCTGTAAATATGTAACTAGTTTTAAAAAAGAAAAAATAATTAATTAAAACTACAATGCTCGTTATGAATTAGAAGTAGTAATTTAATCTATTCATTCTATTCCAGAGCCATCTAGTGTATATTTAATTAAGTAGGAGATATTAAGTGGTAGTGTTATAGTGAAGTCCTAACTAGACTGTGCTCCATCTTCAGGAATGATGAACCTTATTTGAATCTCAAGTTATTATCTTGAATAATATAAAAGAATTAAAATAATTGTTTAATGTATACTTCATTGTCGAAGCCCAATAGTCAGAAACTCGTCTGGGGATTGAGAGATGGCTTTGTTATCTAGTGGCCATTGGTTATAGAATGAATGACTGCTTCTTGTGCAGATGTTGAAAATAATCAAAGAAAGCCTAGTGGTTAGCATAGCTGCCTTCCAAACAACTGGCCCGGGTTCGCTTCCCGGTCAACGCATTTGACATATGAAAAAAACAGTCTCACTTGGTTTATAATCACATGATTAAATAAAAATATTTTTGATGTAGTGAAATATAAAATTAAAAAATAGTCAGCATTCATATTATTATTTTATCAGATCAGCTGAAGAATAATGATAAAAGGTAATGATGAAAATACCATCTAAAACTTGTAACATTTCTAGAAACACGGAGTTCTTCTAAATCTATTTATATAGCGAACAAATGTCTCTGGTTGAGTGGGTACACCTAGACTTCAGTATAATGATCTCATTCACTATATCCTGGAAATGCCCTGGATTCTGTAAATAGACTCAGATTATGTAAATCGGGCATTAATTTGTGATACGCACGTGCAACTGTTTTAATTCTCAGAAATTTAACCTTCATTACTAGTATTAAAATAAAAAAATATTAGAAATTAAATATCTCTATATATATGCCCCATAATGCAAGTGTGCTTTTATGATTGTAATTTCATTTACTTTAGTGATGCTCAATAATTACTGAAGCTACTTATATTTTCCATGTCTGCCATCTTTAGAAAGCTTGATTAATAAACAGATAGCAGATGGTGGGATTTATTAAATTTGCATTCACTGCTTTTCTCTTTATATCCCCAAATCAGTTTGAAAAATAGTGGATATGATTTATAAAGCATTACTATCTCGTTTCTAATAGCAGAGCCACCACATACATATGTGCAGGTTAAGCAGGGCACAAAGACACTTTCTCAATGAGAACACCATGTCATGGAATAAATAATAAAGTTTATATGTAAATGAAAATGTTAGATTTTTGAATAATTCCATTGTTAAAAACTCATTCCGATTGTATTTTTTTATTTAAATATAAGACAATTATTTTTTTACTTAGTTTTATAACAATTGCTTGACTACATATATATTACAAAGAAGTCAAGTCATCTGTCACATGACCTAATTTAACAAGGTTGTATTATAAATGTTATATATAGAGCTCGCAAACAAGCTCTTAACAAAACTTGCAGAATATCACCAGACCAGTTTCTGCTACTAGCTTTCTCAGTGAGGTGCTAGGATAATCATGCCTTAGATTAAAAATACTAGGACAAGCCCAGCACTTTATCTAATGGATAACTATTAAGCAGAAAATCTGAAATTTTTAGATATCCATGTCTCTTCCAATCCGGCTATCTAACTTAAATAGCCATATGGGACTGAACCAAATTCATATACACCATATATTAATGACTTTAGCAATATAAAATTGCCAAGACCTTAATAGCAAAAAATAAAATTACAAAGAAATCAAGTCATATTTCACATGACCAATAATATTAAGGCTTTGGTGATTTTATATTGCTAAAGTTATTAATATATGGTGTATGTGAACTTGGTTCATTCCCATATAGTTATTTAAGTTAGATAGCTGGATTGGAAAATATATGGATGTCAGAAAATTTTAGATTTTCTACTTAATAGTTATCCATTAGATAAAGTGCTGGGCTTAACCTGGTATGTTTAATCTATGTTTGAATATTCTAGCACCTCATTAATGAAACCAGTAGCAGAAACTGGTCTGGGGTTGGGGATATTCTGAAAAACTTGTTAAGAGCTTATTTGTGAGATATATATATATATGTCCACAGATGGCGTTCTACCAAAAACACCGATCAAGCGTATGTTTTGTTTACATAAACGTCAGAGTAGTATTCACTATCTCTAACTATAATTCCACTTTCAGATCATGATTTCAAGCTATTTGCTATCATCAGTGAAAGACAGGAATAAAGAAACTAGATCTAAATACAAACTCTGAGTGTTTATGAAACAATTTCTATTCAGCTTGCAAGCGTGAATTTTTTAGACACGTAATGTCTTCAAACTCAGCATAGCAAACCAGATAGCTATATGGGTCTGATCTCAGTTCAGCATCACCACATAGTAGAAGCCTCTGCAATCTATATCATTGCAAGAAAGACCTCAAAGGTACATTTATGATAAACAAAAATGCAAGTTAAAAAACTTGCTAACGCTTGTATTTATGTCCACAGATGGCGTTCTACCAAAAACACCGATCAAGCGTATGTTTTGTTTACATAAACGTCAGAGTAGTATTCACTATCTCTAACTATAATTCCACTTTCAGGTCATGATTTCAAGCTATTTGCTATCATCAGTGAAAGACAGGAATAAAGAAACTAGATCTAAATACAAACTCTGAGCGTTTATGAAACAATTTCTATTCAGCTTGCAAGCGTGAATTTTTTAGACACGTAATGTCTTCAAACTCAGCATAGCAAACCAGATAGCTATATGGGTCTGATCTCAGTTCAGCATCACCACATAGTAGAAGCCTCTGCAATCTATATCATTGCAAGAAAGACCTCAAAGGTACATTTATGATAAACAAAAATGCAAGTTAAAAAACTTGCTAACGCTTGTATTTATGTCCACAGATGGCATTCTACCAAAAACACCGATCAAGCGTATGTTTTGTTTACATAAATGTCAGAGTAGTATTCACTATCTCTAACTATAATTCCACTTTCAGGTCATGATTTCAAGCTATTTGCTATCATCAGTGAAAGACAGGAATAAAGAAACTAGATCTAAATACAAACTCTGAGCGTTTATGAAACAATTTCTATTCAGCTTGCAAGCGTGAATTTTTTAGACACATAATGTCTTCAAACTCAGCATAGCAAACCAGATAGCTATATGGGTCTGATCTCAGTTCAGCATCACCACATAGTAGAAGCCTCTGCAATCTATATCATTGCAAGAAAGACCTCAAAGGTACATTTATGATAAACAAAAATGCAAGTTAAAAAACTTGCTAACGCTTGTATTTATGTCCACAGATGGCGTTCTACCAAAAACACCGATCAAGCGTATGTTTTGTTTACATAAACGTCAGAGTAGTATTCACTATCTCTAACTATAATTCCACTTTCAGATCATGATTTCAAGCTATTTGCTATCATCAGTGAAAGACAGGAATAAAGAAACTAGATCTAAATACAAACTCTGAGCGTTTATGAAACAATTTCTATTCAGCTTGCAAGCGTGAATTTTTTAGACACATAATGTCTTCAAATTGTTTCATAAATGCTCAGAGTTTGTATTTAGATCTAGTTTCTTTATTCCTGTCTTTCACTGATGATAGCAAATAGCTTGAAATCATGATCTGAAAGTGGAATTATAGTTAGAGATAGTGAATACTACTCTGACGTTTATGTAAACAAAACATACGCTTGATCAGTGTTTTTGGTAGAACGTCATCTGTGGACATAAATACAAGCGTTAGCAAGTTTTTTAACTTGCATTTTTGTTTATCATAAATGTACCTTTGAGGTCTTTCTTGCAATGATATAGATTGCAGAGGCTTCTACTATGTGGTGATGCTGAACTGAGATCAGACCCAAATAGCTATCTGTTTTGCTATGCTGAGTTTGAAGACATTACGTGTCTAAAAAATTCACGCTTGCAAGCTGAATAGAAATTGTTTCATAAACGCTCAGAGTTTGTATTTAGATCTAGTTTCTTTATTCCTGTCATTCACTGATGATAGCAAATAGCTTGAAATCATGATCTGAAAGTGGAAATATAGTTAGAGATAGTGAATACTACTCTGACGTTTATGTAAACAAAACATACGCTTGATCGGTGTTTTTGGTAGAACGCCATCTGTGGACATAAATACAAGCGTTAGCAAGTTTTTTAACTTGCATTTTTGTTTATCATATATATATATATACTCTACCATTGTGCAAAATAGAACAGACTGGCACTATACCACCATGATAATTAATAGAATTTATATGTAAATGAAAATGTTTAGATTGGCAAATCATTTTTATTTAATATCCTAATTTATATAAAATATGACAAATTATTAATTTATCTAAAAATAAACTTCTTTAAAAATATTGTCTTATAATAGTAACAGTATTTCTACATTATGCTGGACAACAATCATATAGTAGATAGTGTGTTTGACATAGCATAATGATGGAGTGCCAAGCACTGAAATATCAGTTCCCAGGATCAATTCCCATTGCTGTCTCGAAAAATTTTCTAATACTGATTTTATCTTTTTTATTTTTATTTTTAACATCGACATTTTTTTTACACACCAATATTATTTTTTATGTTCTACTAATCTGATTTTCTTTGGATTTGTACTTTCATGATATTTGCCTTTTACCTAAAAACTCATAATTGATTTATATTACCCAAATACATGGCAGTCCAAATCTAAGAAAAATAGAATTATTAAAAACTATTTTTTAAAAAAAGATATTGAATCCATTTCATTAATGGATATTAAATCATTTAATGCTATTATGTTATTTGTAACAATTATACATCACTAAATGATAAGTCTATAGAAAAAGTAGCTAAAATTTTATTTGTTCGAGTGGAACAAACCAATTATTTTAGTTTTTTTAGTTATTAGCATAACCTATTATTAAACAAGAGAAAGTGCAAGGCATGGTAATTGCTTTTAAAAATTTATTGAATAAACGTAAGTATGACAGTTTAAAATATATTTCTTTAAGAAAATATAATATAAATTGTTAACTCATAGATATCAGATTGTATAGTGAATATACAATAATGTAGATTATGTAGAATATAACTGAGTTATTTTACTGAAATAATGAGCATATTAAAATTAAATCATGAGGTAGTGTAAATATTCTATTATTGAATAAATATATAGGAAGATGTTTTCCTAAAGGCTTATGATGATGGTGTTTTAGTTGTATTTATATATTGGACTATTTCCAATATCTAATATGAGTATTGAATGTCTTTAGAAAAATGTAACTTCATTTAAATATTCCAAATACATTCAACTGTTAGTAATAGCATGCAGGTTCATAATCTAATATTTTAGTTATGGAAGAAATTCTGTCTGAAGCTAAAAGTACAACAAAAATTACTTTTAACAAACTAGTTAAGATGCTAGTTAGAGTTGATCTAATTAATGCTAATCATTATTTATCATATGGGAAATGTCTATAAGTTATTTTATGGAAACCAAAATCAAAAGAGTTAATATGTGAAGAAAAAGATAAGTGTATAAATAATTATATTTTTTTAATATTCTAATGTTTCTATGTGTTTTGTTAAAATTCTTTTTTTTTCTTCTCATGTGTCATAGCATCAGCCGGGAAGCGAACCCGCTAACCCAGGGCAACTGCTTGTAAAGCAGCCGTCACTGACCTCTCGATCACCAACGCTTGACAGCTTTAATTTACAAATTGTATTTCATGGAATGGGAGCACTGAAAATTGACTTATACAAAGCATCCTTTACCCATGCAGTGGTCCTGTCTATTAGTTATTTAAGCTTACAATAAGCGACAGTCTTGGAGTAGTATAGACTTTATTCCTGAAAAGCATTGTGTAAAATGAGATCGTGTGTGTTTTACATTTAATCAAATCAAAAACCTAATAAATATTTGATTATTGTAAAAGTGGACCTTTCTTAATTAGCTCTTTCACTGTGGAGAATATCAGTTGGTGGTTTGTTTATATTCTCTTTTATGTAGATACCATCAAATAACACTCCTTTGTATATATTTTGCAAGTATGATTTTTTTTTTTTTTTACTTTATTGCAATATTTAAAAGTGAAGTTTTTGCTCTATCTACACACTATAATAGTCTTATTTTAGTTTAATAGCAAAAGAATTATATAAAACTTTTTACTCTATTGCTACAATTACATTTTTCCATTTTTTTTAATATTATTATTGCAATAATTTAAACTCTTCAATAAGAGTTGTTGTGAATTGTTTGAATAAAATCTATTATGTATCAATATGATGTCGTTATTTTTTTTTTTTAATGGGCTATGTGGCTTTGTTCTGAATCAATGTTGGAAGCTTCTGGTCATTTTACATATATATTTATACATACATAATTTTATTATTAATTTTTGTAATTCTATAACAATTTACTTCTTTTCTTTTACTATAAGCGTTTAATCGCTTCCAAGGAAAATATTTGTTTATTTAAATTTTAATTGCACTAAGCCTACTTGAAAAATGAACTATTATGATAAATTACATGCTAATGACACATCATATGTATATTTACAACCATGCCGAGAAAGATCATAGTGTGAAAGCAGTGTTCCTTGAGCATGAAATAGAATCTGGCCATAACTTCGATCCATATAATATTAACATAGTCTGTATGGAATGCAATGATCGGAAAAGAATATTTCAAAGAGGCATGATTCATTGCTACGTCACAAATTTATATATAAACTACCTTTTTTTTTCCATATGTCATAGCATTGGCTGGGAGGTGAATACACAACAACCATCTGCAACCAACTGCTTGCTTGCAAGGTGGTTGCGCTGACCTCTCAGCTAACAATGCTTGACTCCCTTTTATTAGATCATTATTTTCTCTCAGTAACAGTGTCAGCCACTGAGCTTGAACACTATAAATATGACCTTCTATGTTGAAAGCATTGCTCAGTTGGTTATTTCTTATTTAAAATTTAAATAAATTAATCTTTTCTTTGGATGTGAATAAACAATTATCATAGAATTATAATTTTTGTGTGATACCAGTTCTTAGTTATGGATCTGAGACCTAAAACACTTTACAGAAGAGCAATACAGAGATTTAAATTATTCAACAAAGTATGGAGAGATGTATGTTAAGAGTAACAAGAGACTGAAAATGAAATACATAAGTGAGAAAACAAACAGGTGTTATGACATCATTGAAAGAATTAAGAGACTGAAGTGGAGTTGGCCTGTACATATTTTTAGAAGGCATAATAGATGAACAGTTGAAATCTTAAATTGAATTCCAAGAAATTATAAAACATCTAAAAACTGACCATATGTGAGATGGATTAATGAAATAAGGAAGTGGTCTGGGATGATGTGGAAAAGATAGGCTAGAGATCAGAAAAGATGATTGAACTTGGATAAACTTTCATGCTAGACTGGATTGATAATGCTTGAAATCAATGGTGATGATGACGATGATATACATGTACAGTTATTATAGAGAGATATAATTTATATATATATATTGCCAATAACATTAGGTTAGTATATGCAGAATATTTTAAAAGGTATTATTTCCCCCTCTTTCCAGGTGCTGCTGGCCTGACCAGTGATAGTACTAGCATGGGAATCCAACCTGGACCCTTAGATTCTTGAGTATTGAATTTTAAGGTAATGCTGTAACCAATTGAGCCATTCTACCAAAAGTGTTTTTGGCCTGACCAGTGACTCAGTTGGTTAGACTATTACCTTAAAATACAATACTCAAGAATCTAAGGGTCTAGATTCGATTCCCATACTAGCACTATCACTAGTCAGGCCAGCAGCATCTGAAGAAGAGGGGAGAATAATACCTCTCAAAACGTTGTGCATATATTAATCTGTTTGATGTGCTATTACTAACAGTTGAATGTATTTGGAATATTTTAATAAATTTTTCTAAAGACATTCAATACTCATATTAGATGATGGAAATAGTCCAATATATAAATAGTTGCCCATGTTTCAAGTGATATATGGATAAAAAAAAAGCAATCAAAAGTTAATATATGTAGTATGTAATCAATAGAATTATCTTGTACTAATTTTAAAAGAAAGGAAAATCTATAGATTTTGATTGTCTTTTTAATATCTTATTATAAAATGATTTAATTCTGTCATGTATGATTTGGTGCAGTAAAAGAATAACAGATTCTAGAGCAAAAGGTTTCTGACCAATTCCAGTTATGGCACAATTGGCATTTGGATGATTTGGGAATGTTTGAGCAACAAGTCCATTTGAGTATTTAGTATTATGTATTAGTACAGATATGAGATGCGCTATATGTATCAGTCTGAAAATAAGTTTCTAATCTTGCAATCTTGTAAAATAAAATCTACCTGAAAACTTCTGACAAACTGAATTGATAAATTTGAAAAAATGACAACTTCTAAATGATTATCATCAATAGCAGGCAGTTCTCAACTTTTAATCATTTCCTTTTGTAAAAAAAAAATACAACATACATTCACTTCATGAGAATTAAAGATGAACAGTAAATCATGCTTACATGTTACTTTCACCAGATGATTGATTAGTCTTGCCAGCTTTCTTTTATGACATCACTGCATAGTTTAAATTATAAAATAATGAACAAAATCAACATTTTGACCAATAACTTTCTCTTCATCAGAATATTATCTAATATTCACTTACAAAATTAATTAATTTTCTTTTTAAAAGATTGGAAATATGTTAGGCTTAGAGCTGTTTAATATATTGATTTTGTCAAAATTTAATGTAAGTTAAGGTATTTCATTCTTATTGTTAAAAGGAAGTTGTTTTGACAACAGTTAGAAATTGTTGATTATTATTGATATTGGGATTGTGTAAGTATTAACTGGTTTTTAAAGATTAATATTTTTATGCATTCTTTTTTTGCTTTCAATCATTCTTCTACAGTTATATATATCCAAGTAGTAAGAAAACCTTTGAAAAGTAGCAAAAAAACATATGTAATATAATTCAAAATCTTCTTACTTCCATTGAGTCTAAGCCATTAATAGTTAATGTTATTATAAACAAAAACTTCTATAACATCACAAGACCACTATTTTTATGCTTACACAATTTGTTAACATAGAATCAACTTCGTTTGTACAGTGATACCCATGTGATATTCTAACTGTTTAATACCAATCCTAACTTTTAGATGACTATGACTATTAAAAATCAAAGACACCAAAATATATAGATATTGAACTAGATTCAGATCTGTACAACTATATAAGTGAATAATCTCGGATTGAAACATGTTTTTAATATGGGCTCATAGTCTTACAGTTACCTAAAAAGGTAAATGGTGAATGCTGAATGGATGGATTAAATCCAAAGGTCTAGGTGAAATGCTTTCAGATTCAAGACTCCTTACAGATGAAAGTCATAAGCAAGAAACTAATCTGGGAATATTGGATTAGTAAGCATTTTATTCCCTTTTTTTTTTGCAAACTCAAGCCAGAAGGCCGTTAGCATCACAAATATGGCATTTCTTCATTTTTTAATTTGCACAACTTCTTTGTGAGTTCTTTAACACTGCAACAATAACATATTGATTCATTATTTGAGATTTTTTTTACATTTTAATCAGTTTTATTGCCATTTATATCTATGGTCAATATGTCTGTCTTTTCTAATTTCAATCTATTTTTACATGTAGCATTGATTTTATCCCATTCTCTCAAGGGTAGAAGATAGTCCAGTGTCACTTTCAAATTTCATATTCCCTTTAATGTTGCAGATAGTAATGTCCAACATAATTCTGCTAATATCTGAGTCCACTAATATCTTTATTTCTGCATTTTTACAAACTGCATTCATTGATTACTATAACTTATTCTAAATGGCAATATTGTATGAAAAGTTCTACTCCTCATTATCATCTAAATGAATTATCCAGAAGATTGACATCTGACTTGTTATGAAAAAATTAAATGCATTATTTCAAACTCATTTAATTTTGCAAAATAATTGATTTTCAAATGGTATTGTTTCTTATTGATGCTCAATATCATATATGTGGTAGTTGAGAATTATTTTTATGTCTTACTGATTTTCAATCAAATTTTTTTAAGTGTAACTGAATTTTATTTCCCTTACTTTTATTAGCTTCATAATCATGAATTTCATTATGTTCAACTTCTGTTGAGCTAATAAATAGTGTCATTAATGATTATTATAATTGTTTTTAAATTTCTTACTATTGTCAGAAACAACTGTATTAACATTAATTATAAATAAAGACAAAAACCATTTGTTTAATTTTGCTGTTTTAGAAGTTTTTTTTGTTAATATTTTTTAAAAAGTTACTTCTAAAGGACTCTGAATATATATATATTTAAATATAATAATGGTATTGATTCTTATAAATATTCCCATCTCTTAAATTGTAGTGATTTAATGGTTATTTCTGGAGAGGTCAACATCCCAGTGCCCAAGTGACCAGTATATTTCATTTCAGAAACTTTCAACTCTCCAATTCACAAACTACTACTGCACTGAAACAAACAAAAGTATTATAAACTGGAGATAGTTGTTTTTTTTAACTGACGTTCTAATTACGTAATATTTAATTTTATTTACTAGCATACAGATAATATATAAATTAAACAGTATGGATTTTTCATCCTAATACATGCACTGTTCTGATTTTTATTAAGTCAATGATGTCTTGTCATATCTTTTCAAAAAGTCTCTATCCAGTGTCTTAGTGCAAGCATTTTCTCAATACTCAACAAGACATCGTTGAGTTAATAAAAACAGTACAGCGCAAGTGCTGGGATGAAAAATCCTTACTGTTTAATTTATATTTTATTTGTACGCTAGCAAATAAAATTAAATATTACATAATTTCTAATATTTCCGAGTATTAACATGTCATATAAATCTAAAGATTTCCGCAAACGTTAATAGGCAGAAAGAAAATGACGGAAGTAAAGTGAACAGAGAAACATCTTCACGTTCTGGTTAAAGATAAAACGGCTATTCTTATATTTTCAAAAAGTTTCTATCTTGTGCCTTAGTTCAAGAGTTTCTTTAATACTCAACAAGACATTGATTGCTACGTTAATAAAAGACAATATAGTGCATGTGTTAGAATAAAAAATCCTTACTGTTTGATGTTCTAATTAGTTTTTTTTTTTTTTTACTTGTTATAAATCAGTCTTTTTCAGATTAATGCAAGTTTAAAGGTTGAATTTTGTAAATAAATATTATTAAGCATAAAATTATAAAAGTATACAATTCAAAAAGATTGAAAATGGCTGTCATTAATTTATTAATAAAAACCAAGATGGCGGCTGTAAAAATTGGTTTATAAAAATATTAAAAATTGTGATACATTGGATATATGTACATCTACGTATTCCTTTGAATGCAAAGCAGCACAGATAGTTAATATAATTTATATTTCAATGTTTTCTCAGTGTAATAAAAGTCAACTGTCAATCAATGACAGATGCAATAGTTCAAATATAGTGTTAAGATGCCTTTTTAAAAATAAAAAAAATCTCAAAAAGTTAAACGTTTTCTTAATTTTTTTTTCAGCATTTTTTAAAGGAAAAATATTTAAAATAGCGTTTAGGCAAAAGAATTTAAACAAACATATATTTTTAATGCACAAAAAAATACTCAGAATGTATTTATTTCATTTTAATGCTTAAGTTATGAAAGCAAAGCAAGACAAAAGCTACGGCTTCAAATTACAGTTCGTCCAGTAATCAAGTGTGATTTTTAAAAATTATATACGTATATATATTAAAATATAGAAATTTGAAATTTTTAATAGCATATAAATAATAATGGCAACTTTTTTTGGACTTTAAAATGATTTTATGAGGAAACGTTTCCATCGCTTCCCAATTAAATTCTATTGGCAGGTTAATAGCGATACCATATCACGTGACTTTGTCTGTTTACTCGGATGCTTCTAAGAGAGGTTACCGTTTCTGTATTTCAGTTGCAACTACTGTAAGTCTAAACAATCAATGAAAACTACTAAAGGCAACAGCGACAAACCTGTCTGGGATGTACATATTATAGCACTATACCATTTGGTGCCCATTGATTATTCAAGCTAACAGTAGAAGGATTTAAAGCAGGAGTGACCAACCTGTGGCCTTAGTGGCACATGTGGTTCAGGATGACTATAATATATTCAGTGCAAAATTATAAATTTATTAAAAACCTTATGAGATTTTTTTTATGATTATATGTTGTAATGTGCTTAAAATACATCTTTATATATATATATATTCAAATATAGTGTCAAATATCCAACTAGTTTTAGGCTTCCTTCTTTACTATTTATATATGTGCATTTTTTATATGAGTAATCACAAACTTAAACCCTGTTTGCCAATTTTAAAACTCTCCAAATGGGTTGCTGTGTAATTAGGATTATTATTATTATTATTTTTTTTGCTTATCTGTCATGGTGGATATAATGAAAATTATGTGTGGATGTATTTTTTGCTTATCAGCTTTTAGTATCGTTTTTATATTTAATGTGTGGTCAAAGATAACTCTGGTTTTTCCAAGGTGGCCCAACATCAAAAAGTTGGATACCCTGTCCTAAAGTAAAGTGAACTGCTTTTGAATAGATAACAACTAGAAGATATAGGGCATGGTATGTTTGTTTTATGCTATATATATATATATATAGTCTTTATTATGGGTGGAATGTTATTAGAGAATGAGAAATCTTGTAGTAACTTTCTATTTAATAGATTTATATGCTCATATCAAGTTTTTTATTACTAAATTTAACATACTCTGTTTTAGAAGTCATCATCAATACTATTCTGTCCCGTGGACAGGTCCAGAGTGTAGCCACATCACCAGTTTATCCACATTCCACTTTGTTCTCTTCATTGCCCAGCTTTTAAATTCCATATCACCTTAACCATCTTTTATATCATCCAACAATGCCAATCTTTTTTATTCTTTCTTCTTGCTTCCACTCACTATTCTCTCCAAAACATCTTTCATCATACTTTAATAAAACTCTGATTTGTAGCTGATAACCAAAGTTAAGCATTATTAGATTCTGTTAGTTATTTTTTATCCTGAGTCACTTACTGCAATAATAGTGTCAGATTCAAGACTTTAAAATGTCTGAATATATTACTTTCAAAAGTAACCTTTATTAGTAAAAAGATTACAAAAATTTGTGGGTACACTTACCCATTGAGAATTACAAAGTGTTCAATGTAACAAACAAGGTAAAACAATTATTGATTATATAAAGTACATATGCTTGATAAGAATTATATCCATAAAAGGGTTGCTATAATGTTGATTAATGTGTATCTGAACATGAGTATTTATCTATACATGGATCTGAATATATTATCAGCTAAGTCGTAAAGAAATTCAGTTGTGCATATAGAAACTTATTCTCAAGCTAATGAATGTTTTAATGTCACATGATTGCTTGAACAACAGATCATTCAGTTATTATTCTTTCAAATTTATTAAAATGTAATTAAATTGCAAGTTTATAATAATTTTATCATGGCATATATATTTCTTCAAAATGCATACTCTACCAATATGGACTTCTTTTAAGCAGATGGTCAACAAAATTAAATTGTAACCTTTATTCCCAAAAGGCTATAAAGCCAAAAGTGGAGAGCATTACTGCAGATCACTTTGACATGAAGAGCAATTGCACAAAGTGGAAAATGAGACATTGAAGTCAAAACAAATTAAAATATAATTAGAGGGTATTTTAACATGGACTTTCAAGCTCATTTCAGCTATCCACTACATCTTATATAAGGCAAAACTCTCTCCATACAGTAGTGCCACCCTGTGCCAATCAGAGTAATCAATGGATGCCAGAAGGCTTGTGCATAAAATCCCTATCTAATGCCTACTCATCTAATATCCCCAGACTAGTTTCTGGCTTGTGGCCATCATCAGTGAGGAGTCTTGGATCTGAGAGAACTTATATAACTGATACACATGACACCTCCAATATACATATTTCATGATAAACCAATGCTCATTAGCTGGTCCAGATCATCTCCCACACACATATATAATTAGTGCTCAGTTTATATTAAGATAGAAAAATCTTCAAGCTTTAAAGGGTAGGCTTCAATCTTCTCCATTCTCCAACTCCTCAGACATCAATATTATTGAAAATATGATGGAATTCTCAAAACCCTCAATGATGTCAATATTGTCATATCCATGTTGACTTTAAGTTAATCTGACTCCACATATATATAACTTTAAATAGATCTAAAGTTCATTATATACATTATATTTGTAATCAAATATTATAGATTCAGCCTGAATTCTGCCTATCCCTCTTCTATGTATTGAAGCAGTCAATCTTAGCTTAAGATTGAGCTTCATGGGTCTATCTACTAACCTGTGTTTAAACCCTATATCCCATCCTGCTCCTTTTGTTGTATATATATATATATAATATTATGTATACATTTGAGATGCACACTGAAGTTATAAAATTTTAACTTTCAATAACATTTTATTATTAATTTTATGATTATTAATTTTTTTTATTAAAATACATAGGTGTGGCTTATATATATATAGTAGCAAAAATATTAACAAAATATTGATTTTTTTTATAAATATTTCATTATATGTCATTTTTAAAACTTTTTCTTTTTAAATCACCTTGTTTTTTTTTCTAATAAATTGTATAGTTTTATAAAATCCAAGATGGAAGATGCAACCATTAATTGTCCAAAATAATTAAAAGGTTGGAAACATTATTGTTTTAATCTAGGGAAGGAATTTTTAATTAAAGTTTTTACTTAAAATAAAATGGTGATTAAGATTAAAGATTTTCTTTTGTTATAAACATTTTTGGCAAATCTATTTCTAATCTGGAAATAGATTTAAATTTATTTTTGGACATTATCTTACAGTTGCATCTTCAAAAATAATCGATAAAGAAAAGGTAAGAACTTTTAAGATCAGAGATTAGATTTTAAGCTAAAACTAAGTAATTAAAAGCATTCTTCAAATATCTGGGCAGGAGTTTAAAATGGCTGGATTTTAAATCACCAACAGATTATCTATTATTGAGACTAGACAACATGCTATTTTGAAATCTAAAAATGATGATCTAGTAATAAGCTTTTCCTGACCCTTATGGGTCATCTTCCACTGCTGTAATATTTTGCTGCCCTGAAATAAAATAAAAGCCTGACTGGAGAATTGTGGAAATGCTGAATAAAAGCATGCTGTTATTTAAGAACCAATTGCCATGCATGAGCTGGACTTTTTAATATGGACTCTTAAAATGGTGAAAGGTAAATTATTTCAAACCACCACCATTGAAACTAAATCTAGCTTGCCTAACTAGTCTCAAACTCTGCTATCAATTTATCTAATGTATAATTTAATTTTTTAACTTTTCTAATATATAAATTGCTCTCAAATAATTTCTATAAATTTAATTCTCTCTCATATGCTCTAACTTTCTTTAATTCTGGTGTGTTTTTACTATTAATATGCCAATCTCAAGCAGTCTGATGAGTTGAATTTCTAAAATCTTTTTTCTTTTAAGTAAACCTTCATGAATTGATATTATTAACATTCCCTTAAACATAATGCATTATTAATTAATACGCTTGCCAGATTGTTTTACAAGCCAACATTTTTTTATGTTTTAATATTAAAATGTGTTTATTTAATTCTGGACTTTACCTGGGGAGAATCCAGAATTCAAGTTAATTAATGCTCTGAAACCTTATTTATATTATAAATGTTATTATTCAATTCTGAAAGGGTGACTTAATTGTTTTCTATATATAACTGCTAGTTTTTATTTTATTCTTCCATACTCTTGAAATATCAAATACAGTACTTAAATATTCGTTATTATAAAATCAATGAAGGTGGGATTGAATTATTTTAAATAGCAGAAAAGGAGGAGGTCTAAATCTTAATGTGTATTTTACTATTTCAGTTATTAAATGAAACCTAAATCTCTCTATATATATTCTAGTGGCATAGCATATTATTTACATAAATTATGACATTCAAACTAGGGTCATTTATTTTTAAAGCAGTAAATTTGAGTCAATGTCATTAGTGACATTTATCATTACTGTGTTACTGGCATTCGGCTTATCTTCTTGATTATATATATGTGCTTCTTAATCTGGGGGTTGCGACAAGTTTGAACCCATAGATTTCTTCTCAAGCCTTGTCTTAAGGATAGTTGACCTTCCCAGGACCATTTATTTTGTATAAAAAGGCCTCTGGTGGTGATTTCCGTAAGTCTGGCACACGCTATGCTTATCCACTCTCTTCACATAAAAGGCCTGCACGTCAGTGACATCCACAGCATGCTGTATCCACTTTTCTCTAAGCACTTCCCAAGAAGGGGATCTTAGACTTCGTTTTTGTCCAGAAGCATGACCTTTTCCTCTTAGTTATTTGCATTATGTCAGTACCACCAAATTTTCTTTTGTTTATGACCTAATTTTAATGCTGTAATAATATTAAAATTGTGCTCTGCTCAAAATATATATAAATGCCAAATATTACTAGCGAGATTAATTATAAATATTATTTTAGTTTTATTATACAATCCTATCATCGTAATTTGTTATTTAACTATTTAAAAGTATTTATTTGCCTTGGGGAAAATAAAGCATTCTTCTTACAAGCTCTAATTAAAATAATTTTCATTAAGTATTTTATCATGTAACCAAATATGTTTTCAAATGTATTTTATTTATTTTCATGACAGTAATGGCATGAAAATGGTTTATAGTATATCTGTAATGAGTCTCAGAATGCTCCCCAAAATAATGTTAGTCACCATGTTTCAAAACCATAACCCAAAGTGTTAATAGTAATTTTATGTAAATTCTTTCTAATAATCGATTGGCATCTTAATATTGGACCCACATGAATGGCACTATGTAATCATCTACCACTTGGTAGACCACTTGCTCATTCACGCGCACACTAATGTATGTAATTAAGTCATAATGTATAATAATTTGTCATTATATTAAACTATATTTTTATTGCCTAACTTGTTTGAGTAGTTCGAATTACTTTTTATCCACTTTCAAGTACAGCCATGTGTAAACATATTTTAGTTTAGTCATAGTTAATAGATGGATCATTGTCTTCTCCATTTTGCTACTGGGCTGGATTTAAAATTAATTCTCAAGTGCCATCATTGTTATGTTATCTATTTAGATGTTTGATCTGGGACTTAGAGAGTGAGTTTGAATCCAGGCTGGTCTTTGACCTAAATCTCAGACTTGACTGGATTTGAAATACCTTTTGTGAGTTCCAGCTCATGTTAGATGGTTAAACATGTTTTGACTGGTACAGTATTTAAATGGATGTATTAAGGTCCACTACATGAGGGATTACAGTGACTTAAAGTCAACATGGAGATGATAACAATATTGGCATCAACAGTGGCTTTGAGGATTACATCATCAGATTTTCAATAATATAGATGGCTGAAGAGTTGGAGAGTGGAGAAGATTGAAGCCTGTCCATTCAAATTTGAAGTTTTACTATGAACACTGATTGTATACATGTGTGGGTGACAATGTTTTGGACCAACTGATGAGTGCTGGCTCAGCATGAAATACATATATTGGAGATCATTTATCTTTTTTTTCACATGTAGGTGGTCATGTCTATTTGTTACATAAGATGGAAAGCTGAAGGAAGTATAAAAGTCTGTGTTCAAATCTTTTCTAATTACATCTAAAGTTTAGAAAATACATTATACTTGTACTCAGATATTAAAAAACTAAATAAAAACTTGACAAAAATGAGTATGTACTTTATTATAAAGGCACACAAACATAAATGGAGTGGTATTGACTAATATTGTGGTGATTGATGGTATACAGACCAAATTAATTATCCAACTTAATTGAAGATAACAAATGCAAATAATTTAAGTTTTTGCCCAATGAGTGCTCATTGTGATAAAAAAGTAGAAAAAAATGTATATAGATGTACAAAATACTTTTGATGATACCAAGCAAGATTTTAAAATTGTCATGGCATATAGTTCTAAAACTGGTAAATGAATGAACAATGAAAGTATTGTGGATAAATTTGATTATGGTGATAGAAATGTGACAGGACACAGATTTATGGTGTTCACATAAAGACAAAAATTGTATGTTATGAATTCTTTCTTTGAAGAAAATGCTAAAAATAAACAAGGAAGTATTCAAATCAAGGTACAGCAAAATTGGATTATAATCCATTTTGACTAACAGAAAATATGCATTTCAAGATTGTAATGCTCTTAATAGATTCAACACATGTAGTGATAATCAAATAATGAGATGTAATATATGTGTCAGTGCAAAACTAGAAAGATATCTACCGTTAAGAAAAATGTTATTATCAGTTGATATCCCTAACCTTCAGAAATACTCCAGCAAATTTAAATTAGAACTTCCAAATTATTTTAAAATATTATCAGATTTTGAAGGTGTTTCAGACTTAAATAAAATCAATAAGAGTATAACTAATGTACTATTAAAACTGCAAGAAAGATAGCTGCTATGATATCGATTTTTTACTGATACAAAGCATTATTAACACTTCATCTGTCAAAGTAGGTGTATTAATCCATCATAGAATACCTTTTGAGTCTTTTAACCCCATTTATCTTGATCAAAACAACATTGCCATTTTCTTTCATCTTAATGTCTTTACATTTACCATTGCTTACCTGTACCTATATAACAAACCTACTCTGATACAAGAGCTTATTTTCCAAATCAATCTCATCTTTTCTTTAAATTCTTTTCCTACTCCCATTTTCAGTGACTTTAATATGCCTTATGTTGATTTTGTTTATAAGTACCTTTATTTTATTAATTGCAGATTGATGAGTGGTGAAGATTTCTTTCCTAGTAATGATTTCTCTTTCTGTACATTAAAGCAACTCTCATTGATTTTTATTCTAATCACCAGATTTGCCATTCATAATTAATCCATCTTTGCAACCAGTATGCTTTTCTGATCACTTGGTGTTCTCCATTCAAATTGGTATTAATGTTCACACCCAATCTGCTCTTCACTATAATATGTTAAGAGTATTGCTTAAGGTTACATCTCCAGAAGCAGTATTTTCTGAAATGTTCATTTTAAAAAGATATTCTTTTGCTACAACCTGTTGTTGCTTGGTTTTCCATTATTAAGACAATCCAATCTGTCATTAAGCATTATACTATTAGGAGCAAATCATTCTACAGCTTTAATTAAGAAACTTAATGTTATTAATTTGAAATTGAAGGCCACTTCTAGTGGCCCTGCTTCAATTACCTTGATTATGTCATTTAAGCAGCAATATAGATACACTCGGTCTGTATTGACTGAGTATTAAAAAATCCAAAATCTTTTTACTTCAATCTCATAACTGATCGAAAGGTATTTCTGCTGGACCTTTTTGTATAAAACCCAAATGTCTGTTTCTTCTTCAATTGTAAATTGGAATTGATTCACAGGTCTTAATATACTGCTTCCTATTTACTATCATTGTAAGACAAAGTTTATTACTTGCTGCTGTTCTAAACTTCTGGTATATGTCTTTGGTGAAAGTCATCAAGATTATGGTATTACAAAGTCTGATATTATGCTTAAGCTGAAATCACAACCAGATAGCATTCATCCTAGATCACATGCAATCCCTAAATTCTTTCTTTTGCATATTCATTATTTTACATTATCTGCTTTTATGAATTTTTTCAACTTTTTGTCTAAGAAAATTCATCACATTGATGAGCTATATTCAGTTTCACTAATTCCATTTCTCAAATTGAATAGTTCCCTCCCCTCTCAAAAGCCTTTGTCGATTCTCTACATCTCCTTTACTTATCAAAATCATTGATTCTGTCATCAGAGATAATATTAAGCTTATTAATCAGTTATGTAACTTGGAATATCAATTTTCCAAAAAACCATGCATCCATCTTTGATGTTATATAAAAATGTCCTTGGTCATGTCAGATTTTTTAGAAAAACCAGACCCAAAGCAGCACAGATGGATATCTCATCTGCTTTTGATTCTGTGCCTATTGACTCTCTCATGAGTTATTACAATCTCTGAACATATCTGTTCTTATCCTATATATTTTAGCTAACCTTTTAACAAATAGACATTTTTATCACTCTAAATGGCAAAATGTTTCTAAGATTAAACCCTCTAATTCAATTTCGCAAGTTCTTCATTTAGTGCCTTATTCTTTATTATTTGTATTAATACCTTCTTCTTGACTTAGAAGAGAAATTGTCTGGCATTCATATTCCATTGATTAATAAGGCGGTCAAGCATATATCCCTTATGGATGATCTTGTCATTTTTCTTCCCTCCAAGAAGTATCTTTGTTTGCTTATACTACTTGGTTTAAGGTTCAATTTATCCATAACAAATCATCCACATGGTAAATACTCTCTGGCAAGAATATTTTATCTCCATTCACTGTACCACTTCATAACTTCTCTGGCTTTTTAATATAATAAATTCCCTGTCCAGAGCATACCTTTCTCTGCATGTTAAAATCTCCCTCATTAGCATTCTTTGATTTTTTTTTTGTTTTGTTTCAAAAAATAAAAAGACTTTTGATCAGTATTAGAACCCTATACAAACATGCTAAAAATAATGGACTTTCTCTTCATTCAGTCCCTACCTTTTATTTTCAGAGGTCATTTAATTCTGTCTTTAAATTTGTTTCTGAATACCCAGATGCTCTGAAATTTATATTGTTTAACCCTACTGATGCCCATTATTGGTATGGTTTTTCAATATATAATCAAATATATTTCTGCTTATATTGATCTGAGTCAAACAACCTTTTTTGGGAAGATATTTTGCAGGCAGGCGTATAACATGGCTCATAGCAGTTATCTCTACTTAACCTTACTAATAAGATTATCTCAAAAATTTAAATTCTGGCATCTGGAATCAAAATCCCTTGATTTTCTTATTAAAATCAATTTAGAAGCTCTGCTCACTAGTCATTTTTTATCACAAAAAATAGTGAAAGCTAATATTGATCCTATTTGTCCACTCTGTCATAGGTCTGAAGAGATAATACATCATGTTTCTCTACAATGTTCTGCTCTTCTAGTTTATAGAAATATTATTAAGTCAATCACCAGATCAACATTTTTATTGACAGTATGAAATGTGGTTTCTTACCTCAATTAGGATCACAATTTTCATTATGTTTATCCTTTGGTTTTTGAGATGCCATTTTTGTTTTAATCTTACATCCAGTAAATTGCAGTCTATATTTCACAATAAGATTCTTAAAATCAGAAATAGAGACAAAGCATTAGTTTCTTCAGATATCGTACATGCCACATGGAGCCTTGTTTCTCTTCCTTTTCCTCTGTAAATAGTTGTGTTTTCCCTATGTGTTAAATGTACCTTTTTATTAATACATGTAAACCATTATCTATTTGTAAAGAAATATTTTTTTCTAAATTTTTTTTTCTTCGAATATACTCAATAAAAAATTTCATGTTTTTTTTTTTAAAAAAAGAATATGATTTTTTTAATGATCCATTAAAAGAATTGAATATATAAAGTTTTGTGAGTTGTCAAAAGGTTAATAATGATATAAAAAATATAATTATGAATTGCAAAAAAAAATATAACAAAAAAATGCATCACAGATTGTATACCAGATTCCAATCAACAACCCAGACTGCATGGCTGAATACTATAGGGAATCTAGAGTCAATATCTCAACCAGATTAGCACAGCACAAG
Organism: Epiperipatus broadwayi; assembly: GCA_028023455.1. Taxonomy (NCBI): domain Eukaryota; kingdom Metazoa; phylum Onychophora; class Udeonychophora; order Euonychophora; family Peripatidae; genus Epiperipatus; species Epiperipatus broadwayi. The sequence continues at coordinate 4,312,484 of JAQFVV010000095.1, forward strand.
TACTTATATATGCACATTAAAGCAACCCCAAATATGTTTTTGGAACCACAGAAAGCAATTTGGTCATATCTTTGACCCATAGACAGTCAATCTAGTGTGTATAAACCACGATGAAAGAAAAAGAAAGGTTAAGAAGACATAGTTTATTGCCAACCATAAAAATGTAATAAACAAAAGAGAAAATAGCATACAATTTTCTAACAAATGGAATATTTAAATGGATTAATTTAAATAAAAATGCATGCATAATTATATTATAGACAAATAAAGCAGCAGCAATAATTAATTTAAGAAAGCTACGATTCTAGTGAACAATGTATGTAAATTTAAATTACATATGCAAATGAAGAGAAAAAAATCAATATTTATTTACGTAAATAAAGCCTGGATATTGACTAGAAACACATCTAAATATAGAAATAAAAAATAATTATATTGTTATATATTGTAAACAAGATTTGAAAGAAATAATTGTGGAATAGTTTAAATTTTTATGAATTACTAAAATATAACAAATTTGAAACGAAAAAGGTGTAATAGCTGATTGAGGCCATTTATATAAAGATTTAAAATAATAATAAAAAATATCATTTAGTTGAGAATTAAAAAGATATTCTTTAAATTGACACAGTTATTATTTTACATTGTTGTTAGTTTCTAAACATCTTAATTTCATTTTAGTTTTTTAATTAAATTAACATAACTAATTATGGGAAACTGTTACATATGTATATACATGTATATAGTTTTGGCATCTACAGGTATTTAGTTTTGCACTATTTGTATTATTTTATGCAATTTAAACTATATATTAATAAGTTACAACAAGTTATGCTATATAATTTTTATTTATATAATGTGTAGAAAGAATAAATATATTATAACATATTGAGTGTACTTTCTGAAACTGCAGTACACCGGATTTGTGCCAAGCTGATATACTAAATTAAAAGCGCACTCAGATATTAGTAATTTATATTATATTGCAAAAGTTTAATGCATCAATGTATGTATGTTGGGTTATTTACAGATTAGAAAGAGTTTAATTTCTTTTTTATATGTCATATATATAGTAACAACTATACATCCATGCATTTACCTGATATTGTTGAGAAAAATTGTTTTAAAAATATCTGAATAATTGCTTGCTCTGGAGGTCATGTGACATTTGGGAATCAGAAAGGTTAGCTTAAGCTTGGTTTTAACTTCCAAGTCAATGATTTTGTCATTGCATTAAATCCTTGTAAGGCACATAAAAGTATAAAATAAATAAACATCTTTATTGCTCAGGAGGTTGTAAAAAGTTCAAGTACTGAAAGCTCCAGAAACGAAATTAATCTGAAAGGCTAACTCTCCAATATTCTCATACTCTCCCAATGCAATAAACCATGTTGTGCACTTAAAAAATAGGCAAAACTCTCCATACAGTAATGCCACTCAGTGCAAGTCAGAGCAATCAATTGCTGCTAAGAGGCTTCTGCATAAAATTCCTATCTAGTGCCTACTCATTCAATATCCCCGACTAGTTTCTGGCTTGTGGCCCTCATCAGTGAGGAGCCTTGGATTTGAGAGCACTGCACCTAGATCTTAGGATCTAATGCAACAACTCCAGCAGCTATTTTTATCTCTACTTAACTACAAAACTATGAGAATAAAATTGAAAACACAATATGTTCAATTTAAGCTCATTAGCTTATATAGTCATATAGGTCTCAGTACCTATACATTTTAGTGTCTTTGGTTCTTTAATAACCATAGCCATCACTATCCTATTAGGCATCCATTGATTACTCTGGCTTGCACTGAGTGGCACTATTGTATGGAAAGTTTTGACTGTTTTAATAACAGTTATGAGCAATCATAAGAAACGGTGATCATGTGATGGTTAGTGGTTTAACACCATTTGTACATAATAGGATAGAGCCTGGCTATGGTTATTAAAGAACCAAAGACACCAAAATGTATAGGTATTGAACTGAGTTCAGACCTATATGATTATATAAGCTAGTGAGCTTAGATTGAAATTATTGTGTTTTCAATTTTATTCTCATACTTTTGTAATTAAGTAGACATAAAAGGTAGCTAGCTGAAGGGTTGCATTAAATACTAAGATCTAGATGCAGTACTCTCAGAAACAAGGCTCCTCACTGATAAAAGCCAAAAACTTGTCTGGGGATATTGGATGAGTAGGGACTAGATAGGAATTTTATGCACAAGCCTTCTGGCATCCATTGATTACTCTGGCTTGCACTGAGTGGCATTAGTTTATGGAGAGTTTTGCCTGTTTTAATAACAGTTATGAGCAAGCATAAGAAATGGTGATCATGTGATGTTTAGTGGTTTAACACTTAATATACTGAAAATGTGCTTTAATCGCAGTAATATAGTTCATGTTGCAGTAGTAATTGCATTTATTTTTTAATAATTCATAAACTTTCTATTTGTGATAAATAAACATTCAAAATAAAATAATTTCCATGTTGAAAATATGAAATTGGGGAAACCTTTACGACAAATTATTACTTTGAGTTCCTTTAATCAATTTTAAAGTTTTAAAGTAAATTATGTTTTCACAAAACACTTTTAAAAAAAAGTTTAAATCGGGAAGATAAATTACCTTAAGTAATTGAATGGGCAAAAAATTAAACCTATTACTGTATTTAAAGTTTAATAGCAAAACAACTTATAAAATAATTAAGTAAATAATCATATATTATGTAACTTTCAAGTACCAATATAACAGCTCAAATTTTTCCAGCCTCGCTTATTTGCCTAAACAAAGGTTTAGGTTACCCTATTTACCTGGGAATCGACCCAAAAAATTTTAGTATTGGATTCTGCTAATATCTAAACTAAAGGTATCCGATCTTAACTAATCCAAGGGCCACATTAAAAAAATATATATCCAAGGCCCGCATCCAAAATAATAAACACAGTACACATATTAAATAATTAAAGTCCTATCTTTAATTAGGTTTAGAACACATTTCAAAAAATATCATATAAAAGAAAAGTTATGGTGTTTGTATAACCTTTTACTGAAACGGTAGACAAGTATAATAATTGTTTACAATATATCAATTTAGTGAGAGCTTTAAATTTACCTTGTTTACTAAACAGTTACTTATGGATCTGAGACCTGGACACTTAATAGAAGAGCAATACAGAGACCAAAAATGCAATATATGTATAAGAGAACAAACAGGTGTTACTGATCTCATTGAAAAAATTAAAAGACTGAAATGGAGTTTGGCTGGACATATAGCTAAAAGAGATAATAGATGGACAATTAAAATCTTAAACTGGATTCTAAGAGATGGTAAAAGACCCAGAAAGAGACCACATGTGAGATGGATGGATGGATGAAATAAGAAAGTGTGCAGGGATGATATGGAGAAGAGAAACTAAAGATCAGAGAAGATGGATTGAACTTGGAGAGACCATTTTGAAGTGGATTGATAATGGTTGATGATGGTCATGACTAAACAGTGTCAATCCACTTGTTTGAGGCATCCTATATTTGAAAAAGTGGTTATATAGTGATGTAGTAATAGTATCTAATAATATGAACATTAACATTATACCTTAGTGATAGAATTTAAATATCGTATAAGGATTCAATTCAAATTGTTTTATTTTTCCACTAAATAAAGTCAAAATCTCTAGGTGGGCCAGATAAAACTTTGCCACAGGCTGCATGCAAATAGCAGATCATGTTTTGCATGCGATATGATTATTATAAACAAGCTTAACATTTCATTAATTATGCATATTATGCATCAGATAGCAGCAAATTCAAATTAATATTATCCATGTGTGTATACATATAAATATCCCAATGCACACTGCTATCTGAAAATTCAAATACAAAATGTTCAAATCACTTTCCAAATTATTATGTTTTTCCAGCAATGCCCTCTGTAAATAAATATAAAGTTTGAACTTTGTAGTCACAGAGGGCATTGCTGAAGAAACAATGTTTGCAAGGGAAAATAAAAGCAGGTATGTTAGAGTATGTTTGCCTGGAGCAAAAATTAAGGATGTGACAGATAAAGTAAGAAAGCAAGATAGTAGAGATGTATATGTAATGGTAGGGACTAATAATTTGTTTGAGCCATCAGAGAAAGTAATGGATGAGTATGTAGAATTGATTAGGAATTTGAGAGAGATTAAAGGAAGAGTAGGAGTAGTGGGACTATTACCAAGATTTGATAAGAGGCATTTATTAGACAGGGCATGTTCTATAAATGAGAGAGTGAAAAAATTGTGTGAGAGAAATAATGTTGTGTTTGTGGATGTATGGGATTGGTTTATTGGAAAGAGAGAGTTGTATAGTAAAGATGGTTTGCACTTAGGAAAACAAGGAAGTGAAGTTTTAGGGAGTCTGATATTTAAAGAATATAATTTGGGAAACCTTTAAAGGGGGGTGGGCTTTTAAATTGTAATATCAAAAAGAAGAATGGAGGGGATATAAGAAATAAGCAAAAGATGGTTGATTTAGATATAAGTGTAGATGTGGAGAGGGAATGGTTTTGTAAGATTAGTGGTAAGAAAGTTTGTTATAAACGTAATGGAGAAGAAGGAAGCAAAAGAATTTATAAAAGAGTAGTTAGGAAGGAAGAAATTGTTAAAGAATTGGGTTTTTGAATATGCAAGGTGGTAGGAGACCGGAAAAATGGCTGGAATTATATAAAGCAATTGAAAATGAAGGGCTTGAGGTATTAGCAGTAGTGGAAACTCATCTAAGAGAAGAAGCAGAACCTATTTTGAAAGAGGTAGTATGATAGGGTATAAACAGAAAAGAAAAAAGGAATGGTGGTATAGGTGTTATATCGAAAAAAATTTAAATACTGTTAAATGTCAAGAACATTTGTGGTTTGAAATAAGGTTGGGTAGACAAGAATGGATGGTGGCTGTAGTGTATATCGCCACTGGAGATAGTCAAACTGTAATGGAGTGGAACAATAGTATATATGAATGCCTAGTTAAGGATATACAGAGTTTTAAAGAAAAGGGGAAGAGAATAATGGTTATAGGGGATATGAATGGGTATATTGAAGAAATTGATGATGTAGATAATAAGAATGGTCAGTTTTTGAAGGAATTTTGTCAAAGAGTAAATTTGAGCATTGGGAATTTATCAAATGTATATGATGGACAATACACATGGTCTAGGAATAATGTATTTCACACAATAAATTATGTATTGATAGAGAAAAAGGAAATGAATAAAATATGAAAAATTAAGGTGTTTGATAATGAAGAGAGAGTGTGCAATAGTAATTATAACTTTATTGTAATAGAAATGGTCAGTAATGTGATGGAGGATAGAAATAAAGGTAGAAATAATAGTGAAAGATGTGGATGGAGAGTGAATGATAAGAATAAGTTGGAAGAGTATAAAATAAAAGTTGAAGAAGCCATGGAGCAGTTGGTTGGGGATGAGTATAAGGACTGGTGTGGTGAAGTAGAAAAAGTGGCAAATAGGGCTTTAGTCGAGAATATGAAGAAGAATAAAAGTAATAAAAAAATGAGAGTTAGTAAAAGTGTAAAAGAGAAAGGGAAAAAGCATGCAGAGAATATAAGTGTGTTATTAAGAATAAAGAAAGTGAAAATGATATTAATGCTAAATGGGAAAAGTACTTAGAAAAGAAGAAGCTAACTAAAATGGATAATTATAGAGAGAGGATGAAATTAAATAATAAATTGTTGGAGGATATTAATAAAAGTGTAAAAGATGGGAGTAAAAAATTTTGGAATTACATTAAAAGGAGAAATGTAGGGGAAAGAGAGATAGTATTAATAGATGATGAGGGAATAGAATGTAGCTCTAGAGGCGAGCTAGAGAAAATCTTAAATAGATATGTAATGGATATAGAAAAGATGTTAGATGTGAAGGAATTAGTGATAGAAAACATGAAAGCAGTTAGTAGTGGGAATATTAAGTTCACAAAAAATGAATTGAATGAGGCAGGAAATAGATTGAAAAGTGGAAAGGCAAGGAGTTTAGATGGATGGGCAGCAGAGATGGTAATGAATTTAGGGCATAAAGCAAAAACAAAGTTATTATCATGTTTTAATAAGATGACGCAGAAAACAGTTTTTCCGGGTAGTTGGAATAATACAAGAATAAGATTATTATTTAAAGGAAAGACTAAGGATCATAGAAAGTTAAATAATTATAGACCGATAGCGGTAACATCAGTTTTATATAAAGTTTTCACACATATGGTAGCTGGAAGAGTTGTAAAATGGATGGAAGAGAATGATGTAGTGGGGGAAATGCAAGGAGGTTTTAGGTCAGATAGGCATATAGGAGATAGTTTGTTTGTAGTTACACAACTTATGGAGATGAGTAGGAATTTAGGTAGATCATTATATATGAGTTTTATAGATATAGAGAAAGCATATGATAGAGTAAATAGAAATAGATTATGGGTAAGATTAGCCAATTTGGGAATGGATGAAGCTTTAGTAAATAAAAGAAATTATATGAAAATAATTATTATACTTACCAATTACAGGATATAGAATCAGTTAAAGTTAAAAATGGAGTGGGATTAAGGCAAGGATGCCCTATGTCACCGATTTTGTTTTTGTTGTTTTTGAGTGAAATGGAAAAAGCAATAGAAAGACTAGGAGGAGGGGTAGAGATACCATTAATAGGTGGCAAAGGAGTATATACTTTTTCGGGTCTTTTTTTTTGCAGATGCTATCTTTTTATGTGCAGAAAGAAGAGAAGATATAGATATTATGTTGAGGACATGTGCAAGGGTGGATAAAGAGATGGGGATTAAATTTAGTGAAGAAAAATCAAATATAATGATGGTTAATACTGGGGAAAGAGAGGATGTAATTTTTTTATTGGGGGATATAAAGTTAAGTGTGGTGGATAGATATAGGTATTTGGGAATCATCTTATGTAATCAGGAAAATTGCTTGGTTGAATGGGAGAAAAAATTGGTAAATGAAGCAAAGAAAAGAAAAGGTTTGGTAAAGAAACTAACAGTATTTTCATTATAATAAATATGATGTAGCTAGAATTGTATGGAAGGGAGTTGCAGTAGCAGGGTTAAGATATGGTAACGATGCCTTATGTGTTAGTAAAAGGATTTTAGATTATTTAGAGAAAGACATGCATTAGATGCAGAGATGTGGACAGCAAAGGAGGCAATTCAAGGAGAAATGGGATGGTCAAGTTTCTATATGAGAGATGCAAAAAGTAAAAAGAAAATGTTTGGTAGGTTGCAGTTTATGGATAGTAAAAGAATAGCCAAAATAGTGTTTAATTGGGTTATGAATAAAGGGCAGGTAACAAGATGGGTGAGAAAGGTAATGCGGTATACAAAAGATTTGGATAAAGAATTTATATTGGTATACTTGTATAAAAGGTGGGATAATTGTGTTAGGAGGATTGTTGAGTGTCATAGTGGTAAGGAATCGGATAAAAGAATAGAAGCATTAATAAAAAATAGGGAGTTGGAGAGATGGAGAAGTAGTATGGAGGGTAAGAAGAGTTTAGATATATATAGAAGTAAACGGAATATTGGAAGCGAGTTAATTTATGATAATAGTAAGGAAAGTAGTTTATTGTTTAAGGCTCGAACGGGATCTTTAGCAACAAGAGAATATACATGTAAATGGAAAACTATGGGTGATTTAGCGTGCAAATTGTGTAAGGAAGGTCTAGAAAATATTAGGAATCTGTTGATTGAATGTAAATGCTTGAAAGCAGAAAGGGTACAGATAATGAAGTTATGGGAGAATAGGTATGAACAAAGTGACAATACAGAAAGTGAGTTAGTAGTTTTTATGCTGGGTTTGCAAAAAGATAAGGGGGATTTAGATTTAAAGGCCATAGAGTTGACAAAGATTGTGTTGTGGAAATGGGATGGGGAAGAATATGGGAAGACTTAGAGTGGGGAATGGAAAATAAAGTGGCTAACAGGTTTATCTGGGCATAGTTGCTGAGATATTCTTGACTTCGTTTAAGGAGAAGCCAAATACATCACATCACATCACATTGGGAGAGTGATTTGAATATTACATATATATTGTATAAGCATATATAAATATATTATTTTTCTTAATATAAATATGATTTTAAAATTCCACAAACTCATTTTCAAAATGCATGCAATCAAAAAATGACAATAGGCTTAATATTCAGAGTTTATTTTCTATCAATGTTAGATAATTAAAAATGTTATTAATAAAGTAAGTTATACATTAAGTAATATTGAAAAATTTTTATGAACAAAAGCAGTCTGGTTACTCAACAAAAGAACAATGGAAGTGTGTACGTAATTTATTAGATTTTATTGCATTATTAAAATTAGTAGTTTAGAAATTTTATCATGAAAATAGAAATAATTAGCAAAAATTCAGGAATTGTTTGGTAAATTTTCATGCTGAAATGAGTGAATATTTTTTACTTATCAGAAATTACATAAAACAAAGTTTTAAAGATTTTTGGCTCTTTTATAATAGCCACGTTTAAAATTAAGCTATCTGGTTAACCTGTCAATATTTGATCTACAACTAGGTCCCTCTAAAGCTAAAAATTTTTGGATTGATTTTTAGATGAGTAAAGTAAAAACAATTTTATTTGGGTTAAATGAATGGAACTATTATTTTATGCCATTTGAGATTCACATGACCGCCCGAGAAACTATCCATATGATTATTTTTAACGCTTAATATTTATTTTTTATTCATAGCTTTATTCTTCTAGTCTTTCATGTTTTCTCTTTCAACAAAACACCACATTACTTTTTCTACTTATTTTCAAAATATTCTTTTAGCAGCAGTTACTTATTGTTATATTTTGATTTACATATGTCAAATATACTCTACTCACAACTTTGATATCATCCACTCTAGATAAATACAGTAATGATTATCATTCATCATTTATTAAATTAAAAATTGTCTCTAAGCCAGATAAACCTTTAAACTTCAATTAAAGATTAATGTATCTGATTTTTTTTATTAAACACACACATGGAGTCATTCACATTTCACTTTCCATTGTATAATATCTTTTACAAATGTATTAAATAACCTCCACCCCACATTCTTTTGAAATGATATGAATAACTCCATGTGTCTGTGTGTCAAATTAAAATATCAGATATATTAATATTTAATTGAAGTTTAAAGTGTATATTTTGGTTATAGACAATCTTTAATAAATAATTAATGATAAATAATTACTGGATTTATCTAGATTGGATAGTATCAAAATTGTGGGTGATTAAGGTTGACACTTGCAAATTGAAATGTAACCCTTGATTATTGATAAGTTCTGTACACGTGATAAAGATGTATATATATGAGAGCTGGTAACTTGGACCAACTGATGAGTATTGGTTCAGCACAAAATGCATCTTGGGATCATTTGTTTTTTGTTGTACCTTTATTCATATAATTTCAAATGAATGTGTGGAAATAATTTAATACATTTATAACAATTATTTATTTTATTTACACTATATGGCTCTTCTCCAGAGTCATATAGCATGATATAGTAATGATACCTTATATGTTAGTAAAGGGGTATTAAATTACTTAGAAAAAGTTCAAAGGGAAGTAGGAAGACGTGCATTGGATGTAGATGTATGGACAACAAGGGAGGCAATTCAAAGAGAAATGGGATGGTCAAGTTTTCATATGAGAGATGCAAAAAAGTAAAATGAAAATGTTTGGTAGATTGCAGTTTATGGATAATAAAAGAATAGCCAAAATAGTATTTAATTGGGTTATGAGTAAAGGGCAGGCAACAAGATGGGTGAGAAAGGTAATGCGCTATGCAAAAGATTTGGATAAAGAATTTATATCAGCATATTTGTACAAAAGATGGGATGATTGTGTTAGGAGGATTGTTGAGTGTTATAGTTGTAAGGAATGGGATAAAAGAATAGATTTATTAATAAAGAATAGGGAGTTAGAGAGATGGAGAACTAGTATGGAGAGTAAAAAGAGTTTAAATATATATATATATATATATATATATATATATTTAAACTCTTTTTAAACTCTTTTTATCTCTCTCTATATATATATATATATATATATATATAGATAGAGAGAGAGAGAGAGAGAGAGAGAGAGAGAAATAAATAGAATGTTAGGTGCGAGTTAATATATGATAATAGTAAGGAAAGTAGTTTATTGTTTAAGGCTCAAAAGGGATCTTTAGCAACAAGAGAATATATGTGTAAATGGAAAAATATGGGTGATTTAGTCTGTAAATTATGTAAGGAAGGAATAGAAAATATTAGGCATCTGTTAATTGAATGTAAATGCTTGAAAACAGAAAGGGCATATATAATGAAGCTATGGAAAAATAAATATAAAAAAAGTGATTATACAGAAAGTGGATTATTGGTTTTTATGTTGGGTTTGGGAAAAGATAAGGAGAATTTAGATATAAAGGCCATAGAATTGACAAAGATTATATTGTGGAAATGTGATGGAGCAGAATGTGGGAAAATGTAGACTGGGGAATGTAAAATAAAGTAGCTAACAGGTTTCTCTGGGCATTATTGCTGAGAAATTCTTGACTTTGTTTAAGGAGAAGCTACAGTACATCACATCACATCATGAACTTGAGTAAATAAATGATAATACATGGTTATGCTAAATTAAAATTTCATAACATGGTTTTGACACTTCATAAATAACTATTATTTTCCAACATGCATGTGTAAAAAAGAAACCAAAAAAAAAAAAAGAAAGATAGCGATTTAGAGTGCACTCTCAGCCATTTTGAATTTCTAAGAATCACACAAAGTGATATGACCATTCATTAAAAAATTGCAATTGACATCAGTAATTAAAAAATTAAAGTGAAAATTTCATAAGGACCTCATAGCGACATCAGAAAATCAAATGTGAATGCTATTTTTTACCTCCATTTTTTTCTAACTACACGTGACAAAGGAAGCATGCAACATCACAGTTTCTTGCTGATAAGAAAAAATTTGATTAATTATAAAATTAATATGCTTTATTTCAACATATTATTATAGGCATATTTTGTAATAAAATCTGTATTTTAGAAATTACCAAGTTTTTAGTATTTCAAAATTATAAGCTTAGTTTGATTAATTTTACATTATTTCATCAAATGGTTATAAGCATACATTGTAAGAAAATTTGTATTTTAGAAGTTATAAGCTTTTAGTATTTTGGTTTGATTAATTTTACATTTATTTAACATGTGGTTACAAGCATATATTGTAATAAAATCCATATTTTAGAAGTTATAAACCATTAGAATTTCAAAATTATAAACTTGGTTTGATCAATTTTATGTTTGTTTAACATGTGATTATAGGCTTGTATTGTAATAAAATTCATATTTTAGAAGTAATAAGCTTTTAGTATTTCGAAATTATAAGCTTGGTTTGATCAGACTTCTGCATTTTTGGACATCATCAAAAATATCCTTCCCCTCCCTGCATTCTTTGGCATTTCATTGTAATAAAATTCGTATTTTAGACATTATAAGCTTTTCATATTTAGACTGTACTCACTGCCATTTTGAATTCTAAGGACTGCCTAAAACTGTTGCTGACACATCTAAGCCACCCCATATGAATTATTCTATGTCATTTATCACTTATATGTGTCAGTAGTGGTGTTGGATGGTTCTTAGAATTCAAAATGGCAGTGAGCACCATCTAAATTAGCACAAAAAGAAATTGGAGAAATAGCTTAGTTGTTCCCTATGTTATGCCATACTCAAATTTGTTTTTTCAATATGATGATTAAAGAAATCATTTTAAGGTTGACATGAAAGTGTTTGTGTACTTTAGCTTTGGCTATTTGTTGATTTTTCTTTTCATTTAATTTACAACTGCTATCTATTTTTGAGTATAAACGTCAAACATTTTATTGTTCCTGTTTTGTCAAAAATATTTTTTTAATATTTCTTTAGCCTAAGTAATTCTATAAGTAACGTTAATACGCTTCCCAAGAAAAGATTAAATTTTATTTGACAATTTAAATAATTCACTGAGCATTGCTTTCAACCCGGGGGGGGGGGTGTATGATCATAATGCTCCAACTTATTGACTAAATTGATGTTATCATTTGGAGAAAACATGACATGAATATTCACTGCTTAATTTGTAAGTTCATAATTTACATATTCCACTTCTGTGATAAAGTTATAGAAGTCTTTTTTGTTTATTGCATAGATATCAAAACAGTATGTGATGGAACATAATGACAGGAAAAGACAATTTAAAGAGGCATAGCTTATCACTAATAACATCCATGCAATTAATAAAAAAGACTCTTGTATGGACTTGGAAGTGAAATATGTAAATTATGAATTTACATATTAGCCAGAAAATATTAATGTGGTGTTTTTTCCAAATAATAACACCAGATTAGCTGATAAGTTGGAGGGTTATGATTATGATCTTTCTCCGTGTCAAAATCAATGCTCAGTGAATTATTAGTTAAATTGTCAAATAAAATTTAATCTTTTCTTGGAAAGTATATTAATGTTATTTATAGAATTACTATGATGTAAGTTTGATTATATGTAATCCTTGATGAAGACTATGAGATATGGTTGAAAGAGTTTAATTTTAAAAAAATGATAATAAGTTGTAGGATTCATAATAATAAATAAGTTTTTAAAAGAAGAAATTTTGATATAAGATTTCTGTGGTATTTTGTTATTTTATGTTTAATTTTTTTTAAAGATGTCACAATTTACCGACCATGTTTTGAATTCATGCTATGTATATAGGCCTGATGATGATCTGGGTATTAAGTCTCCTGTTTGAATTGCTTCCAATACTTTTTGATAGTGTGCCCAATATTGGGCAGCATATTTCAGCAGTACTGTTTAATTTTTTAAATGAGTAGAAAGAAAATAGTTGAAAATTTTTATATAATGTATAGATGATGGCCATTTAAGGTGAGTTTTGAAGTTTATGACTACTTTTCCTGTGCGGTTTATCAGAGTGGTATAGTATTGGACTCAAAAGCTAAAGGTTTCTATGTCAGAGATCAAAGGTCAACTCTGCTGCTTTAAAAGTTCATGACCCCTAAAACAATTAACCATTGTAATCAAAGAGTTTTGGATGAAAAATCAACTTGTCATTTTTATTGTTCAAATATCACTTGACCTCCCAGAGATTATCTATTCAATATTTTTTTTATATTGATAGTTATTTTGATAAAGCATCACAATTACCACACGACCACCATTTCTTTTTCTTTGCATAAGCTATTGAGCTAGCAGTTTCTCTCTCTCTTATACAGTAATTCCATCTAGTAGCTTCTGGAAGGATGCATTAGATCCAACAGGATTGTTGCATCTTTCTCAGATTCAAGGCTCATGGTTGATGAAAGCCATAAGCTAGAAGCTAACCTGGCAATATTGGATGAATAGGCACTAGATTGGCATTTAAATACACAATATTGTGGCATCTAACTACTTAGCCTGAACTAGTATGTGGAGAGAGTTGCTACTATTTTAATAACTTGTATGAGAATGATAAATGGTGGTTAAGTGATGTTTTAATGGTTTAATATGAACCCTAGTCAAAGGATTTTAGTGATTATGGTTAGATCAAAGTTATCAAAATATATGAATAGTGAACTGGGTTCAAAACTACGATTATACAGGAAAATTAGCTTGGACTGAAAATAATTGTATTTTATGTTTGGGGTCATTGCTCTGTATGTAATCAAATAAATAAAAGGTAGTTGCTGGAGGAATTTATTGAATCCAAAAATCTATACATTGATCTCAGATCCAAGGCTTCCCACTGATGATAACCACATGCTAGAAACTACTCTGGGAATATTGGATGACTATACACTAGACAGGGATTTGAATGCATAAACTTTTTGTCACTTATTAATTACAATAACATGGACTAGGTGGCACTAATGTATAGAGAGAGTAGCTACTATTTTACATCTCAATTTTTCTGAATTTTATCTTTAATAAAAAAAGCATGATTTAATTGCTAAGTATTAATTATATAGATGATTTGTAACAGAATTGAGCATTCAAATGAATTAAAAAATTTATAATTTTTTTTAATAATAAATAAACAATTATCAAAAAAAAAATTTAAATTATGATCCATGTTTTAAAATTTTATAGACGTTTAAAAATATAAATTGTTCATTTCCAATCACTCTTTCTCTCTCTTCATTGTTTCTTTTATCTTACTGTTTTCAGATACTTACATTAATACAGGAACTAATGTATCACTGTTTCAAGACATCATTTATCTGCTTTAACTGCACCAGTGGAATTATGTATGTTTGTAATCACTCCTTCATCCTGTAAGTGCACCAAAGCAGTTCTAACTCTGGTCTTATTTTCTTTTGCGATTTACATCTTTTTGTGTGTGTCATTCTATGTTTGTTTTTTTTCTTTTTCTACAATTACATCTACAATATTGTTTACTAATCACTAGTGCTAGTGAATTGGTAATAATCAAGAACTGTAAAAATTATTAGATTTGTTGACAATTCTTCACATTATAATATATAGTAAAATACTATATGTTATATTAATAGTATATATATCTTAGCAGAATCAGTAAATAGAAATTAGTGTTATGTATATAGCAATTGTATGTTGTAAAACCATAATAAGTGTAGAGTTTAAATTAATGGGAAAATGTTTAATAAAACAAAAGCTTGCAGCATTAAAACATGAGTGTTATTTTTTTTCATATGTCAAATGTGTTGACCAGGAGTGAACCCAGTCTAGCTGCTAGAAAGCTATGATAACCACTAGGCCACCAACACTTGACAACGTGAGTGTTATTTTTGAGCTTTAAAGTCACGCAAAATGAAATGCAATAATATAAATATTCAATTTCCAAAGATTATGGTATGTAACAGCAAGCTATTAAATAATTAATAGTATTTGGGAATGGCCCAGTACTTTTATTTTACAGCTTCTGCAATTGATATTTCACAAATAAAAATGAGTTGGTCCTGTTATTAGGAAGAATAACAAGATGTGTAAGAAGAAACATAGCTTATTAACAAAATGCTCATCAGACAACTATTAGTTAATGATGCATCCAATTAAGTGATCATTAGAATTATATTAATTTATTGTCAACATGTCCAGAAATTGTGAAAAGACTGTGTTTTAAAATGAACATTACATGACCACCACCTCTTATGCTTGTGTATAACTGTTGTTAAAACAAGCAAAACTCACTATATATATTGACACACATAGCAAACTAGAATAATCAATGGATGATAGAAAGCTTGTGCATAAAAGACCATAAGCCAGAAACTAGTCTGGAGATATTGGATGGGTAGGCACTAGATGGGGATTTTATGCACAAGCCTTCTGGCATCCATTGATTACTCTATCTTGCTGTGTGTGGCAATATATATATATATATATATATAGTGAGTATATATATATATATATATATATATATATATATAGTGAGTATTGCCTGTTTTAAAATGAGTTATGCAATAGCTGTATAAATTAATCCTTGATTTAGAACTATATTAACTTTAATCATATGCTAGTCATTTAATCTGTTTTTAACATCTTATAACTGATTTCTTCACCAGAAACTTCTGCACCTTTTTTAATTTTAACTCTTCTTAGTCATGTATCTTGAATAAAAAAAATTCAAATGGTTTATCAGCAGGAATCTTGGTATTTGAACAATATAAAAACAAAACTGGGGTTTATGTACTTTTAACTCTTGAATCTGCATTGTATCCTGCATTCTTTATAAAGACTTTATGATAATGTTTATAAACTGATTAGATCCTTCACCCAGAAGTAATTGATATCACTTTTGTTATGACTTTTTCAAGTTTGGTATCTTGTATTTACTTCATATATCCAATCCTTCACATTTTTACATTTAATACTGCCCCATTCAGAAAATTAAAAAAACATACCAATATATGCTTTCTATCTTGCTGTCATCTTTATAGCATATTATAGATATTAATAAACAAAAAAATGTCATTGCTTTTGTTAAAGTGAAAGGAAAACCATATACCATTTCCACACAATAAATTTACAATAGTACTCTATATGACATTTAACTGAAATGATTACATCACTATGATGGAGTCTAAATTATACTTCAATTCCCCTTTCTGCCTCTTTATCCAAAACACCATCAAAATAATTAAACTCCTTCACATTTTTTGCATGATAAACTTAAAGCTAAAGAACTCAAGTTTTTAAATAAGGCAAAATGGTAATACAATCTTTTTAATAAATTGTCCAGTGTAGAATAAAGACTTACTCAACAGTCACTCATAAAAAAATAATGAAATATAAAGTCATACTCACTAAACTTACTACTTGACAGGTGGTAAGGATTTGAGCATTTTTCTAATGTTGTTTTACCCTCTATATGTAAATACTCATTTATTGATTAATGTTGTTTTGTTATTTACATTAACTATAGATCAATTGCCTAAAAGAAAATCCCAAATCTCTTGAAAAGAATTTCATTTGGCTTCAAATAAAACACCAATGTCATACACCTGGCAATGAGCTTTCATATACTATGAAACCCATCAGGGTTTTTATAAGTAGTGATTACTAAACCAAAATCTTTATGAGTTGAATTCAAATAATTTTAAGAAGATGTAGACATTATCCTGTAAATATATGTTACCATCTTTAAATAGGTTCAAATTAAAACCTCTCATTACCAAATTTCTACAACTTTTTGATATTTGCATCATAAACTATTTATAAACTGTCTCAAAAATCAAATCTAATCTGAGTTAATATTATTTGATTAAAATTAGTTTTCATTATGTATTTCTCTAATATTTTTTTCTACCAAGACCTTTATATTAATTTCTAAAAGGAGCCTTCATAGTTTAATATGATGATTCTTAAATGCCAGATTTTGAAGTTCAAAATTCATATGTCATGACCCAGCTCCATTGAATTCTTTATGAACTCCTTAGAAATAAACCATTCAAATACTGTACTTATTTGATGTAAAAAAGCAGTATAATATAAATACCCTTTTATTGATAATTGCCACAAATCTTCATACTAAGCTAAATCTTTGCAAGTCAGCAAAAGTAATAAATAAATTTTACCATTTCTTTCTGACATTTTCTTACATTTGCCAAAAAATCCAAAACATACACCTAGTATGTTTATTAGTTTTGCAAATCTCTCATCTATGACTGATAATAATTTTTTTAAGTACATTTACTATAGTGGTTAAAAATACTTCGCCACAATAAAAGCATCCTAATGATTAGATATACCTTATATAGTGTTTCATTAGGTTTATATTGATTTATCAGTTCCCATATTAATTGGAAGTTTTGCATTTTATGTCTTAATTAATTCTCCATCACTTGCTGTAATTTTTTGAAACTGATTTTAATAATAAATATTTACACATATACATATATGCATTATTAAATTCCTTGATACCAACTAAATTATAAATTATACTGAGATTTATAATACTTACGAAACCGCCGCGTGTGATCGGGGGTAATTTTCTTTTGCACAATTACAGGTTTTTCATTGCTTAATAATAGTAGATTTAAATAAATTATATATATATGTAATAGATATTAAACACATAACTTATACAATATATACCATTTATTTCTTCAAGAAAAATTATGTTAGAAGTATAAATCCCAAACTTATCATGTTAAATTAGGATATTCTTATTCAAAACATGACTAAAATATTTTCTTCATCTCTTTATATATACATATATAAAGAAACTCATTTGTAGATATTATAACATATTACTTTTAATCCATATATTATATTCAATGCATAAAGCAGTAAATCTAAAGTTATCCCATCCATTGTAGTTTGTTTAATAAGTCAGCCACAGCCTTTTAATCCGAAGATTGTTTATTAAGTCCCATACACATTACTATTGTGCCAAGCAAAGAAATCTGTTTTCTTTAAGTTGCTAATAACATATTTGTATCAGGAACCAATCAGAATACATCATTTATATTACGAAAAAAAGAGGGCTGCTTTTATCTATAACAGCATTCTTCAAAAATTCATGCTTTAATAAAAATTCAAATAAGTAAATTTAATGTTCATGAGTTATTCCAATCAGCAGTAGTGGTAGTCACTTTAACAGAAATAAATTCATCTTTGACATAGTATCAATATAACTAATTTGTTATATTTTGATTTATAAGTGTCAAACTAACTCCACCCACAACTTTGATACTATCCACTCTAGATAAATACAGTTATAATTATCATTAATCATTTATTAAACAAGAGATTGTCTCTAGACCAGATATAAACTTTACACCTTAATTAAAGATTAATAATTATAATTTATGATATCTACTTCAAATTGTGAGAATTAGTATTCAAATAATAATGACTTCTTTTACATGATGTCAGAACAGACTCCATAATACATCCGTTATTAATGTGAATGTGTTCTAGTTTTTGTATGGAGACTTCTTTAGTTAAGTGTTTGTATAATTAATTCACAGTTGTGCAAAATTTCACAACAGATCATTCAACTTCAGTGATGATTGGGTGGAGAATACTTTTCATATTCCATACATTCATGAAAATCTTTAAAAATGTGCAACCATAACTTTCCAATAATTATAAAAACTATTTATCTTCTGAAGTATAATAGTGGATTATAGTCTCAGGTAAAATGGACAAGTGTCTTTGTTTAACCAGTGTCTGTATCCAACCCTTAATAAAGAGAAAAAATCTCTAGCAAAAAAGTTGAAAACATCCATATTAAAAACAATAATGTAGTATGGATTTTAAAATACTTTGGAGTCCCTATCTCCAGACCAATTGTTTTCGAGCTTGTGACTTACCTCAGTGGAATGCTGGGACTCTAGAAACTAGATCTAAAATACTAACTAAAAAGTCAGCACTTATGAAACACATTTCTATCAACTTGAAAGCATGAACTTATCAGACACATAAATGTCTTCAAATCCAGCCTTACAAACCAGATAGCTATATAGGTCTGATTTCAGCTCAGTTACACCATATAGTAATAGTCTCTGCAATATATAGCATTGCAAAACCTTCAAAGGTACACTTAGAATAATTAAAACAAGTCATAAATTTTGTAACTTAACTTTTAAACTTGGCATTTTATGATCACTAGATGGAGCTTACCAATAGCTCTAATCAAGCTTTTATTTTATAAGTGCTGAAAGAGAAAAAATTCAAAATCTCTATTGGGGCCTCTATTGCCAGACCAATTGTTTTTAAGCTTGTGGCTTACCTCAAACCAATTGGTCTGGAGATAGGGACCATGATAAAGATTTTGAATTTTTTCTCTTTCGGCACTTATAAAATAAAAGCTTGATTAGAGCTATTGGCAAGCTCCATCTAGTGATCATAAAATGCAAGCTTAAAAGCGAAGTTATGAAATTTAATGATTTGTTTTAATTATTATATATATGCTTAGTGCACAGATAATGAAGCTAATAACAGTAAATAAAATAAATTATATTATACAATTATTAAAGCTGAGCACTTTTGGGGGGATTCATACTCCCATATTCATATCTACTAGAATTTTGTTAAAATTTCCCAGTACTAAAAAGTCAATTGCAAAAATAACTGTCATTGATTTTTTTCAAAAAGTGAATTCTTTTATTGATGCATCTAAGAATTCCAAGAATAGAAAACTCTAAACGGAATTGTACATATGCTTACTTTATTTATCTCCCTTCGTTTGATAAAGCATCATTCCAAAACTCTTATACTCATCTATAAAATGAACTTATTCAGAATAGCTATATTAGTCTCAAACATTGAACAACTCTTTGTCTCCAAATGCTGTTCCACATTCATCTCTTGAAAAGATGTCAAAGTTTTCATATTTAAAGAACAAATGAAAGATCTTTGTGTCAGCACTATTTCTTACAGTATCACCATTATCTTAGCTCATATTATAACTATTGTTAGATGAGCAATATACAATTAGAAAAACAGTGTAGTCAGTTTTTGGTGAGACAGATCATATTTAGATCATTTTTCCTAGATTAATCTGTCCAAACATGCATATATTTGCTGAACAAACCCACATACAATTTAAGGTCATGCATTATTAATTATAATTCCTTTCAGAAATCACAAATTGAGATCTCCTGTTCTCCTTTTCAATGAGTAACGTTTTATATGTTTAACATGTTAACAAACTAAAACAAAATATGTGAGCCTGAATTGTTTTGTGTTACAAAATAGAAATGTGCTCAGCATATAAATCTGTTTTTACAATTAAGACAGATGAGTGATGGAATGAGAAATTCCAGCCACCAGTCTTAAATGACTGAAAACTGTTTATGTGGGAAAAAGTGATAGAGGGGAAATGCACCATAAAGAAATATAAAAGACTTCTTACATCATGCATTAAACTTTAATAAATAATTTTTATTAATAGTACACTATTAGAAACCAGTCAACACTTAGACAATCCCAATAAAGATAACAATCAACAATCTTAAACTGTTGTCAAGGCAACTATCAAAATCTAGCTTTGCATAAACCAATATCATACCTTATGAATCACTAGAAAACATTTTTTGCATTAATCCACTTAGATAAATATACCCTTAATAAACTAAAATCAATATACAGTACATATATAAATGTTTAATGAGTTTGAATACATGCGTTAATATGCCTGGTGATGGGTGTTATTTTTCTTTATTAGTTGTTTGGTCTAAAGCACTTTTGATGCTGATGACAATAATCATAGCTATATTATTTCATTCAGTTTGCTGCCTTAATAATGATCATTTTTCTTTTTAATATATAAATGGCCTAATTTATATATCTCATCCGTTTGATAATTGTATGCTATTAACTTTTTTATTTATAATGCTGTTGCTATTTGTGATGTACAAACTTGTTTTATTTTTGTCTTTCAATCATTACATTCTAAATATACTAGTTTGATGTTTTGTGAATCGAAGCTGTGTCAATATTCTTACAGATAAACAATGAAGAATAAATAAAATTACATATATATGTGTGTGTAATAAATAAGTTAAACAACTCTTTAAATGGTACAGTGAATGACAAAAACCTTTCCAATAGTCCATAATGGAGGAATAACAAACGAGAAAGTCTTAATCAACAGACTCACTAATTGCTAGAAGGTGAGAATTTTATTGGTTTTCATCATTATAGCTAAATATCAGTTATGTCCAATATAAGATGGTTAGCTAGGTTGACTAGGAACTGGCATCTCTAGTGGTGGGAGAGGGATTAAGCCAATTTTGAACCTGAAAAAAATTCCAAGTTTTATCCAATCTGGATCTGAAACTGAAGCCATAGGTTGTGCAGACCTATGGCACTGACTTTTGTACCTTACATGGTTTAGTGCCTTGGGGAAATCTAAAGCTTAAGAGTTCATAAATCATGACTTAGTCCCTATCACTTTCACTGCTTAAGCCTTTTATGAAGTTAAATCACTAAACATCACATGATTGAGTACTCTGGTTGGCACAGGGTGGCACTACTGTATGGAGAGTTTTGCCTTCTTTTATGAACTTCTGAGTCATAAACCATTCATTTGTACTATTTTCTATACTTCGTTTATATATTAAAATAATATCGTCTTATTTTAAAGAAAGTTACTATTGATATTGCTTATTAATACTACTTTATATTTTTAAAAAATATAAAATGAGTAGAGTTTGGTGAGAGATTTCTTTTAGTAATACTAAAGAAAAAGCTTTATGAAAAAAAAATGCTAATAATCTATTGACTTCATTTTTTTTATACTTTAAGTATAAATATGGGGGATTTGAACACAGACTTTCATGTGCCCTTCAACTATCCACACTATCTCATACTACTGATACACATGACCACACACATGTAGAAAAGATAAATAATCACCAATATACATATTTCATGCTGAACCAGCATCGTATCCCACACACATATATAATCAGTGCTCAGTTTATATTAAGATATCAAATCTTCATGTTTTAATGGACAGGCTTCAATCTATTCCAGCCTCCAATTCTTCAGTCAGCCATACCATTGAAAATATGATGATGGAATGTCCAAATCCCATGCTGATACCAATATTATTGTTATGCCCATGTTGACCTCAAGTCACTCTGACCCCTCATGTATAGGACCTTATCCATTTAAATAATAGAAGAGGGATGGTCAGGATGCAGGCTTAGTGTGTAATATTTGAAATACATACATTCTTCATATACCCGGAGCTTAATTGTAAATATGGGATTGGACCATTCCATCATCAGATTTTCAATGGTATGGATGGTTGAAAAGTTGGAGTAGATTGAAGCCTGTCCATTAAAGTATGAAGATTTGCTATCTTAATATAAACTGAGCACTGATTATATATGTGGGCGATGATGATCTGGACCAACTGATGAATGCTGATTCAGCATGAAATATGTATATTGGTGATTATTTATCTTTTCTACATGTGTGTGGTCATGTGTATCAGTGATATGAGATAGTGTGGATAGTTGAAGGGTGAATGAAAGTCTGTGTTCAAATCCCATTTACAATTAAGCTCCAGGTATATGATGAATGCCTGCATTTCAAATATTATACCTTAAGTATTTTTTCTCTTTAATATTAAATTAATTTGCTAATATTGGAAAAAATAAATAAAGGCAACGAAAAAGTTTTCACTCTCTAAGAAATTGTCTTTAAAAAGGCATATTAATTGTTTTGTTATTTTATAGAAGAATTTTAAAATGTGTCAAGCATTTATGTTATTCGCTCAAACAAACTTTCAAACGTGGTAAAATATTTATTTAAAAAGAGTCAAATTCCAATTTTAGTATTGTATTTATTTTCAAACAGAGAAAACTCCAACAAACTACTATATTACAGAAAAGAAATAAACTTTTAACTTCATTTTTAATACTTTAAAATGCATGGAGGAAAAAAAAAACAAGAATAAAATAAGAATCTATGATATAACTTTAGGGGGTTTGAACTCAGACTTTCACACGACCCACCACTCTCAGTGCCATCTCATATTGCTGACCCACCTGATCACACACATATTGAAAAGATAAATAATCACCAATATACGTATTTCATGCTAAACCAGCAATCATCAGTTGGTCCAGATTACTATCCTCACACATACATATGATCAGTTCTCAGCTTTATATTAAAATAGCCAATCTTTATACTTTAATGGACAGGCTTCAAACTATTCCAACTCACAACTCTTTAGCCTTCCATTTCATTGAAAATCTGATGATGGAACGTTCAAAGCCCTTGTTAGTGCCAAGGTTGTCATCCTACCCATGTTGAGTATTGATCATATACATGTGTGTGGATAGTAATCTGGACCAACTGATGATTGCTGGTTTAGCATGAAATACGTATATTGGTGATTATTTACCTTTTCAATATGTGTGTGATCAGGTGGGTCAGCAATATGAGATGGCACTGAGAGTGGTGGGTCGTGTGAAAGTCTGAGTTCAAACCCCGCATATATTACATATATAAATGCAGGTTTAAGCCTGTACAATGTATTGATATAACTTTAGGAAACAATAAACAAATAGTTTGTTTAAAAAAAATAGGTAGTATTGTTATTAAATTGAAAACTTTGCTTAACTAAATTTACTGTCTATCTACCATATGTCGACATCAATTAATTTTAATAATTTAAAAAAGAGGTGATTGTGCAGAGGTGCCACATTCATCTAAAATGCTTAGGTGGTGGGATTTCAATCTAAGAAAAGTCAAATTTTGGTACTTGTGAGTTTTCCAATAAACCAAGACGACAGCCCCGACAGCACCATTGATCTGATAAATATACAGTTTCGGGACCCCAAAGAATGTTTACAAAAGTCGTATTTAATATTAACAATTTATTTTTTATTATTACTGTTATTTTTAAAAAAGAAATCATTATGGGAATAATTAATTACAATATTTACACTTTATTTTTTTTTTAGTTTTTTGTTTTCATTAACTGAGGGTTGCCTTGCAAGCAGTTGCTCCGGGTTGGCGGGTTCCCTTCCCGGCAGATGCTATGACACATGAAAAAAAAAAAAACTTATTAACAGAAAAAGAATTTTAAAAAATTGAAATAATGATTCTAAATAAAATTTATCAGAATTTATTACTTTTTTAAAATTTAATGATTTATTAATTTTTTTTAATTTAACAAGCTAATACAGATATAAAATATGCCATTTTATAAACATTCTGTTGGCCCCTGAAACTGTATATTTGTCAAAAATATAGGCTGCCATCTTGGTTTACCAAAAAATTCACACATACTCTAATTTTTTCAAGATCTTTGAATTTCTTTTTTGGCTATTATCTTTAACCAATTTTATCTTACTATCCCATATTAATTAGTGAATGGATATCTGGTTATTCTTAACTAGAAAATAAGACAAGGATAGAAATCTACTTAGACCTTCACTAATTATAACTGAGAAGCACAATGATTATCTTCTTTCCGATTTTGTGAAGAGCTGTTAAAACACTTTTTTTGCAGTGGTTTATTTATTGAAAAGAATGTTTTATTCTTTAGTAATTCACTATTTGAAAGCCTTATGTAAAAAGTGTTTATCAGCAATTGTATCTATTTAATCTCTCATGCTGAAATCTATTTGAGAATCTTATAAGAAAATATTAATTAAAAGTTAAATTTAAAACATAAAAGAATTCATTTTGCACAATAAATGACTTCATGGAATTGTGGTTGGCTATTTATATTCCATGTCTATAACCTAGAATTCAAGACTTATCTTTAAATGTTATCAGATCATACATAAGTTTAAGATTTTTTTAAAAGTATTTAGCTAGTCTTAGCGAGAAAATAATGATTCCAGATTAATCTCAATTTATCATATGAAGGGCTGAGCTCTAAGAGTGTTAGCTATTCTTAATTAGAAAATTGTGATCCCAGATTAATCAAGATTTATCAAATGATGTGCTGAGCCCATGGTTATCTTTAGTTTAACATCTCCATATCTGTTTAACAATAAACAAATGTTATGAATTTATTTTAGTTTTCTAAAATACTTTAATATCTATCTAATCTTAATTTATAAATTTATTATTAATCATGAAGTTGGTCCATGAATGTAAATAAAGAAGATATATGTAAAATAGACTGGCAAATGATACATCCAATATAAAATATAAAAAAAGTGTTTAATTTGAATTATTATTATCATTCTGTTGCAGAATGTCTTTCCAAATTTGGTCTGAAATTGCTACAGTATGGACTTATGATGTAAAGGCTACAAGCAGTATCTCATACTCCTTCTGTAAAAAGGATTTGGTTTATATAATTATCATTCCAAATTAGATTTTTTATCATAAGCATAAGTAGTACAATATTTATATTAAAAAATTAAAAAATATATCCATAAAAATAGAAAAATAAAATCACTTTTGTTTAGAATGATTTCTAACAGCTTTCGAATAATCAGTTATTATAATGAAATAAATTTTCTTGTTATTATTATAAGTATTATTTCAGTAAGTATTATCTATTTTTTTTCTTTTTTGGACTAGTGTAATCTTATATAAATGTTATGTACATTTAGCAGAAAAGGTAGACTTTTGCATAACATATACTTTTTCATGCTAAGCATAACTTTCAACATATACATGTCATATTCATGGCAACCTAAGTTACTTCAGTGCTCATGCTTTTATAATTTTTTAGTTATAAAGTCATGAACATTAAAAAAATTTAGGTTGCTATGGATATGTCATAGCTATGTCGAAAGCATGCTTAGCATGAATAAAATATATGTTGTATGAAAGTCTAACTTTTTCGATAAATGTATATGACATTTATATATATAATATTTGTCTTAAAATGTAGAAAAAATAATCACAATTAAAAAAACATGCAAAAAAATTATTTATCTTTAAAAACTGCAAGCAATATCAGATACTGCTAATCCTGAAAAAGGGGCATAAAACTTACGCAAGCTAAATTCAAATTAATTTGATTTTTGCAAGATATACGTATACATAGAAAGGGTACTGAGATGGACACCAACTCCACAACAAAAATCATATGAAATTAAGGCATATGAAAATTTTAATATCACCTTCTAGTTGTAGATATTGAGGATTAATACAGCAGATTTGATTCAGTTCTATGTAAATGATGATGATCAGTGGTAATCATAATGAATCCAATCATAATGAATCCATAGTTATTCCTTCATTCTATTGGAAAAAAATAGGTGTTATATTTAAAGTATGTTGTTATGCAATATGTAGAGTTCTATTATTCTATCAATATAAAATTGTTATTTTAAGCTATTATTTTTAATTAATCAAACTATATCGATACACCAATTCTTTTTATTTTCATTTGATTAATATCACTAATTTATTTGAATCTCTGACAAAGGACTATCTTTTATGCCAACGTACTAAAAAGGTTAAAAAAGATCATAAATTTTGATTTGGTGAATTTCTAGAACTAATAATAGATCTTAATGGAATATAATCCTAATAGATTGTTGCTCATTTAAAACTTCTTTTTTACATCATTCCAGAAAATTATATTATCTCATTTATCTGCCTCATATGTCCATACCTTTCTAGATCTTTTACAATCACTTAAGATTTATTTTAAAACTTCAATTATCTGATTATTTTATTCCAGAGAAATGTCTGATCCAACTCTACTCCAATCCTTTCACATTTTCAATAGTATCCTTTATACTTTCACCAATGTATTTATATTTGGCTCCTTATGGGTCTTCCTAACATACATCTCTTCATACATTATGGTTTGATCTCCAATATTGCCATCACTTTTTTATTAAGTATCTAAGCTTTAGGACTATAAGTAAGCACTTTATTAAATATTCAAAGAACCATTTGTTCCAAGTTTGGAATTAACTTTTTATCATGCAATTTCCATGTTATTATATGTACTTTATACCCCTGTCTAGATTTTGACTTATGACATTGATCAGTGATAAGTTTGGATTCACTAGAATATCAGAAACTACTATAAAGATAAGAATATATTAGCACTGTTATATAATTTCCACATATTATAACTGAACATTGGATTTGGAAAAAACTTTCCCCAAAGCATCTGTCATATGTAAACGAAGACAGTTGTATAAAATTATCTTGGAATTTATTCTCATGATTACATTATGACTTGGTAATACAAAAATATAATAAACATCAGTGAAACAAACTGCAATTTTTTTGGAAACTTTAAAATATCTACAATCATCACGATCATCTATTCCTATGCATACACAAGCTGTTAATACAATAGCAAACTCTCCATGCAGTAGTGCCATCCAATGACTATATAAATGAATGAGTTGATTGAAAATGTCATGTTTTCATGTCAGGCACATAGCTTTACAATTAACCAAAGAGGTTCTGGATGGTTTCTTGAGGGCTGCATGAGATCCTAAGATCTAGATGCAGTGCTGTCAGGTCCAAAGCTCTTCACCAATGAAAGCCATATTCTAGAATCTAGTCTAGGAATATTGGGTGGGCACTAGATAGTTTTTGCACAAACATTCTTGCATTCATTGATTGTTAAGACTTGCACTAGGTGGCACTACTATATATGGATAATTTGCTAGTGTGAACTTTTAAGTCATTGAATGACATTGTGCTTCATTCAAGAAATAATTTGGAATAGACTCCTGCCAGTAATAATATTTTACCTTGCTCACTCACACTTGATTCTCTCTTGATCATAAAACATCACCATGCAATTACCAGAAAATGGTACACATTATTACATAAAACAGGTAAACATCAGCAATCAATATTCTCCGGTTTTAGGGATTTTCTGGATTTATGAATTTTTCACATTTTAAGAATAGTTCTTTTGCTCTATATTTGCAAACTCCAACTCTGCTAAGATAAAAAAAAAACAGGCAACAACATTATAATTAGTTGTATTTATTTGTTGAATTTTAGAAAACATTTTTAGACTTAAAAAAAAATCTAACTACATCAAGCTTAAAATGTATTGTGACAGAATGAGGGAGTTAAAAGGAGTGAACCTGGAAAGATGGAAAATTATCATCACTTCAAAATATTTCAAATAATGTTAAAGTAATGTTTAACATATATATATTGTGCCCTTTTCTAGAGGTCAATGATGGTTATAAATGGTCAATTACTAAAAAAAATTTTAAAATTAATATTATATAGTATTTAAAATTATAGATTATATTAAGCAGTAAAATTTTTAATATGATATATTAAATAATAAATATTGTGATGGTGAGAATTGTATCTAATTCTATATTTTCTAAATTGTTTTTCAAAATTTTACATAATTATTTTATATAATATAAGTAACAAATTTATTCAGACAGTTAAAATCAGACTAAACACCGGAAATGACCACGTGACTGTCTGAAATATTCTATGTCTAAGTACTGGTTTAAATTAATACTAATAATTAAAATATTTAAATAGTATATTATGGAATTGGATGGAATTGCCACACATCATAATAAAAATAAGTAGTGTACATCTTTATTAATTATTGTTTCAAAATTATAATAGATAATAATTGATTTAAAAATAATAATTAGTTAACATTTAAGTCTATTACGTCATGATTTTAAAACTTTAGAAATTGTTTATCAATCCAAGTAGGAATTGACCAATAAAAAAATAGATCTTGGCAGACAACAAAAAATCGCGCCAACTAATTGTATAAACGGAGAGAACAAAAATGTGTTGACTCCAGAGCAGAGGTAAAATTTTAAGCTCTCTAAATTTTTTTTTTCTTCAATTTATTAGTCAATTTTATTATAATTTTAATAATATCTTTGAAAGAAACCAACTGACAATTTAAAAATCATCTGAAGAGAATCTTAGAATAAAAGTTTTTAAAAAAGTTTTTCATAATAATGTTTCACTAACTTTATAGTAACCTGCCAGTGGATTCTATCGAAATATAATCGGAGTTTTCAATAGAAAATGGATAGATTCTTAAAACCAAGTTGTAAATTTTATAATATTCCAAATATGTTAATGTTATTCGTTGATATAGTTTATATAGCGTATCACTATGAAAGCTGTTTTCATGCGTATAAAATCAATGAAAGGACATTGTGCGCAAAGTTAATGAAGATAATGGAAAATAAAAATAAGTATTATTCGTATAAGAATAAATGGACAAAAGGAATTTTAATATTGAAATAGTTTGAATTGCTTTCTTTAAGATGACTTGAGAAAATACTTTAGAAAAATAGTTAAAGATCGGAAGTAGTGTATATAAAATAATAATGAATGAAAGTGAAGTTTACCAAGGAAAACACTTGCCTAAAGAAAAAAAAAATTTTACAGAAGAGAAATATAAAATATTGGATCCATGGAAAACGCAATTGGTACCGTAATTATTAAATAATTGTAGTTTAACTAGAAATAAAGATGCATCAATGCACCGAGGTAATATTCGCCAGAACATTAAAAAGCTTCGTGGGATAACTAAATAAAATGTTTTCTAATAATTTTGGATTAAACACTAAAACTAAAGATCGTCTAAACAGTTTATTAAATGAACTAATTTATTTAAAACTTTAATAAGCAGAAAGGAGAACATTCGGATAAAAGAAAAAATAATAAATATTATGGGACTAACCAAGATTTACCGTCAGAAAAATATGTGATTATGGTTTGAATTATTTTCTTTACTAATCTAAGTTAAACATTAAGTTTTAGATAGCGATAGGGAAAACAAAATACATTGATTCGTAATATAACATTATATGAAATAATATGTTTTGATTTTGAATTTTAAAATAAAATTGTATGTATGTGGAAATTTGTATATTTGCGATGCTCGAAGAGAAAGAAGCCTACTACGAACTCTGATAGGAAGATAAAGATTGTTTTTGGTAACATTTATAATTATTAATGATATATAATGTATGTTTTATTTATTTAGATCAGCTGGGAATCGAATGAATGTAGCGCAAAAGTTTTATTGTTATTATTGTTGTAAAACGCATTTTGAAAACAACACTTTAAAACACTTTGAGATGTGATTAGATTTTTAAAAATATGCATACGATAATCATTTTATGTGTTATTAATATAGTTCAATATAACTGATGGTTATGTGATATTTTCTGTTAATTTTCCGATTGGGATATTTAAATGTTATTTTAACAAAACGTAGATGTTGAACCTACAGTGTCATAAAGCAAGACAAATTGTTCTTATGGAATAGGGAAATGTTTTATATTAGCGAATTTTGTTTATTGTTTTAAAAGGTAGTTAGTATTTTATCGATGTTGGATACAGTAAAAATCTCGAGAGATAGTTTGGGTAGTGACTTGGTAGTACGTGGTGATTCGGAAACCAAGAGGATGTATTAAAAACTAGGATGCTGCAGGGAATGAAATAATAAGTAGTTTTAGATGTTAATCAGCATAGTTAACAAAGCCCTATGACTGGTACACATGTTGTCTTGGACAGTGGTATTTTATATATTTTCTTATGAGTCGTACTAGATGTTTGGTAAAGCTGAGTAAATAGCTGCCACATCATGCTTATCGCCAAGGTTATTAGACAATGAATGTCGGACCTATTCACACTGTTCCATACATTTTGAAGTATATTGCGGATAAGTTATCTATCTTCCCGATATCCTATACATCTTTCGCTATCTTTATCTGTATTTCTTGCAACTACATCGTTATATGATAAGTCTATTAAAAGGGAAACAATAGATATTTTAGAATATATGTCATGCTATTATTTGGAATAAGAATAGTTAAGTATTAACGAAGAGTAGATTATGATTATTAAAAGAAAGATGCAGATATCCTAAGAAAGGAAGGAGTTAGAGAATTATTTTAATTCTTTTTAAGAAATGAACTATAATTTTATAAAAGTATATCCAAATAGAAATATACAAAAATATTAAATATAATTTCACGTTTTCTTATTGTTAATTATATATTTTAAAAAAATATAAGTATTGCATATTTAAAAAATACAATAACATTCGATAATTATAGTATATGTGAAACTGTAACAGGTGATAATTAAACCCGTGTTATAGTATTATACATGAGTATGGCTTATGGAATAAACGTATTATAGTTTACGAGCATTGGTGAATAAACGTTAAAAGTAATAATAATATTTGAATAATATGAGGAGTGACTTATATAAAGTTACAAGAAAATGTAATTTTGTTTTAAAAACCATATTGATTGTAAAATTATGATGTTATAAATGATGTTTATCCACATAGATAATTTATAATACAGTAACTTTAATATTAAAAGGTAAAGAATGGTGTTACCCATAAAATAGTTAAAATAAGTGATATGATAAACCTAATGAGAAATAAATAAATAACTTTTAAAAGGCATAATAAGTTTAATTAATGATAAAAGAAACATAAATGTGTATAATTCAGTTATAGTAGTGTAAAGAAAAATGAGGATATCTTTTGTAAATAGATGTAAATAGATTTGTTTGTTTTATTTATTTTTATTGATGTTAATAAAATTTTAAAATTTGTTATTAAAACTTGTGTCTGAGTTTTGTTTTCTCTACATCATTGCATGAATTCACAGAGTATGTTCACAACAATTAAACTAAGTATATGATTGTTTGCACAAAAGATAAATAGAGAAGTATGTTTAATCTTAAATATTTATTGATGTTCTTGTAATTAAATAATTATAAAATTGCATTGCGTTACTGGTTATCAATCCATTATCATAAGATTTTGCTAAATTATATGCTATTAGTTGCCACTTGCTTTGTTTATCAGATTATCTAAAAACTGCCACTTATTAATTTATTTATTACTTAAAGATAAAAAAGGGGATATTGGATTATTAACTAATTTATTACGGTTATAAATTTGCGATGAAAGAAAAGTTGTACTAGTTGGATTAGGCAATAAAGATTGTGATTATTATTGTTTTATTATTAATCTAATTTCAGAGTAGTAGATTATGACATAAAATCCCTTATCATATTTTGCTACCATATGTTATTAACATATGAATAAATTTAAGAACCTGAGATTATTTCATTTTGAGCTAGATGATTTCTATTATTGTTATTAGAGATAAAAGATTAATACTTTAATTGTTAAATGAGTCTTAGTGATTAGAAGTTGCGGAAGTCATAAGAATACTATGTAGTTATTGTATGTAATAGTAGTATAAGGGGGGATAGTGTTCTTATGCCATTGAGGTGGTATCCTGTGGGATATTGTCTCAATGTAATCTACCTTGTCACCTGTATTTCCACTTCTAGTCTCATGAATTCCTGAATATTTATTTGAGTTAGTTTAAAACAGAACCTACGTTAATTTTAAGAAACTTGAGCTAGTAAATCATTTAATTGAATATTTCATTAATTATTGGAGCTAGAACCTGGTCAGGTGATTTTCACTATATTGTATTTATTTGGGGGAAGTGGAGATGCAGGAACGGGGCGGTTAGATTGGCCTGATTTGTTAGAAAAGGGAAGATTGTGGCCCTCAACGTGATTGGCCAGAGGTGTAGTGGAGCTACACGCGAGGACAAAGGTTAGAATATATATATATATAAAAGAAATGTTACATATTAAAAAGAGCATAAGATCCTGAAATCTCTGTGAGAGATCAGCCAGTTAACTCTTTAGAGCAACTCTTATAAACATAATTAACTATATCCAGCATTTTCAATAAGCACTTATAAAAAATTATCAAAAGAAATACCATTCATCATCATGAATAATCAATCAAAATACATCAATACAATAAATTAACAGTTCATCTTGTGGCTGGATTTGAACAATACAAAATATAAATCAACAGTCAATCTGGTGACTAGATTGGAAATGGGTCTTCTACAGACTAGGCTAACTATCGAGCCTTTGCCAGCTTGTGGCAGATTATTGAAATCATTAATTTGGATACCAACTAAGTGCTAATCCATTGGAATACACAACCATAAAAACATAACACTGGGCCATTAAAACATTCTGATCATCATCAATGCTCTAATTTGGCCATTTAGTACCATTAATGCACTGGCCAACTATAAACTTAATTTCTAAGACTAAATTGCATGGGTTTTAAAGAATATAATCTCAGCACCAAACAGGATATATCAATTCATCATCATCAATGGATGCCCAAAAGCACTAATATACATCCCCATTCATATAATCATCATTGTGCATGAATCTAGCTCAATGAACATGAGATCTATAACTGTTACAGTGATCAAGAGATGATGCAAATATACAATATTCTAAACTTGAGAATTATGTCACTGGAAAAATTTTAACAATGAAATACAAGTTTATTAATAACAATAAAAATGATTTTAAGGACTTTAGAATAAGGCTATATACATATAAATCAAGGCTTCTGATTTTGAATAATCTACAATAACAATTATCACATTGTGATTTACATATATGTGATTGACAATATCTAAGTTATTACAGTGATTTATATATATATTCCATTAAGTTCACTTAAAACACAATTAGCACATAGATATGTGGTGAACATATTTGAATTGACATTTAATAATAAAATAAATGATTAAAATTTTACATATAAGTATCTGACAGACATTGGTATTTGCACTACAAATGACATATATACTCACACATACATGCATGTGTGTGTAATTTCTGAACATATTTGACTTGCTATAAAATAAACATTTTTGGTTGTCACTTTTAAATGAGATAAAATACCAATAATATAAAAAAAGATTAAAAATTACATATATGTGTTGATTAACATAAAATTAAAATTTGGTCTATTACATTATGATTTGCATATATGTTTCAATAAGTTAACATAAAACTCATTCAGCATATAAAATGTACATGTTTGAATTGACACTTAATAATATAAAAAAAGATTAAATTTTACATATATGTGCTTACTTGACACTTATTAATATATACACACACATACATATGCATGCATGTAGTTTCTTAACATATTTAAACTGTTCTACAATATTACATGATTAAACTTTTAAATTATATTTTTAATAATACAAATACCTATGCTAGGTTTATTAAAACGTATATAGAATTGCGCAGATTATTAACATAAGAAATTTAATTTTGTCAAAACAATAAATGTTAATAATTTTTATAATTATCAATTCCATTTTGAATATACATAAAATTTACATACATACATGTCTATCAATAAAAAAAACCAGTTTATCAAATTCTATTACAGCTTTCTTTCTTTTTTTTTTTTTTTTGACAGTTTATAAAAGTTCTTTTCTTATTGAAAATAATATCAGGTTTTAATTGATTATTGTTAATTATAATGCTTTTAGAATCATCAGTAATAGTTGATAAGACACACATGCTGCATGATGGTGTTGTTGCTATGCAAAAACTATAAAATATGAACCTTTCCAGGCCATATTTATTTTGGAGTTTCTTTGTTTTTTCTTATAAAAAACCCCACAGAATTTGTACTTTTTCAATATTTTTTTTATTAACCTCAACAAATTTAGAACAAAAAATATCAAACACAGAATTTGTAGTTTTTAAAGGTCTTTTTTATTAACATCAACAAATTTACAACTTATTACATTTTTTTTTGTTGGGTTTCTTTTTTTAAATGTAAACCTTAGTATGCTTTTTTTATTATCATCAACAAATTTTCAACTTATTATGGTTGCATTTTTGTTTTCCTATTTTTGTTTAAAAAATAAATCTTAAAGTTAGTAACCTTTTTTTTTTGGTTTCGCTTTTTTTTTTTCAAATAACATTAACAAATTTAAAACTTATTATGTTTTTTCTTTTTTGGTTTTACTTTGTTTTTTTTTATTTTTTTAAACCAACATTAACAAATTTAAAAGTTATTACAGTTTTTTTTTTGGTTCCTCTTGAAATGGGATTATTTATCCATCATCCCGTTTCACCTATGTTCCATCATAGTATCTGTTCCACCAGTTCAAACCCTCACAGTCCATGTATATAATCAGAATAATTTATTGATGTATAATAGCGCATATTTACATGTATGTGCGGATATGTGTGCACATTTAATATATTAATGTCTGTTTGCATATAATACCCCCCTCCCCGCCTTCACCGCCCGTTTAGACCCAAACCCAACTCAAACCCAAACCCCTTGCCCCGTGTGCTTATAACGCGGGGTTTCCCTTCAGCTCGCCGAACATAGCTATTCTACAGTTAATGTATAGTTTTTTTTCTCTAGATTTGGAACGGTCTTCTGTACGATATTTAAGTTGCCCAACAGACAGAAGTGGTTACCTAGACTCAAGAGTAATAAGGTGGAGGACACAAAAGGTAGATTAAATAAAGTGTTTAATAAGAACAATATAAAGCATATAAATATAACGTTCAACAGTATGGTAAGACTTCCATGAATCCTCTGGTAT
Organism: Epiperipatus broadwayi; assembly: GCA_028023455.1. Classification (NCBI taxonomy): domain Eukaryota; kingdom Metazoa; phylum Onychophora; class Udeonychophora; order Euonychophora; family Peripatidae; genus Epiperipatus; species Epiperipatus broadwayi. Next base: position 4,347,884 of record JAQFVV010000095.1, read on the forward strand.
TTAGCTACTAGTCTTTAACAATCATTTTATCTCGTGAACAAACTCATGCCAATAGCTGTGTAGTTAGATGACTGACGGGTGGCCAAGAGAATCAGAGTATTGAGCATTGAAAAGATATTTATCAAAAGGGTTTTACTAACTTATTTTATTCGAATAGACTCGAGCCGTTACGTAGATGGACAGTTGGAGGTGGTTTTATATAAACACGGCATGGAAGATAGTGTCTGGTGGTTGCCTGTTCAGGCCCTACAGTAATCGCTGCGGTGCATTAACCCCCACCAAAATTACAAAAATAATTAATTATTTACTAAACTTCTGTTAGGAAATATTAAATTATAGTTTTTCTATATTATATAAAAAATATATATATTTAAATTAACTTAATTGATTATATGCAAACAGAAAAAAAAGATTTAATTTACAACGAAATAAAAAAATATTTAATTCAGAAAGAAATTTACTTTTAAAATATTTCATTTTGTCGTTTTAAGATGGGAATATTATATTGCATGTTTTTTTGGAAAAAAAATTAATTCATTTATAATTATTTTTATAATTTTTTAAAATACAGTTAAAAGAAAAAAATTTATGAGTTAAAAAATTATAAAAAAAAATGTAATTTATTTGATTATCAATTAGCTAGAGAAAGTTAAAAGTTCGTTAAAATTATCTTCTTTTTCATCGGCTTGCTTTTGATTGATATTTCGCAGTAGGGGATTTGAAATTATTTGAATTGTAATTTGGAGATTGGAAGTGGAAACTATGAACAAAAAAATAGAAGAAGATTCAATTTGGAGGCAAGATCAGCTCCTTCCTTACCCTCAAATTGTTTCAGGTGGTTTTAAAAGTTTAGAATTACTCTAGAGTGAGTGTGTCTTATCTACTTCTCTCAATAAATTAGAATAAGTTTTTCTAAGATGACGATTACCTTTCGCCTGGTTTTGTGTTTAACTCCTCCTACTTCTCTAGCTTCCACATAGTTGTAACATTAATTATGTTCCATTGTCTTTTCTTTGATATTTTTAAATTGAGTAATTAAAATCTAATTTCTTATCTAATTTGAATACAATTTAATTACTCTTATTTGTGTAATTTAGATTTTAATTAAAAAGATCAAAGAATGTGACTTTTGATCAGTATTTTTAAGATTTGTATAATTTTAAAAAGCAAAATTTAAAAAATACGAATGAACTTTAAATTAAATTGTATAAATCAAAACTACGAAATAATATTATTTATGGTTTGTGCATTTATATATGGAATCTTAATATTGATCTACAAAACTTAAAATATATAACTAATTTTTATTATGATAAAATAAATCTATGGAGATAGTGGTTGAATTAGTATTAAAAAAAAAAAGATCGTTCTTATTTCTTTCAATATATGCAGTTATAAATTTAAAATTAATAAAATGATATAATTAAATTAAGTTGTGTGAACATTATTATATGTGTCTAACCACTTACATATATATGTGAGAAGATGTAATGCAATAGATTTAAAGAAGCATTACATTTCTTTTAAATTAATAATATAAATTTGAAATATTCTCAGTTAAAATTCTTTATTTAAATGCATTGGTATATAAATTTCAATTCCTGGGATAATCTTACACACATATATAATAAAATGTTTACAAACTTAAACTCTTTTAAAAGAAAGTTATCTGCTTTTATTAAAAACAAAGTTTTCAATTCTTGGGAAACCATCTGTAAGCAATCAGCAACATCTGAAATCAACCTATCCTTAGGGTCTTATAGACATTGGCCCCGCTTATGTATTTCCTATTTAGTATATTCATTGCAACTTTTGAACAATAATTAGAAAACAATAAATTTCTCAAGATAGCAATTAATGAAACTTGGGATTAAAATTTTAAATACATTTTAAAAATAAAACCTTGTCTATTTCTTAAACTCTAAATGCTTGTTAAATAATAACTTATTCAGTTATTATTCTATTACTTGCTAATATTTGTTTTATATATGTTTACTTTATAACCCACCTGCATGTGTTGTTCAATGCACTTATGTTTATTTAATCTATATTTAAGAATTAAAATATAATAAATTATAAACAATGTGTTGCGTATCATTCGTAGTCCATTCCAAATCTTAGTTAAATTCTTAATACTAGTGTTAATTATTAATGTATGCATCAACAAATTTCACATTTATTACAGTTTTTTTGGTATAAATAAATTTAAAAAACTAGCTGTTCACAGCTACAGTAATATATCAGATGTATAGCTTGAACAAACTGGTTGTTAATTGCAAGAGTCAAACATCTAGGTTTTCCTGCACCGTGTTCTTTGTCTTGTTGAGGTTATCGAGAATACATTATTTGATACATTACCTACTTCAAAGTATTGTTCAGACATACCCTTTGACAAGGTTTTGCATCTTAAAACTTGATTACAGAAGTTAATTATAAATAAAGTTTAATTTTTTTTACTGAAATCACACGATTTGACTAAGCAATAATTTACGATTTATATATAATTGTAAGACATGCACCCTCACACAACACAATAAAAAAGTGTGAAGTGTGCAAATTCACAGAAATAATTTACTGTGATGCAATAATGCTGCCTGCAATGTGTAGTACAAGAGAACTGTTGTATACATGTAACACATGCCCACGAAAATACGTTCAGTCACATAAATGGCATTTTTATGTGTTTTAGCACATAAATTGTGCCAATACATGGTGTGTGTGTTTAATCAACAAATACCAAATCATCTTTAAATTATTCTAAAAAGATGTTTTGGTTAATAAATTCGATCATTTCATTCAGTCAAAAATTTACTTTTGTTATTTTTTAAAAAATAGATTTTAACATAATACACGTGAGTCTCTTTTTGTGGGGATTTTTTAAATGTGATTTTGAAGTTATGTGTTTCATGTTTCTTCTTAATATCTTTTTATGTGTTTTTTTTTAATGTAAAAAAGAAGTTCATCTTTCACTTAAAATCGGGATTTCCCCATTTTATATACATGCATTAATTTTTACATATTTTAAATGCCTATTGGGAAAAGATTTGGCAATAAATTTAGATACCATAGAAAATTTAGAAAAAGATAATGAAACAGAAGTGAAATACTTGTATGTCTGTGTTATGTATGTATATGTTTATATTTTTTATACACATATATACAAGGAGAAACTTTTAGATAGAAAAAAGTTACAAATAAACATATTTAAGAACTTTTAATTTCTGCTTAAAAAGAATATATCTTTAAAAGTTTTTAAATATTTTTACTTGTAACTTTTTTCTGACTAAATGTTTCTCCATGTATATATGTGTATGAAAGAAAATTTAACCATTAGTTAATATTAACACACTCATGGAAGCATGTTATATATGTGGAAGTGCATTTTCTAACAGCTAGACATAGCATTCTGGATATCACAAGCTCCATAAACAATTAGTAAAATAATCATCTCAAAGTTTATTTACTAATTACATTGTTGACAAAAAACCATTAACACAGTATGAGACTGAAGTTGACACTAATTGTATTTCCTCTTGTGATGAATCTGATGTCTTACTAGTTCCCAAACAAACTACATATTGTCAAATAGTGATAATAATTAAAATATGTATAAAAATTGTAAAATAAATTACACATAAAAACATTGTTTTGAATAAAATTAAATAGTTAATAAAAAAAAGTTTGTCTTGTATTAATTTTTTTCAAGTATTTGAAATTTTTTATTAGTCATACTTTTTTTTTTTTTAATGCAAATGTTTAAGTAAATTTACCTTGTTGCTTTGGTTATTTACAATTTCTAAAAATTAATGAACATATCCCACATTTTTCAAGGTAAGTTAAGTTTATTTTTGTGTGTTTTTTTTAATGCAGGTTTTCTGTGGAAACTATCTGCCACATAAAAAGAGACTCAGCTGTATTTTTCTATATATGTCTCATGATCATGGGTTGCTTCTCTAAAAGATTTTAAAATATCTTTTAAATGTTATTTCTGATTCTTAGATTTTTTTAATCCAAGCAGAGTTATTTATTTGTGTTACTCTTTTTCAAACATATGGAGTTTAAACAATTTAAGATAATACTGTTCTATACTATATATTTCACTTTTTTAGAATGTCATTTTTAAATGAATTATTTAAAAAACATTTAAAATTTAGTTCACATTATATATAACACTACTCACCATTGTATATATGTTTATCTGTGATTCTCTGCATCTAGATACATCAGCATATGTATAATTACTTCTTCAGCAACTAATGGTTTCTCTTGATGGAGACCAGTCCAGGTAATTGTCAGCCTCTGGAGAGGTATAATTCAGGTAATTTGTTAGCATGGGGAAAGTATAATCAGGTATGTTGGTATTCAATCAGTTCCCCACTATATAGCATTTGATGAGCTTCAGGACAGAAAACTTTTTGTATTTGATAGACCTCAACAAGCAGTTCTCTTCTTTGCACACCTCTACAGCTATGAATTTCAACACAAAAAGTGAGTCATTTCCTCCGTGTGGATTCAAACTCCACCATTAAACTGAAGAAAATCTGCTTCTTTGCATTCTTACATCTTCATGCAGTCCTCTGCATAACTCTGCCAGTTTTTTTGGCCAGCTAAAACCAACTGCTGAAAACTTCAACAAGCTGTAACAAAATATTGTAACTGAAAACCATACTTTGCAGCTGGCCAATTTGGCCACTGTTTCTCAAAAATATTAAAATGAAATTTTGCTACCCAGCTACTTCTCTAAACATTGTTAGCCAAACTGAACTGATATTTTTATCAGACCTTTTTATAAGAGTCATCTAGGTGATAAAAACACCTTAATTGAAAAGTTTTTTCTGTTTAATCCTTATCTTGATTAAAATCAATTTTAATCTTTTCAAATCACTTTTAATTACAAGCTACTTTTGGAACAACTTTGAAATATTATCAAAAGTGTGATCGATATGTTTTTACTTTAATCATTTGGAATTTTTAATCTACAAAGATTTTTAAAAATAGATAAAAGAAATGTATACAAGCATTATTCCAAAAATAAATTATGCTTGTTTTTAAATTCAAAATCAGAATAAAAATCTTAGTTTATTTAGACCTTTTTAAATGTTTTAATTTATGATAAAATTCTGTTTTATATCCAGAGTTATTCAACCCTTTATTTATTATTTTTAGTCCCAGAGAATGTAGAAAAATATCTACAAAAATATATGTCTGTGCTTATTTCTACTTTTTCTTTCAACTTTATATATATTTGTGCTCACATAGTATGTTATTGTGTGCCATATAACAGTCCTGTTATAGTATATTTATTTTTTTTAAATATTTAGACTTTACTTTGAATAAAATTTTAACAAGCTTAAAGCATTTTTTATCATAATTATTATTTGAAGTAATTAAAAAACTTTTAAAAATAAAAGTTTAAAAATTTTAAAATATTAGCATTATATATTTTTTATTTTTGTTTTTAGGGAAAATCTTTATTAACATAAAACAATTATTATATGCATTTTTAAAAAAGAGTTGTTTACATATGTTATTTATAAAGTCCATCTGTAATAAAATAATACTTATTTTAGTTACTTTAATTTATTACTTCTGTAACTTACATGAAGACATACCAGAGTTTAACCAAATTGCTTCTGTTATTTTTATTTGTAAAAATCTGGTGCAGTTATTAAAGTATTTATTCCAATCATTATTAAGTTTTTCTAAACAATTAGATTTTTTAATATCAAAATAATTTCACAACTTACTGTCCACATTGTTTTTAGAGGGTGTAACAATATCACTGCATGGTAGGGGTGAAATCTTTTAATATTATTTCTTATTTCTCTTTTTAAATTTATAATCATACCACAGAACTTTTCCATTTCAATACATTACTCGGAATTATTTGTAAGGACCCTCATAATGAATCATTTTAATAAACTTGCAAATATAATTTTACTTTTCATTTGTCAATGCGCATTCATTCAGTTTGATAAACGGAGAATTTCACTTTCATCTGATTTTTAATCGCGTATATTATAAATAAATCAACATTAATATCTAAAAAGGATGAAATTTACTAACAATCTTGATTTATTTACAATATATACCAGTTGGAGATCAGACAAAAGAGGAATTCTCTTTCTATCAGACATGGACATTGATAAATGAAATGCAAAATTGAATTTGCAAGTTTATTAAAATGATTTGTTATGAATCTACCTGAAAATTAATGAGAATGTTCTGAGATGTAATTATAATCCTAAACATCAAATATTTAAGCAGTAGTAAAAATTATTGGTTGTATTCTCATCCTTGGTGTTCACGTTAAGATGGTGTTGATGCTAATCAAAAACATATACATATAACAATTCCGGGCCGGACCTAAATGATCGATTTGATCTAAAAAGATCTGATTTCGTAGATTTGTAATAAAATATTCTACTAACTAATACTATTATATGATGTTAGTTTTTTTCATTTTTGTAAATGTTTATTAATCTTATCTTGTTTTTGACTTTGTGTGTGTGTGTCTTTAAAGTTACGGTGTTTTTCTAATTTTTTTTTTTTACTTTACTTGTGTCTTTTTAAAGTTACGGTCTTTTTTTTTGCAAGAGTAAATCAATAATTTTATTCAAAAGCAAGACGTAATAAGTAAATGTTTATTAATCTTATCTTGTTTTTGAGTTTGTGTGTGTGTGTCTTTAAAGTTACGGGGCTTTTTCAAATTTTTATTTTTTTTTGGACTTTAGGTGTATCTTTTTAAAATTACGGTATTTTTTTTGCCAAGAGTAAATCAATAATTTGATTCAAAAGCAAGACGTAATAAGTCAATATTTATTAATCTTAGATTGTTTTTGAGTTTGTGTGTGTGGGTGTCTTTAAAGTTACGGGGCTTTTTCTCATTTTTTTTTGGAGTTTAAGTGTGTCTTTTTTTAAAGTTACGGTATTTTTGGTCAAGAGTAAATCAATCATTTTATTAAAAAAGCAAGACGTAATTCTAAATCTATCAAATGTAACGTAATTTATATACTACAATTTAGAATTGATACCCAACTACTATTAGTAAGGACCATCATTAAAAGACTCGATTGAAAAATGATACCCGACTAATTTCCGTTTTTTTTTTTGGGGGGGAGGGGACAGTAATGAATCAGAAAGTGGTTGTTTTTGTTAAGTCTGTCTATATAAAAAGAGTACCATTATTGAAATACTAAATTTAAAATGATAGCCAACTAATTTGCATTTTTTTTTTGACAGTAATTAATCAGAAAGTGGGTTTCTTTTTTTTTGGTAAATCTTGTGTATATATAAAAACAAACAAATCGTAATTCAAAGACTCCATTGAAAAAAATCAAACCCCAATGAATTTGCTTTTTTTTTTTTAAAGACAGTAATTAATCAGGAAGTGGGTTGTTTTTGTTAGTGTGTAGATATAAAAACTAATCTTATTTTGAAATAATAAATGTAACAAAACAAAAAAAAATAATACCCGACTAATTTTATTTTTCGGACAAGTAATTCCTAATAATTAGACAGTGGGCTGTTTTTGTTTGTGTGTATATATATAGCAAAAGTAACTGGTCATGGATGAATTCTCACGAAAATGGTACTTTTCGCGTGATCCTTTATTTTTTTTCCCTTTTGCACTCTTAAAAGCAATTTTTGAGGGTTACCTCTTCATAATGGAATCTTCAGGACATTATTACTAAACTTACAACAGTAAAGTAAATTACAACACATTAAAAAAAATAGACGTCTTATCAAATTTAAAAAAACTATGACTGCTTCAAATACACACACTCTCACCCGAAACTACAGAGAGAATAGATATTCTACTATTACAAGAAAATGATGAACAAAATCGACTACTATGGCAACCAATCAAGGCATTTCTTTCTCTTTGCTTTTAGCATAGAAAAACAGCCATAACCAGTAGCCGTCAGGAACTCTTTCTGTGTTTTATCATAGAAAGAAGTCTCTTTGTGTTGGCTTCTGTCACCGCCTCCTCCGTCCAACATAACATGAGGACTTTTCTGCATTTATAATGTAGAAAAATTCCTCTTTGGTTGGGTGAAGGTCGGTGAAATGGTATATTTTTAGGAATTTATCTAGAAGTAACGACATCTTAAGGCGAACACCAAGGATGAGAAAACAACCAAATTACTTACCTGCTGTTGAAATTAGTAATAATGAATTTTTAAAAAATATATGAAACATTAAGGTGGTTTGATTAATTTGTGAACTAAGAATGTCACTAAGTTTCAACCATTTCCAATATCATTGTTGATATATTTACAATATATATGGTTGGAGGGCAGATAAAAGATAATTTATTTATCAGATGGAGTGAAAGAGCACTGATAAATGAGAAATAAAATCCAATAGATAGGAAAGATCCACTCTGCAGGAAAATTATAAAATTATAATTTCTTTATTGATCTACAGCTTAGCATTGCTTTCGACCAGGTGGATCATATTTGTAGCACTAAGATAGGTATATAGAAACAGAACCTGTAGATTAATTAGTATACTTGTGTTTTTTTCATGTGTCAAAGCATCGGCCGGGAAGTGAATCCGCAAACCCAGGACAACTGCTTGTAAGGCAGCTGTGCTGACCACTCGGCCACCAACGCTTGACAATTATTATACTAGATTGTAAATTTACATATATCATTTGCATGATAATGTGATGCGTGAGACTTTTTTACATATTGTATGCGTGTTATTTGTGATAAACTATGCCTCTGTATTTTCTTGCATCCTAATTAACTTTTATGTTCTCTCTTCTACATACCTATATTAGTGCTATGAATATGACCAGCTTGGTTAAAAGCAATGCCAAGCTATGAACCTGTAAAGGAGTTATAAGTTTATAAACATTCCTGCATAGTGGATCTTCCCTATCTATTGAATTACAAACGAATAAAAAGTAAAATTGTATTTACAATTTTTTAATGATTCATTATGAGTCTGCTTAAAAATAATATCCGATTAATATATTTAAATGAGTAAACCACTAAACATCACAATTACCATTTCTTATGCTTGCACATAACTGTTATAAAAATAGGCACTGGATGGCAGTACTGTATGGAGAGTTTTGCCTGTTTTTATAACAATTATGTGTAAGCATAAGAAATGATGATCATGTGATGTTTAATGGTTTAACGCCAATCCTTCCTAATAAGATAGTGATGGCTATAGTTGTTAAAGAACCAAAGACACCAAATGAGCTATTGAGCTTAGATTGAAAATATTATTGTTTTCAATTTTATTCTCATAGTTTTGTAGTTAAGTAGAGATAAAAGATGGCTGCTGGAGGGTTGCATTAGATCCTAAGATCTAGGTGCAGTGCTTTCACATCCAAGGCTTCTCATTGGTGAAGGCCACAAGCCAAAAACTAGTCTGGGAATATTGGATGAGTAGGAACTAGATGGGGATTTTATGCACAGGCCTTCTGGCATCCATTGATTACTCTGGCTGACACTGAGTGGCAATACTGCATGGAGAGTTTTGCCGGTTTTTATATTTAAATGAGTATGTACAGTGATGTGATTATAATACTACACGTTACATATCTAAGCAATAGTAAAAGTTATTTATATGCTGTTGAAGTTAGTAATATTTAATTTTAAATTTATAGAGAGACGTATAAAATACTTTTGATCTTATAATTTTAAATGCACATATTCTTCAAACAAGTGAATAAGTCTCTTCTTTTATCTTACAAAAAAATACATAAGGGTTCTAAATACATATTTAACCTACCATTTAAAGAAACCTCTGTCGGTAGGAAACAATGTAATAATTTGAAACTAAATTTGATACTAGATAGTGAGGATTTTTCAAAACCTTCATCACAGACACTTCCGTCTAAGCATTAGGACATTGAAAAATAAAATAAACACATAAATTTTTCTGAGAGTTGAGCTAAAAAAAATTTTCTATTTCAATATTTGGGATTTTTAATTCTTAACAAATACTAATTATAAAAAATAAAATACATTTTATATTTATTAACGAAAATATCATTAAAATAAACAACCATTATATTCAAAATGAATAATAAAATTTTAAAATAAATAAAAGGTATCCTTTTATTTCAATAAACAAAATATACATAAAAAATCCTATTGCATTAAGCAACCTATTCCTTGTTTAATTTTTTTTTTTAAAAAGAATGATCAAAATTGTACATTTAAAAAAAAAAAAAAATTTTATAAAACATTTACCCAAAAAAAAAGTGGTTGATTTTTTTTTTTTTTTTTGACAAAATATTTTGTCACATATATATGTCACTAGGAAACATGCATAATTACTCTTTTTATCAGAAATACTTATAAAAGAGTACTGTTTTATAACTATAAAAAACAATTTTTGTGAAATTTAGAAACTCTAAATTCAAAATACTTATAAAAAAAATTGTAGGGGTTTGAACTTGGAACTGTTCAAATCAAACATTTTTATTAGACTATTCATAATGTTCTAATATTTTATAAAAATTATTTTTATGCATTTTACAATACAATTCAACATGTATATATTATAAATATATTATAATACAATTATATGTATAGGGTTCAAACTTGGTACAATTCATGTCAACATTGTAATAGATATAAAAACAATTGTTATGCATTTTACAATACAATTCAACACAACATGTATATATTATAAACATATTATAACATGCTTATATGTATAGGGTTCAAACTTGGTACAATTCATATCAACATTGTAATAGATCTAAAACAATTGTTTGTATAAAATTTTCAATGTCTATATTCAAAGTTCTTATGAAAATAGTGATAGAAGTGATTAATTTTACAAAATTTTTATAAAAACATTGTAAGGATTTAAACTTGGAATGGTTATAAAAACAATTGTTTTTATAAATTTTACAATAACATACAACAACTACATACTATCTGACAACATACAAAACATGAAGAAATGGTGTCAGAAGTAATTGCTCACTAGGCTGGTTACACTGATGATGTCAGAAGTAATTGCTCATTTGGGCTGGTCACACCTAAAATGTAAAATAACAAAGATACAATTATCAAAATATATACTTACCTTTATAGTAAATGTAGCTGTTTGATGGTTTACTATATCTATTTCCCCTAAAATAGTTGATCCAGTAGTGAAAACAAATTTATATATCTATTTATAAAATTCACAAATGGAAACAATACATACCATTAGTAATTCTTCTGTATGTGGAAAAGTTCAAAACAAGGAGCCACACACTGTCCAACTTTGCACTGTTCTCACCAATATCTGGACTTGCTTTGGACATGCTTTCCATTGCACTCTTTCCTGGATGAACAAACTTTGTAGACTCTGAAAGGTGTCTTTTTTATAGGATTAGGTGGAAGAAGATGTGGAAAGTAACAAGCTGTGAGCCTAGTAGGTGAAGGTTCAAGAGTAGATCTATCTCGTGAAATTTTTAAATTCAGAGTCACTATATAATTCAGAAGACTCTTCAATGATCTGCACTTTAAATTCCAGAAGATCAATTTGAATGGCTTTACATTTATTATAAAGAATACAGGAATTCAAAAGTGCTTGATCAATGAAGTGTCAAAATATTTTTTTTATATTTCTTTTGGCAAGACCTGGTTGTCTAATAAAAAGACAACTCTTGATCACAATGATCAACACCACCCATAGTGATATTATAATTACACACTACAGTTGGTTTCAACATACTTTCCCCAGTTTTCTTTCTTACAATTTGTGATGACGCATTATAAATGGTACTCAAAACGCAGACTGTTTTTTGTCTTGCCATTTCAAGGCCATAACCTTTCCATGCTGAAAAGCCTAGATGGTGCTTTTTTCAGCTTACTCTTTATCATTTCCTCTGGCAGACCTTTTCTTCTGATATTGACAGTGCCATACATATCTTTCTTCTCATTTAGAAGTATATCTACTAGCTTTATTGTTATATACCAATGGTCTACAGTCACACAGTACCTTTGGCTCAAATAATTATGCATACAGTGAAGGACGCTTTTAGTATTTACTGGAAGTGCTTCATACATTTTATTGTATGCTATTCTTTTCCCAGTATACAAAAGAAAATACAGATATATCCAGTATTGGATTCACACATTTCAGACCAAAGCAGACCCTCTTTTTTATGTTATACATTTTCCATGAAATAGCCCTTGTAGAGCATCAATCTCTCATCTACACTAACATTTTGGTTTGGAATATAAAAGTTATTAAATCATCCTCTCAAATGCCTCATTATTTCATAAAGCTTACAAAGCTTTGGATTTGGGTGGGTATTTACACCAACAGTTTCATTATTAGAAAAATGTAGGAATTTCATGAGCAGTGTGAATCTAGCACCTGTCATCACTTCAGAAAATATGGACACATGAAATATCCTTTTTTTGTCCATGATCATTCCTGATGTGGCAGTTTGACAAGGCCCTGAAGCATCATCATTTCAAAAAACAACCTCATCTCTTTCACTGAGGTGGGTGTCCATCTTCTAGCTCTGGACAATCTTTTCAATATACTCTTTCGAATATATTGGTCAGCATGTAGATTAGTTTCCCTTACAATAATTTCCAGCATTTTATCATCAAAAAACCAATTCAAAGAATTGTAATGCTGGGGCATCTGGTACCATTGTTATGGCTGTGCCTGGTGTGGTAGTAAAGGTAAACGTTGGGGGTGATGGAGAAATTCTATCCATATTCACAGGTAGCCAAGAACCAGATTCTCCCACATCATCATCAGATAACCAGACTCTCACCATCAGATTCATCTTCACTACTGCTGGTGCCAGATATTTCATCACTTGAGTCTTTATCTTCAGTGATATCACTCAGCAGTGGCACTAAGTCAGTTTCAGACTCATCAGAAGAATGACAGTGGCTGGACCCAGCGATGGGTTTGAACATGGATGCCATACCTAAATATATATATAAGCAATCAAAATTTTCCAAGATATATTTTATGTAGCACATATTTACATACTAATATTTATTTATCAAGGTCATATGAAAAAAAAAAAGCCTAAAATATTTTTTTCTCAAAAAAAAAAAAACCCCCAATACATAAGGCAGGGAAAAAATGAAAACAAACATATATATATATCACGTGACTCAAAGTACATTGAACAAAAATGCAGCTTATTTATTTATTGAAATCAAAAGTTTTGGATCATACACATTCTACAGCCTAAATTATATTTTATACGAAAAAAAACACATATATATATATATATTTTGTCCAAAAAACCCGATAGATATGAGGGTAGGGGGGAATGAATACAGATATATACACATATGCTATCACGTGACTCAAAATATATAAAAAAGAAATACTGTTTATTTTATTAATTGAAATACATTATTATAAAAATATACATAAATCAAAAGTTTTGAATCTTATACATTCTAAAGCCTAAAAGGTAAACATGAAATTACCAGGTCATGACAAAATTTTGTAGTTCAAATTTTTTTCACCAGAGTGTTTCTTGTCAAATTATTTAAAAATTTGTTGTGAAATCAAATACACGGCGGCATAAAATTATAGTATAAAAAAATAATTAATAACAAATAATTATAAAAAATAATTTATTAAAATAATAATATATTCTACCAACAGTCCATTGTAGTTTTTGCTTACAATAGCGATAAAATTCACAAAGATGGCTTTAGTCATGTAGAGAGTCTTAAAAGCAAATTGCTGTAGGTAGGAATCGATGTTTAAGCTTGTGTTTAGCTCTCATCCACATTCTTTCCACATTTTGTATGTGGATATCAGGATCATGCGTATCAACAAAGTTCTCCTGGTGTATGATGACAGAGTGCATATATACACCATTATGGATTGTGCTTAAGTTGTTGTATGCACCCCATCCATCTGTAATGATGTAGGTCCCTGGCAAAATATATTCTTGTATTTATGCTTCGAGAGTGGCAGCTGATCAGTTGAGAACCTCTACCAAGAAACACTTTCCTGACTCTCTATCCCACCAAAGACTCAATGACCTTCTCGAATTGCTCCTCGGTGTTATTTTCGATGAAAATATTTTATTTCATCAATTTCTATGATGTCTGACACTCCATTATCATCAAATCCACCAACTTGCATTGAATGTCATTGACAATATGTTGCGCATTCTTCGCAGCAAAAATTTGCCCAGTCTATTATTGTGTGGCCCAGTCTATTATTGTGTGGCAACTTGCACTTGTCTTGTGAGCAATGAATCACTGTGGAAAATTGTGTGACCAATAATATACTATAAGCATAATTGTCTTTAGGGATAAATGGCTTTTTTAAAAAAGAACCCTTTTTGATGGATACATGGTGGTGACATAATCTGCATTGTCACCTGTGACCATCTATACATTCTTGTTGTCTAATCAGATAACACTGTATACTGCAGTGCTGGCATAGGGTACTATTCTTAAGCAGATGCCTCCTTGCTAACCACTTCATTGCTAACTCTGGAATTTGAAGTTCATCCATCAACAGCCACAAAGTCAAATTTTCTATGCGAATATCTGCAGCATGTAACACTTCATTTTTTGGCACTACAACTACATTACCATTTATAGGATTCATTTTACGGACTACGTCTGAAAACTAAAAAATTTTTTGAAACCACATCTTACAACTTTGAAAAACTTGTAAAAAGTACCCCAAGACTATGTAACAATTTCACACTACCAGCAATACTTTATTCCAATTCTACCTATAAGAATTTGCTTTGTGAATTTTATCTTTTTCTTTTATCTTTTCTAAGTAATAATAATTTACTAAGGCTGTAACCTTAGAAATAAGCGTCTGAAAAATACGAAGGTAGGGACCTCTATAGGTCTTAAAAACACAAGCTTACGCTATGAAGAAAAGAGAGAATCTTCTTTACTTCAATCTACTTTTATATATAAATAGGTGAAGCTGAAGTGTTTTGATCTAAGAGTGTGAAGCTATTCAATACTTCACTAATTAAGTCCACAATTCTTATAATACATTAATACTCGCGAAATCTTACAATTTACTACGAGTCAATGAAAAGATCTTATAGTAAGAAATCTGTTACGATAATTTAAAGTTGTAATTATAAATTTTATTAAACGCCCATTATTATATTAAGTAATAATTTACTAAGGCTGTAACCTTAGAAATAAGCGTCTATAAATGAAAACTACAATGGGCAGTAATTCGACAAGAAACACTCTGGTGAGAAAAATTTGAAACAAAATTCGAATTTTGTTGTGACCTGGTAACTTCATGTTTACAGCCTAAAATATTTTATAAAAAAATATAAGATGTTCAAGCATTTACAGATAAAAAAAACATCACGTGATTTTGAAAATTTTCAATTGATAAAATGATGCTGCATATTTTCAAAATCTACAAAGCAAATAGAATACCCTTTTTATTTTTTGCAGAAAATATAAAATCATTTTTTGAAATATACATAATATTTAGTAATACTTACTTGATTTCAAAATAATACATGCAAGAAGAAAAAAATATGTGCAAAAAGATGAAAAAAGATGGATTTATCACAGATTCTTGATATCTGCAATAGAAAGTCAAAGAGCTTATTTTCATAGAAATATTAAAAAAAAAATCATAAATAATTATTACAACTTACCAATTGAAATAATAATGGGAATTTTGCTCGGGTGGGGGTGGGGGGGGAATTTGATATTTATTTTGCAGAACAAAAAAAAACACTTCTTATCTCTAGACATCTAGGAAAGATAGTGAATATGGGGTTTCCAATTATTATCCAGGGAAAAACAAATAAATCATTAATTATAACTGCCATCTATATGAAACCTTAAAAACTAATATCTGAATACTATATGTATGTGCTGGAATCAAAAACGGAATTTTTCGGTGAAAACTGCTGACAAGCAAAGGAAAATCAAAACGCAATATTGCGTTGTTCACGGCTGTTTCTAGGAAAAGGGAGAGAAATGTTCAAATTTGCACTGCCATCTAGGTGCAAAAACGAAAAATAAATTGTTAAACAGAACCATGCTAAATTAAAAATTAAAAACTTGGATGTAGAATCATTTAAAGCAAAACAAATATAGACAATACCATTTTATTCCAGGATCAAAATGGATTTAAAAAAGAATAATGTTGACAAATGTGTTGTGACTAAATTATAAGGTACTTAAATACAAGTATACTATATATACTTTAAGCTAGATATAATTAGAAGGAATTTGGCTGAAAACTTGGAGAGTGGATAAGATTGAAGCGTGTTTACTAAAGTTTGAAGATTTGTTATCTTGATATAAACTGAGCACAGATTATATATAGATGTGGAAAATGATGATCTGGACCAACAGAGGAGTGCTGGTTCAACATGAAATACATATATTGGAAATTATTTATCCTTTTCAAATGTATGTGGTAGTGTGTATCGTTTGTATATCTCCTCTAGTTATTTATTGTAAAAAAATAACTTTGACATTTACTCATTCAATATTCTGAGCTAGTTTCTTACTTGTGACAAGCCAGAAACAAGTCTGGGAATATTGGATGAGTAGGTACTAGATAGGGATTTTAGGCACAAACTTTCCCACATCCATTGATTACTATGGTTTGTACTAGGGGGCACTACTGTGTGGAGAAGTTTACCTTTATTAAAAAAGAAAAAGTTTTTTTAGTTTGGGATAGTATCTTGATAGTATAACAAGGTCCAAATCTGCTACAAAAAATCTAAAAAAACTCCTCATTAATAAAAGCCATAAGTTACAAACTGGCCTGGGGATATTTGGATAGGACCTAACTGAATAGGGAATTTGTTAAACACTAACATACGACATCTCTTAATTACTAATGCTTACACTAGATGGCATAAAAGTGGTGGAAATAGAAGATTGCTTCAATGAATAGCAAGATGCAAGCACAGTCAATAGGATGACTAGTTGATCAGGTGAAGTTGGAAAGTAGTTCATAGTAGTTCATATATAATACTAAGAAAAATAGAAAGTAGAAAAAAATATTGTTAGGTAAGTACATCTTTGTTTAAGTCAATTATTAATCAGAACATAAATCATTCTTTCCAAAAATAACTTTAAAGATGATTGGATGAATAATATTCAGGTTATTAAATAGATCATTTAGTATACAAGTCATTAAATAAAGTATAAAAATATGTAGGAGAATTTAGACCAATAGAAGATAGTTAGGAGGTAAAAAAGGATATTTGTTGTGTGGTACATAAACAGGTAAATAGGTTTAAAAGATAAGATGGACAGTGTAAGACAATAATAAATAAAAATTTGGTTTAGAATAATTTGTATAGTATTTAAAAAGACTAAGTAACAATTACAAGGCATAGATAAGTTATATATAAATGGATACGTATGAATATATGTAGATTATAAATAGCTGTTTAGTTATACAGCAAGAATGATGTATAATTAAAGATATGTAAAGCATGTTATTAGATTTTTTGGTAGACAAGAAGATGTAGGAAGATAGGACATAAAAGATAAATAGTTAAGTAGAAAATAAGTAGAGGGAAATTGTAAGAGAAAAATAAGAAGAGCAAGATAGGTCAATAGCGATATAATTTAATTGCAATTATGTACACATTTATGCAGGTAAATGATATAGTTAGCTAAGATGATATATATGCAGATAAAAGGTATGGTTGAAAGAATGCAGTATTAATATTAAAATTTTAAAAAGGTGATAAAGAAGATATTAGAAATTACAGACGCATCAGCCTTTTATAAGTTTTATACAAAATTTTTACCAAGATAATTACAACTCGTCTACAGAGACTGTTGGATTTCCACCAACCAAGAGAACAAGCTGGATTTAAAAGTAGTTTTAGTACAGTAGATTATGTCCAGGTATTGAGAAAAGTTATAGAAAGAACAAATGAATATGAGTTGCCATTATGTTTTGGATTTGTAGATTATGAAAAGGCATTTGATTCTATAAACATTTTTTCAGTGATTAAAGCATTGGATCATCAAGGTATAGATCCAGGATATTGTCATATTTTAAAGAATATTTATAAAAATGCAACAGCAACAATTAGATTACATAATGATGCTAGGAAAGTCAACATTGAGAAAGGTGTAAGACAAAGTGACTCCATATCTCCAAAACTTTTTAAAGCAGTGCTGCAAGAAGTATTTTGTGGATTAAAATGGGAAGCCAAAGGAGTCATTTAGATTTTGCAGAAGTTATAGTTGTTTTTGCAAATAATGCTTTAGAGCTGCAGGAAATGTTGCAGGAGTTATCACATGAAAGTAGGAAAATAGGACTAAAGATAAATGTTAAAAAGACTAAAGTAATGTTTAATGGATTTTCTCAAAATATAAAAATAAAGATTGATTAAGATGAGTTGGAAGAAGTTAACAGTTACAAATACCTTGGTCAGATTATTAATATAGATGGAAACATAATGGAAAAAATTAATCATAGAATTAAACTTGGTTGAAGTGCTTTTGGTAGAAATAACTTGGTGCTAAAAGGAAATGTGCCTATGTATTTGAAAAGAAAGGTTTTTAATATAAATGTATTTTACCATTTCTTACTTATGGATCTGAGACATGGACATTTAGTAGAAGAGCAATACAGAGACTTCAAAACACTCAAAGAAGTATGGAGAGATGCATGTTGGGATTAACAAGAAGAGATTGAAAACGTAATATATGGCTAAGAGATCAAACAGGTGTTACTGACTTCATTAAAAAAAAATAAAAGACTGAAATGGAGTTGGGCTAGGCATATTGCTAGAAGAGATGATAATAGATGAACAATTGAAATCTTAAACTGGATTCCAAGAGATTGTAAAAGACCCAGAAAGAGACCACATGTGAGATAGGTGGATGAAATAAGAAAGTGTGCAGGGGTGATGTGGAGAAGAGAAGCTAAAAATCAGAGAAGATGGGTTGAACTTGGAGAGACCTTCATCCTGCAGTGGATTGATAATGGTTGGTGATGATGAACTTTTGGTAGGTAAATAATAGATGCTTGGATAAATTAGACATGTATGATGTATATTGGTTGAATAAGAAGGGAATAATATGCAAAGTAGATGGAGATTATAAGCAAGTAGCCATAAAGAAAACGTAGGTGGGTGTACAGAGATGTCACTGTTAGTAATCGTAATAAGTAATTAAACAAACCAAGTAGGCAGATAAATATGAAGTCTATTAATATGTAAATAGTTAAATAGATAGACAGATGAATTAGTAGATTGGTAGATATAAAAAGAGGGAATTTACATTTCCCATATATCGCTATAAAAATATTTTTTTCAAATTTTTTTTCTTTTTTCCCAAATGATTCTATGTTGTAATGTGTTTGTACTTATTTAATATTTAATTTAGGAGTTGACGATAGGGATATTTCATTAATATTTTTTATTTATGTTGTTTCGTACTCCAGCGCAAACATTTAATATTATGATCACCTATAATAAAGAATGTTAATTTATGTTATAATTAATATATGTAATAATTAATCAATTTAATCTATATTTGAGCTATTGCGATTTATATTAGTTATATTAAATTTAACTAAGCACATTTCAAATTTAAAAGAACTCCAATCATCTCAAATATTTTTTTTTTTCATGTGTCAAAGCATCATAGGGGAGCGAACCCGGGACAACTGCTTGTAAGGCAGTTGTGCTGACTATTCGGCCACCAATGCTTGACATCTCAAATAATTTTAAAGAACATTTCTTAGTATACTTTGTTTTACAGATAGCCGACTCGTAACTAGCCAGTTGACGGGCGGTTATTCTTAGTTACAAAATAAAACGAGAAACATTAATTCTCACCAATTGACCATTAATACTCTGAAAAATATTAACTCTTCACCGTGAAGAGATGTAAGAGGGACCGTTAATTATCTATTTAAAATTTGTAGATAGCTCCACCCGACCATAAAAGTTTTGAAATTCTTTATTTTCTTTAAGAATTTGAATATAGATGACGCTTTACATCACATGTTGAATTTTTAGAAGACCCTCACTAATTTTTTATAATGTTTCGTAGTCATAAAACTGCAAATATTAATAGTATTTTATGCAAATAAAAATTAAAATTTGCATCTAATTTAAACAATTTATAAGTTAAAATTTTGCTTTTCAAATTAATTTTAAAATAATTTAATAATGACTTCAAATTCTGTTTACTATTTTTAAATGTTCAAAACTAAAATCAACAACAACAAAAATAAGATATTTAACATCTTTTTTTTTTCTGCATAACAAATGTCATTTCCATTTGTTAGGTATTTTTCATAAATTTTAAATTTATGTTTAAATGATTTTTTCAATTATCTCTCAAGAAAATTTTACGATTTTACTGCCATCTAGCGATAATTACAAAACGTTTTACAATGTTAATATGTTTCATTTTAACACAGAAAATGGACACCTGAATTGAAAAATTTCCCCCCAAAATGAACACGTGATTGCAAAGTGTGTCGAAAAAAGTACTTAGAAACGTCTTTTTTTAAAAGAAAAAAAACAAATAATTGAGAACAATAAATATAAATTATAAGACTTTTATTACCGTTAGCATTCAGAACAACGCCTTTTCGCACCTATCTCCCCACCCCCCTCTTCGCAAAGTATGAGAGATTAAAGAGAAATAAACAATAGATATTTTGAAATTTAAAATTTTTAACTTTTAAATGATATGTGACAAAAGAATTGCTAAGTGTTCCAGCATTTGATGACTTGTGTTGCTCTTAACAACCCAATTTTTTTTCCCCCCAAAATTAATTCCAAAAATGAATGAAAAATATTGTAGATGGCTTTTATTACAAAAGAACTTGACCAGTTCTGCTAGAAAAATTTTAAAAATATTTTATCTGATAATCACATTTTTTTTTAAATTCAAGAGCACTTTTTATAGGGGGTGTGCAATAATGTAGTAAATTTATGTTATGGAGTTTCATACTTAAATATATGTAAACTTCATATCTTTTAGCATTTTGTTTTGAAAATAACTATACATGTCTATCTTAATGATGTAGAGGCTGAGTAAATTGTGTTGACAGACGAGAACTATCACTAATGTTGCGATGTTATCATGTTGCTTAATTATTATACCTGATTTCTGAATAAAAATTAAACATATATATATTATCACGATTCTCTTAGCTTACATTTAATAATCTACATTAACAGTAACATTTCTAGTCTATCTCCTCTAGAGGAATCTTTGTATGCTAGAATAGTCAGTGGATATCAGCTGGCTAGTGGTCAGAAAGTGAAAAATCTTTAATGTGGCTAACAGAATTTCTGGGCATTTGATCGATGTATAAAAACTTTTGATTCTCAAAGCGGTATTATAGTATACTGCTAGTTTATGGTTTTGTTTTTCATTAAGAAGCAATGGTTTTTGCATATGTCCGTTCAGTAATTTAATTCACTTTTTAGACTATTCAAATGAATTTGAAAGTTTCATAATGTTCTTGACAATTTTTTTTCAGAACGTATCTCTTTATCCTAATATTTTTAATAAATCAGCAAGTAGTGATTAGTAAATATGTAACATAGAATTTATTTACAGACCCACAAAGTTCTATGATTCATAAGTCAGATTCTTAAAAAAATCTTTTTTAACCAACTTTTAAACAATACACTTTTTTTTTTTATTAAGGTAAAACAAAAGTAGACACTATTCTCAAAATAATGGAGGATAAGAAAAGTATAGATAGAAGTGAATTACAAAAGTAATTGGATTTATAAGTATATGCAATAAATGATAAATTAAGAAGATGAATTTAGAAGAATGAGAATATAAATGCAATAATTTGTAGAAAGAAGTAGATGATGGAATTTGATTCTTTTATTCTTTTAGTCAGACATGAAAATATTAAACAATTCCCCCCCCCCCAGAGTTATATGCCACTGAATAATAAGCCAAGAGTGAGTTCCATTAATATAGAAAAACACAAATATATGTGAAACCAAATTGTTGAATAATGGCTAAAGGCATTCAAGTTAGAGCTTTTAATGATAATGTTGGAGAAAGTTCTTGAAGACTCGTAGTAAGTTTAAAATAACTTTTTAGAATCTGTCAATCTAGAGATGAGTAGCAAATAGCCATAGCTTCATAATACAACTAAAGAGTGGTGGCATGCTTTGCGAAATAAACCTCATACATTTGAAAATTATGAAAATGCAATTTTACAGTTTCTGAAAAGAAGAGAGGGAAAATAAAATTATGCACATTCTCATGAAAAGGTATTCTCTTATTCCTGGAGAAATGTATACACAATTTGATTTAAAATAATTTTAAAGCAAAGGTCTCACACTGCATTGATATTATGAAATACAATCTACCAATAAATTCACAGCAAGTTATTTTAAAATCATCTTGAATTTTTCTTTAAGGAATGCTACTAGAAAAATTTAACAGTTAATTTGAAAAAGAATGCCCTAACATTAAAGAAACATTATTTTACATTTTATTGTTAGTAAGAAGAGAATTGAACACCTTTCTGATAAAACAGCTTTTTACAAAAAATGGAACATTATTTTTTAACAGAAAGTTGAAATTTCCAATTCAAAATTTTCCTCAGCCCAATGGGTTTTACACTTTATATATAATATATAGGGGGATTGAACTCAGACTTCCACATGATCCTCAACTATCCATGCTATCTCATACTGCTAATACACTTGATCACACACATGTCAAAAAGACAAATAATCACCAATATAATATTTCATGCTATTCCAAAAGATAGCAAAACAATGACATTGGAATGTAAGCTGGCCAACAAGTTAGGTGTAAATTGAGAAATTGTCTATTGTTATCTCTCTTTTACCTCGTTCAGTTTTACTGCTTGGACCGAAAAGCAGCCACAAAGATTTTTTTTATTGGAGAAGAAATATAGTTAACTTTTTGGAAAGAGCCCTCTGCAACCAGGAAAATATGTTAGCTCCCTGCTAACTAAATTCATAAGCCACCAGCCTTTATAGACAAGAAGAAAAAGAACTTAAAATGGGTGCTGTAGGAAAAATTGTGGAGTAAACTTTTCTCTCTCTCTCTCCATCGTTTTTCCTGTCTGCTGGAGTCTGAAAGATGTACCCCAAGAAATGTAGAGTGCTAGAACAATTTTGCCTGACCAATTCCTGCTGCTATAAATGGATAACCAAGGACAGAAATCACCCTAAGCCATCAGTACAGACTGTGGACCAGAATGTCTTCATGGCTATCTAATAAAGATGTACAAAGGTTACCAGTAACTTTAACTTCCACTTGTATTTTATTCTTCATTTTAGCTTAAATCATAAACTTAAGTCATTTAGGTGTAATAAGCATATATATGTATTTAAAATTTATAGCCGGATATTTTAATATTTTTATTATGCTTTTTTTTTTGACAAGTATAATGGCGATTCTGAATCTTATCAATATATACACATAAATCTCGTTTTTTTTTGTTTTTAGATCACCATTATACTTTACTAGAATTGTATACTTACTTTTATTTTCCTTTTTTTTTTTTAAAAGAAAGAAGCGAGTGATTTCTTTCTTATGACCAGAAATATATGTATAACTAGTAGTAACTGGGAGAAATAATCTAATTTCATTTATTTCTACTTGCTTGACCCGCTACTAAATACGGGGATATTTCAGATTTATTATAAAACTTCTTTGGTTAAAAGCTTCTTCTTCCAATTCCCTCCTGCTATGTTTGTCTTACTATTATATATATATATATTTGATATATTATATGAAAGAGAAACACACATAATTGTTTTTTTAGAAAAATAAGGTGTTTCTTTTAATTTATAGTTAGCAATAAAAAATGTGTGAGTATATTTATCAAAAGGTTAAATTCTCTGTGTTTTAAAAGAAAGATCCAATCCTACTTTATATTTTTATCACTCTTTAAAGTCAACCTGGGTTTACTAATGTATATGTATAGAACGTATATAGCCTAAGCATTCATTGTTCATTAAATTTAAGAGAGGGGACAGTACAGTCATATATATATAAATTAAAATCTTAAGTTTTTATTAACTCTAAGGGTGAGTAGTTAAATAGTGATTAATTATTAATATACAAACTTTCGTATATATATATATATTATTAGTTAAAAGGGGTAAAGTAATAATTGTCTTTAAGAGTGGATATTTTCTTAGTCTCAGAAAATTTTGAAGTCATATTATCTTATATACGTATATTTTACTTAAGGTTTTTTAAAGTTTAATGGTCGTTTGACCATATTTTCTTTTATATTGTGTTACTCAGTGATTTGTGGCGGTCTCGGTATATATCCATAGCTCCTGTCATCTTTGATTCATAGGCTAATCCTGCTCCGAGATGCCATTGATAATAAAGTGAATCTCGACCTTTTTTATTTATTACTACTGGACACAAGCACTTATATTTCAGTCCTGAGCTAGGATCACACTGTGGTTAATGAGCTCCATTTCTGTGTTAAATCGGAGTGACATCCAGACCTCAAATTAGCCATGTCTAAAACCTTTGTGGCCTGAGACTTGATTCTAAACTCACATAATTGAATCAACAAGGATCACAATAGTTTTTAATTTCATTATGGATAAAACCTTATCATATGCTCAAAATATTACTGAGTAAATGTGAAAAATGTCCAATGGGGGATTTATCTTTATTTTGTCATTTAAATGCAGGCTATCTTTGAACATAGCCTAAATATATTTAACTAGTTTAACCAAATTATCCATTTTTGTAATTTCACCCTAGAGTTAGGTTTTTTTGTCTCCTTTAAAGTAAAGCGCCCAGTGGTTGGCTAGGCATAGTATGGTCTTATAGTTGCCAACCGATTTGTTTATGTACATTAATTGGATCTTGCTAAATGTATTTCTCATCTCTGTTTACTGCTGCAAGAAAATAACTTGCAACATTTTTTTTTGTCAATTGTTTTTTCAAATTGTCATTTCTTTTAATTGAACAATAAACTTTCATTCACTAATCTCATCAATATCTTGTCTGTGTCATTATAAAATTTAAGCCTGATTTTTCTTTGTTAAAATTTCTCTTTGGGATCTCATTTTTTCCTGAACAAGGGGCATATATAAAGAATAAATTCTAGTAATGTTTGGGGAGTAAGTCTCTTAGTAGAAATCTGGAGAAGTAGGTGAAGTTCAAACCTTTTCTACCTGCATCTCTTGGTTAGGTTAAAGCAGCTCTACTTTTCATACTGTTACTATATATATATATGGAATAAAGTAAATTGTTTTTTATTGTCTCAGAAAAAGAAACAATTTATATTTTATCATCAATTGATGTATGCATGTTGGATTAAGCATAATTCATTGCTAGCAGAATGATTAAAATATAAAATGAAAAATTGTACATAAATTTATGTTGTGTGGTAGTACTGTCTATAATATAATCATCCATTATTTGTTGGCATTGAATATATCTACTGTTACTAATGTTCATTCATAAGAGTTAAGCAAAGGGTTGACTATGAATTTTTTTATTTGCTCTTCCTGTGTAGATTTGCATTACAATCACTATTTAAATATTTGAGTTAATAAAATTGAATAGTGTATTCTTGCTATATGCTGTTTATGTAATTTTACTATGCAAGTACCACAAAACTATGTTGTTATTTTACATGGCTTGCATTTTAACTAAGGATCTAAAATTTTCTTATATATGTAATTTTATTTGATAAATGTTGTTTGATGGTGTGAGCATATATACTTCTTAATGATTTTATTTAATTATTTTTATAAGATGATTCAAATCTGACATGTTTTAACTGTGTTATGAAATATGAGAAATATCATTAAGATGATGATGTGAAATGATTGATTATGAGGATGAAGAAAATGTTTTAATTATCATTAACAAAGTATGCTAGTAATGTGAGAATTTTTAAAAGTCAAAGAGGAAATTTATTTCATAAGATGATATTCTCTACTCATTAACCACCCATAAGTTGTGCTAATAGTTTGTGTAATGGACTCCCAACTTTATTACAATTACATTACAGCCATAGATGCAAAACAAGCCAGAGTAATCAATGGATGCAGGAAGGTTTGTGCATAAAATTCCTATCTAGTGCTTACTCATCCACAAGTTAGAAACAAATATGGGGATATTAGATGAGTAGAAACTAGATAGGGATTTTATGCACAAATCTTCAATCCATTGATTATTCTGGCTTACAGTGTTGTTTTGCCTCTGTGAGAAACAGCTTGGGTAAGCATAAAGAATTGTGATCAAATGATGTTTGGAGGTTTAATGCCTTACAGTCAATTATATAACTAATGTTAGAAAAGATGGATTTTTTATTTAAGACTGAAAGTAAATTATTTTATCAGTGTCAATCCAAATCCCAAATTTTTGAATAGACTCTAGCAAATGAAAATTTTTTATTATGAATTTTTGAATAAACTAGCAAATGAAAATTTTTACTATGATGCCATGTTTGACCTTTTTTGTGTGCAATTAAATCTTTTTTATGTATATTAAAAAAATTTATAGGATGTATTATAAATATTTAAGCCTTCTAATAATTAAAATTCTAAAACATGAAAAATTAATATTTCAAAATTATAAAAATAAGTATCTAACTGAAGGTCTTACTGATTACAAAGGCAAACATTGTTATTAGTTTCACAATATTTATTGAAAAAAGTTAAAAGAACAAAATATTAGATATTAGAATTTTGTTATTAATAAATGATATATTTAAAATTAGTTATGATCAAAGACACAAAAAAATTTTAAAAATTAATAAATTATTAATTGTTATTAAAATATTTCGCTTACAGTTTTTACAAAAATGATTTTCTTTTTAGCCTCTAATGTTTTTTCTGTGGTAATTTCTGTTTTTCATAATGTACTTCAGATACTTTTTAAGAGCTGTCTTTTTAAAAAAAAAATTTCAGATAACCCCTTTAGTGTTATAGCTTTTAGTTTAAAATAAGTCTTTTTAAAAAAATAATGCATCAATCATTAACAATTACTGAAAATCACATTTTATATAGCATTTAGCTGCTAAGGAAATGAATCTAAAGCATCAGCCAATCACAAATCACCATCTCCTTCATAGCTTTATCAGAACAATAGAATGTCAATAAACATCACATGATCACCACTTTTTATGCTTGGGTATAACTGTTAAAAAAGGCAAAACTCACTATATGTATTGCCACATGCAGTAAGCTAGAATGGTGGTCATGTGATGTTTATTGGCATAAAACCAATCCTGCCTAATAGGATAGTGGTGGCTATGGTTATAAAGAACCAAAGACACCAAAATGTATGGGTACAGAATTGACTTCAGACCCATATGACTATATAAGCTAATGTTCTTGGATTGAAAACATTAAAGTGTTTTCAGTTTAAGACTCATAGTTTCGTAGTTGAGTGGAGATAAAAGGTGGCTGCTGGAGGGTTGCATTAGATTTTAAAATCTAGGTGCAGTGCTCTCAGATCCAAGGCTCCTCACTGATGAAGGCCACAAGCCAGAAACTAGTCTGGGGATATTGTATGAGTAGGCACTAGATGGGGATTTAATGCCCAAGCCTTCTGGCCACCATTGATTATTCTAGCTTGCTGTGTGTGGCAATATGTAAAGTGAATTTTGCCTGTTTTAACAATAGAATGTTCTGTCAATCACAGACAAAGATCCATTACTGCTGACATCTCTTGGAATTTTTTTAAAATTAATACATTAAAAATGGAAGCATCTTAGGAAGAATCACTGCAGCCTGTCACATATTGTAATTTAACACATACAATACTTTAAATCAACATAGAAAAGTAGTGATTGCACTGCCATTGTGCCACCTAAAATATCAAATACGATAGTGCTATCACAGCTTACATTTGTGAAACAATAATAAAAGAAATCATGTAGGGAGTTGGAACTGAAAATCAAGCTCATCTAAAAATATTAAAGTGCAAGAACTTGGACCATCAATTTCTGGTGGCTTTGTAAATTGTATATAAGCAAACTAATTTTGAAATTTGTTATACTAATACTTTCATATGTGTACTTCTTTAGTAGTGGTTTTATTCAATACATAGGCCATAGAAAATCATGATCTTCTGGCCCGTGCTAGAAATAATGTCCTGTAATGATGTATGAGCTGAAATGGAGAAAAATATGTGAAGACTTTAAAGTTAATAACTTAGTTTTTTGCTCATTCTTGAATTATTTTATAGTCTTGAAGGGTATTATAATAGACTATGGTGAAAATTGGTACATCAAAGATATCTAAAGTTTAAGGGTGTTTTTATGAGAAAATTAAATCCAATCTAAATAATATTCCACATTCTAAACGAACCTGGTGATGTCAAATTGAATTAGAAATAGTAGCTGAAAGATATTAGATAACAAATCTGTAGCACCTTCATTTTTCTTTCCAGCAGTTTCATTTAAGTTTAACCATTATAATACAAATATTACTTTCTGGTATTTATTTTCTTTTTATAAAATCATATGAAAATATTATTTTTTTGTTGAATATAAAACTATATCTTTATTAAAGGATACATGAATAAAAATTGTGGGATAAATCATGAATTATCATAAGTTTTAATCAAATTCATTTCAGTCAACATTTTTAATCTGATATCAAATACGTTGGAAAAATGTTTCCCAAACAAAAATTTCAACACACTTATTGAAGATGTAAAGATTTTATTTATTACTGCAATACATAAATATGCAAAAATTAGTTTTAAAATGTATAAGTTTAATAATAGCATTTTACTAAATCCAGCATATTAAAATAATGCAGTTTCCAATTTTAAATCATTTCCTATGAATTTTTCTTTAAGATAAATCTAACCAACAGTGCAACACCTATAAGAAACCCTCACCATTAGAGATGGGCATGTCTTATAACAATCATATTTTATATACATTGAACTGTCAGCACAATGACATCTGCGCAATCAAGATTATATTATGACCTTTACATTCCAGCTATAAATAACTAGAACTTTCGTTTTTTATTACTATTTGATCACTTTTTTTTGGGTTGGTCATTATTTCTGTTTTATTTTTTACAGTTAACACAGCAATAAATATGGGATCAATTCAGATTAAACTAAAGTCTTTATAATCTTTCAGATAATCACTAACTTATCCCTATTGGATGGTTATCTGGATTAATTATGACCACTTACCTGAATTTTTTAAATTGTTTGCACTCTGAGTTTTTAAGGTCAACTTGCTCAGAATTAAAAAATAATAATTGAATGTTTTATTGGTCATGAATTCTTACAAGATTTGAGTACCTGAAGCAACAGAACTATGATTTATGGGCAACGAGCTAAGATAATTCCACTTTATTATTGTATTAAATCATGTATGGTTTTAAGAATTGAACCTGTGATTGCAAGCATGGCAGTTAATTGCATCAATCACTAGCCATATATTTCTTCATAATGTTTATTTTAAGTAAAGGGTTTACTAAAAATGTATCTTTCAAATAAAAATATAATACTTTATATCATTAACAAATTACACAGAATTAGTAAATATAATTGTTTTTATTCTCATTAATTTTTTTTTTATACATACAATTACATTATAGTTAAAATTAAAACAAAATTTTATTCTACTTTTTTTTACATGTTATGTACATTGGTTTTACAATTACATTATAGTTAAAATTAAAACAAAATTTGTTTTATTAAAATAAAACTGTTTAATTTATCATGAAATTAATTGAATTTAATAAATAAACTTTTCTCTTATTTAAGTAACAAATTTATCACAAAATTCAAACAATTCAGCTTTAAAGCAGCCCTCTAAACAACATCTGTTGGCCATCAGATAGAACTTAGTTTTATGAGTATTTGCACTAATGAACTCGTAATAGCTTTTGTCAACAAGTATCTTGAATTTGGTAAAAGCGTCAAAATTACTGTTAAAAAATACATAATGTTATATTGGAATCAAATATTACAATAATTTAAGATTTAAATGTATCCAGCAGTGCTCTCTATAATAGAGTGTCCAAATAGCAAGGTTGTTACTTTTTTGTATGCTTATTATTTGGGCTCTATATCTAGATAACATGCTAAAGAAATTTAAACATTACAATTAAAACAATAAATCTCTATATAAGAAAATAAGGTAATGAGATAAATGAAATGATCTTTTTTAATAAAAATTACTGCCTTATTCTACAGTTAGAGAGAATTTCATTTATCAATTATGCATGAGTCTTAATTTTAATTATATATATATATATATGATAATTGTATTAAGTCAATTATATCTTTAAAATACAATTTAAAGCTAAAGAAAATACGTGGTATATAAAATTATAGCGAATTATTTAAAAGTAGTTAAGTAAAGTTCAAAATATTGTTTTCATATGGTTGTAAAAGCTGGCCATATTAAATAACACAGCTATAAAAATTAAAAGTATATTTAATAAATTCGATTTTAATAGTTTAAAACTGATAAGTTAATAAATACAGTGTTTAAATTTATAATCGTATGTAATAGTCAAAATTAATATAGTATATTTTAAAAATAAACTTTATGATGGTGAGAATTATATTTAATTCTATATTTTCTAAATTGTTCTTCCAAATTTTTTATAATTATTTTATATAATATAATAAGTGTATCAATTTTATAAATATAGGCAGAGAAATAGATTGAAAATCATCTGTCAAAGTTATTGATCATGTGACTTGTATATTACATACGTTCACACACACGCCTGTTTGAATTAATAACAAAGTTTAAAATATTTTAAAAGTTATATTATAGAATTGGATAGAATTATTGCCTATCATAAAAGAAAATAATAATAAATATTAAGTTAACTGTCATTATTGCATATTTAAATGATGTAATGTTTTAAATAGTATCATAAAGACGAATACAGTTATAATAAAAACTAAATATTTTATTTAAATAAAAACAAGATAAATTGAATATTAAAAAAAAATGGAATAGGTTATTAAAGTTATTTTAAAAGTTATTTTAAATGTTTAAATAGTTTTAATAAAATAATTTATTTAAAAGTAATATTTTAAGTTTATTACGTCATAATTTCTAATTTTGAAATTCAATTCTACTATAAACTAAAAATATGTAAATTTGTTCTCAAGCTAAAGTAAGAATTAACCAATAGGAATAGGTATTCTTACAGACTATAAATATGAGTTGCATGGAGGTATAGGGAGAGATTAATAATGTATTGAAACAAGAGAAAAGTAAATTATAGCTATCAAAGAGATAGTATTTAAAATTATTATTTTAGTCAATTTTAGCGCTCTCTCATAATTTATTTGCAAAAAATAATTAATATTTTAAAAGTAACTTGCAAAAAAGAGAGTGTAAATTAAAAAAATATTTAATAATTTCGTTTTAACATGCTTTATTAAATTTTTTAAAGTTCCTTTATCAGTCATATTTTATCTAAAAATTTAACCTAGACTACAATAAAAATGGATATACTACGAAATAAAATGGATATAAATTGTAATACTGTAAAAATATTTGAAATATTTATTGATACAGCTTTATTAATACTTCACCGGAGAACTGTTTTGGTACATAAAAAAAAACACAGCTCAGACATTATACGGAGTCTAAAAAAATGTATTGAAACGTATTATTTATAAGTTTATCTAAGATTTATTTTAAAATGGTGATAAGACAGTTATGTCTCATTAATTATTTTATAGAATATTATGTTCAAAGGAGTAAAGTGTTATATAGTTTCTGAAGGTGGCATTTTTTAAAAGTGTTTTCAAGAATTAAAGAAAGAGCCCAGGAAAATATGTTACAGAAGCGTTTTGATATTAAAATATCCGTTCTTAGAATTATTTAAAAATGTATTTAGAAAAGATTTGTTTAAAAGTACTTGAAGTTTTTTTATTATTAAAAGAGATTTATAAAAAATACCAAACGAAAGTTTAAATGTATCAAGAAGGAAACATAGAAAAAAAAGTGAACACATAGATGAATAAAAGATGGATCCATGGAAATACAAATAGTACTTAAAAGTTTATCGAATATTTTTAAAGTTAAATTAGATGGATTGATGCATCGGATACGCAGAGAATATTGGTAGAGAAGATTAAGAAGCTTCACGGGATTAATTACTATTATGATTTAATAATTATCGTCTTAAATACTAAAACCAAGGATTATTTTTATAAATTTTACTAAATGGATTAATAATTATTTTATTTTAAACTTTAACGCGCTTAGAGGAGAACATTTTTAAAAACTCTAGAGAAAATAATAAACATTTTGGACTTATCAGGAACTGTTGTCAAGAAAATATGTAACTATAGTTTTGATTCTTTTATTTTGTTAACCTAGTTTAAATCTAAATTTTTATATAAGATTAGGAAAAACATAAAAACATTAATTTATTAATATTAAAATTTTATAATATAACAATCTAATAATTTAGCTAAAAATATTTTAATATAAAGTGTATGGGTGTGAATTTTTTTATATCTGCAATGCTCAAGTGGATAAAGGAAGCCTACTGAACACGATGACTAGATATAGGTTATTGGTAATAATAATAACTATTGATAATTTATAGTGTATATTTTTTTTTGTTTTCTTTAGATCATCCATAAATTGGAAGAATGAAGTGTAAAAGTTTTTTACTTATATGTACCACATTTCATACAACATTTTAAAAAAACATTATGAGATAGGATTGATTTGAAAATATGCATACGACGATTATTTTTTATTAGTAATATAATCCAACATAACAAATAATTATGTGATTTTTTTAAACTTTTCATGTCATTGGATATTCAAATATTGTCTAAGTAGATTGTATATGATTAAACATACAGAGCAATGAAGTAAGCAGACTTTTCTTGTGGAATCGTAAGATTGTTTAACTATTAATGAATTTTATTTATTGTTTTGTAAAGGCAGATAGTTATTTATCGATGTAAGATGTGGAAAATCTTGAGAAATAATGTTGAGATAGTGGCTTGGAAGTACTTAGTGAACAGGAAACCAAGATGATGTTTTAAGAAATAGGATGTTATAAGGAATGGAAATAATATTTAGTCTTTATGTGAATATCAGCATAGTTAACAAAGCCCTATGACTGATACACATTTTATTTGGACAGTGTTTATATTTCTTTAAATATTTGATGTTCTAATAAAGCTGAAAAAATAGCTTTAACATTGTCCCTGTACTAGAGGATATTAGGCAGGTAAATGTCATACCTCTTCGCACTGTGCCATGATTTTGAGATATGTTAAGAGTAATACTCTAGCTTTCTTCCTTAATCCTATGCATCTGTTTTCGCTATCTTTATTTCATGTAACTGCATCGTTTACTAAGATATGTTTAAGAGAAATGATAACTAATTTAGAACTTAGGTTATGCTATTGTTTTGTATAAGATTGGTTTATTTGCTTAGAAGGAATAGGACGTTATAACTTAAAATTGAAGATCCAAAGTATCCTAAGGAAAGAAAAGAATCATAGACTATATTTTGAATTTTATTTCGAAAATGAAATATATTTTTTTTTAAAATAAGGTATCTAAACAAAGATATTTTCTTTAAAGTGATAATAATTTTAAATGCTTTAGTATTTTTTTTTTTAAGGGAAAATAAGTATTGCATATTTTAAAATACAATAGTACAAAGTAAATTATGTAAACAATATGCATAGTATATTTTTTGTTTATTGATTAACAGACATGTATTGATGATTACATTTATATCATACTAAAGTAAGGCTTAAAGAAGAATATATTATAATTAGTAAACATTGTGTGATAAATACTAAAATCTAGTATTGAATTTTGGATATTTTGTGTAACATCTTTGACTTTGCAAGATGAAATTTTTTTTATGTTTTGAGAAATCCATACTCATTATAAAATTTTGTTTTCTATAGAATGTTTTCTAAGTATGAATTTTTAAAATAAGATAGTTTAATAATATTAAGGATAAAATGCTGTTGCTAATAAAGTAGATAAATATATTTGTAATAAGTTAACCATAATGAGAAACCAAATAGTAACATTTTTTTTAAATTTTGTCCTAAATCTAAAAAAATATATATATAATTGAAATATAAATTATTTTTTATAACCCGGTAGATCAAACTGTAAAGTAAAAAAGTTAAGGATATCCACTGTAAATAGTGTAAATAAATTGTTTATTTATTTGTTGTTAGTAATAAACTTTGTTAAATTTTGTTATTTCAAAAATTTTGTGTCCGAGTTATTTATTTCTCCACATCGCTGCATGAAATCACGATATATGCATAATAATCGAAACAAATATATAATTTTGCGCAAAAAGATAAATAGAGAATTATTTTAAGAATTTTAAATATTTTATTGGTATTCATTATAATTAAATAATCATAATCTTACATTATTTTATTGGTCATAAATCAGTTATCACAATATTATATTAAATTATATGCTATCAGTTGCCACACATATTTTGTTTGTCAGATTATTAAAATGCTACCACGTATTTATTATATCATTACATGAAGGTAAAGATTATATAAAATTATTTTATTATGGTAATAAAATTATAGTAAAAAGAAAAGATATACAGAATTAGTTAAACAATGAAGAATATTATTACTGTTATTTATTATTATTAGTTTCAGTGTAGTAGATTATGACATAAAATCCCTTCTCATATTTTACTACCGTATTTTTAAATTAACTTAGAATAAACTTTATGAACCTGAGATTATTTTATTTGAGTTAGATTATTATTAAATAGAAGATTAAGATTTAATTATTAGTTTAATCTTAGTGAGTAGAAGTTATTAAAGTCGTAAGAATACTATGAGTTTGTTATTTGAAATAGTAATAAAAGGGGGGATAGTGTTCTTATGCCATTGAGGTAATATTCTGTGGTATATTGGCTCAATGTAATCTATCTTGTCACCTGTATTTTCACTTCAAGTCTCATGAAAATATTAAATATTTATTTAATATATTTTTATAAATTGAACCTTATTCGAATTTTAAATTTGAGCTAGTGGAATATTTTAATTTTAATGCTGAATATTTTAGTTATTAATTATTAACTGAGATAGAACCCATTTTATTTCATATCATATATTATCTGGAAGTGAGGATACACGAGATGAAGGTTAGAATATATATATATATATATATATATATATATGGAGTTCTTGAATGTGTGGTCCATTTAAATCAACTTAATTAGCAAGCACTTAACCTAAAACAATTGCTGCCCCAAGCCAAGAGTCAAAGTAAACTGGCAGTCTGATGCATGGCCCGAGGCAGTTATTCAAGATTTCCATCAAAACATTCATTAAAAATATTGTATAACGATATATATATATATATATAATTATAAAGGATTTGAATCCAGTCTTTCTTGATCCCTTCAGCTATCTAGTCTATCTCATACAACTGATACACATGATGACACACACGTGAAACAGATAAATGATCTCCAATATACATATTTCATGCTGAAGCACTTTCATCAGTTGGTCCACATCATCTCCCACACATATATGGTTCATATTAAGATAGAAAATCTTCAAACCTTAATGGACACGCTTCAATCTGCTCCACCATCCAACTTTTCAGCCTTTCATACTATTGAAAACCTGATGATAGAATACCCAAATCCCTTGATGATGCCAATATATATATAAAACGAAATTTTTTGGTACTAACCGTGTATTATTTTGCATTACAATCCGATATTTCGATGGACTAGCAACCGCCATTATCAAGGTTAACTTTTTAAAAAACTATCATTAGATCTCAAAGAATAATGTGATTTAGTGCAAGATGAGATTCAACTTGAAATAGTTCAGCATTCACAATATGAGGCTTATCAAACGTTTATTTTTTCAGTTTTTTCATCTATTAATTTCAAGTTAATATTAAATAAAATGATAGATTTCCACATAGTTGGAATACATTGTGCTTTATCAGATTTATTTAAACCAGTAGGTCTCTTTAATATTTCAATTGACTCTCTCATGGTTCTTAAGTCATATAGTATTTATGCAGGAATAAAATGAATCACCTATTCCTACAACTCAAATGTTTATATATGAGCAAATCTGAAGTACTGGCAAGGAAAGTGTGAGGATAGATTACTCACTTTAAATTACTATTTACGATGTCTTGTGTTGGAAAGGAAAGTATTCATTTATTATTAACACTCACAAAGTGCATGCACAATTGGCTTGAAAGGCTGATATTTGATTGTAATACAATTGTAGACATAGGCTATATAAAAATAAACACTTGTTTACAAAGAATATTTATAAAAATGCAACAGCAACAATTAGATTACATAATGATACTAGGAAAGTCAACATTGAGAAGGGTGTAAGACAGGGTGATTCCATTTCTCCAAAACTTTTTATAGTAGTGCTGCAAGAAGTATTTTGTGGATTAAAGTGGAAAGCTAAAGGAGTGAAAGTAAATGGAGATTATTTAAATTATTTAGATTTTGCAGATGATGTAGTTCTTTTTGCAAATAATGCTTTAGGGATGCAGGATATGTTGCAGGAGTTATCAGATGAAAGTAGGAAAGTAGGACTAAAGATAAATCTTAAAGAGACTAAAGTAATGTTTAATGGATTTTCTCAAACTATGAAAATAAAGATTGATTATGATGAGTTAGAAGAAGTTAACTGTTACAAATACTTTGGTCAGATTATTAATACATGTGAAAACATAATGGATGAAATTAATCATAGAATTAAACTTGGTTGGAGTGCTTTTGGTAGAAATAACTTCTTACTAAAAGGAAATATGCCTATGTGTTTGAAAAAGAAAGTTTTTAATAAATGTGTTTACCAGTTCTTACTTATGGATCTGAGACTTAGACACTTAATAGAAGATCAACACAGAGACTTCAGAACACTCAAAGAAGTATGGAGAGATACATGTTGGGAATAATAAGAAATCAAAAATGCAATAAATGGGTAAGAGAACAAACAGGTGTTACTGACCTCATTGAAAAAATTAAAAGATTAAAGTGGAGTTGGGTTGGACATATTGCTAGAAAAGATGATAATAGATGGACAATTGAAATCTTAAACTGGATTCCAAGAGATTTTAAAAGACGCAGAAAGAGGCCATGTGTGAGATGGATGGATGAAATAAGAAAGGGTGCAGGGATGATGTGGAGAAAAGAAGCTAAAGTTCAGAGAAGATGGATTGAACTTGGAAAGACCTTCATCCTGCAGTGGATTGATAATGGTTGATGATGATGTGTTTGTAAATATTAAATAAGTATATATATTAAATACTGGCAAGTATTGTAATGTTATATAAATTTTTATTTTACATATATATATTGTACTGGTCAAAACATGCTGATCCATCTAACATGACCTGGAACTCAAAAAAATGTACTTCAAACCCAGCCTGAGACATAGGTAAGGGACCAACCTGAATTCGAACCCACTCCCTAAGCCCCAGATCACACACCTGATGGCACATGAGAGTTTATTCTAAATCTGGCCCATTAGCAGAGCTGAAAAGACAATGAGACTCAATATTAACTAAATTAAAAGACGCATATACATAGTTGTACATGTCAAAGTGGAGAAAAACGAATTTAAACTACTCAAATAAGTTAGACGATATAAAATAGTTTAATATCAAGAATTAATTATATACATTAATATGTGTGTGAATGAGCAGTCTATCAAATGGTACATAATTACATATTTGGATTCATGCTGACAATTCTCATATGCTCTTTTATTAACTAAATGGTATATATAATTTAACATACATTTTTGGTGAGTGCAGTATTAAGTTGCCAATCAATTATTATAAAATTACATAAGATTGCTAATAACACTTTGGTTTATGGTTCTGAAACACGATGACTAACATTATTTCATGGAGTGATCCGAGATTCATTATATATATATATATATAAGAAAACTATTTTCACACCATTGCAGTTGCGAACATAAATAAAATACATTTGAAAAATTATATTTGAATCTATGACAAAATATTTATTGAAAATTCTTTTAATTAACATTAGTAAGATAAACGCTTTACTTTTACCCAAGTCATATACTCTTAAATACAGAAATAATAAATTACCATGGTGGGGTTGTATATTAAGATTGAAATAACATTTTCAGTTAACAAAACTAGTAACATTTGGCATTTAGGTATATATTTTGAGCAGAGCACAATTTTAATATTATTACAGCACTAAAATTAGGTCATAAGCAAAAGAATAATATGAAGAAGTGATGGTACTAACATAATGGTGGCAAAATCAAACTGAAGGATCGTGCTTCTGGACAAAACATGAAGTCTAAGACCCCCATTTCAGGGCAGTTCTTAGAGAAAAGTGGATAGGCATAGCATGTGCCAGGCATACTGAAATAACTGCCAGAGATCTTTTTATATAAAATAAGTCCCAGGAAGCTTAACTATCCATGGGACAGAACATAAGGAGAAATCTAAGGGTTCAATCCTGTCTCAACCAGATTAGAAGCACATATATATAATCATAATGATAAGGCCAAATGTCAGTAACACAGTATGGATAAATGTCACAAATGCTTTAAAATTTTCCCATTTGAATGCCCTAATTTAGACAAATAATATGCTGTAATGGGTCCATCCCTTTACCTACATTTCTTGAAACACTTGTCTTTATGTGAGTATGAGCGTGTATATCTATATACGTGTATGAACAAAAATACAAGTCCTATACATATATAATTTTCTTCGATATCATACAACAGTATATTTATGGACGTCTAACTAAAGACTCCAAATGCCAATCTCACCTGTAGGTATGAATTATACTGGACAATATGGAAGTATGTAATAGGATGATAAAATGACCTGGCCTGCAGCTAGCTTTCTCAGGGCAGGTGGTAAAATTACCAGGAGTAGATCTAACCTTTTTAAAAAAAAACTCAACCCCCCCCCCCCAAAAAAAAAAACCATTCATCATTTGATACATATTTATTTCTAATAATATTTACTAAGTCAAATCAATTCTATTTTTTTCTTTATTATTTATCAAAGACTCCTATCAGATTTCCCTTTTGTTAGTTTACTCTTTTCTTTCTTTACTAAAGCCCATCCACACACATAAATATACTATAACATGTATGTTGTGACCAAGATTTATTATGGACGAATTAATATGCTAATAATGACAGTAGGAAATAATTCAAACTCTCCGTACACAAAGAAAAGAAAAATTAAGTTCACAATTGGGACAAACAACAGTTTTTTGCATTACATGGAGTAAGTTTACTAAGAGACCACATATATATACAAATAAAAAAAAAAGTACCCGTGTTTCCCCGGGGAATTGATCGAATTCACCTGGTGAAAGAGAAATCTCCGGTCCTTGGATGATGAACGGACTTTTTGAAGTTCAGATTCCATGGCTGAATTCTATTTATTTATTTATTCTTTTTTACATCTCATGATGATCCAACATTATTACTTATTGAGGCAATTGTCCAGGCTTGACATCCCTTCTCCAATATTGGCAGCTGCTGTACATTCAAAGGAAGGATTCGAACACCTCACACGTTGAAGTTTCTACCCCAGCCTGATCATATTTTATCAATGTATAACATTGATCTATATATTATTCTCTCTGCGTATAAGTCTAAAGCCTGCTTTCTTCCACTCTCCAACTTATAATAATCTTTTTTTTTAATCATAAAACTTATATTTCTTTTCAAATCAGCAATTAACAACTCCACCACTTCTCTTAATTATTTCTTTCCATTCATTTTTCTTTTTCCATTTCCAATTAAGATTCCATGTGCCTTTGTTGGAATGCACTGTAAAAGCTTTTTACACCTTTTTTTAAATTAGTATTTAATTAGAACTTGACAATCCAAGGTTTTTATAACAGCCACTTTCATTGTTCTGTAAATCACTGTCTTCCATCTTGGCATTTATAGTTCTTTCTTTGACTTAATATATGTTTTTAAAAGTTTATCAAATAAAATGTTTTTATTTTGTGAATTTTCATATTTAATTGATTCAAAATGCATTCATACATATACATAGCGATGTGTATAGCTGGGTTTGGCAAAAGAAAAAAATCAGAGCATGTGTATACCCCCCCCCCCCATATCTCTCTTTTATGAGTTTTTTCATTCAAATTACGTAAATTTATAATTCAATATGACCACACAAATGACCGTTGATTATACATCAACTTTGTAAATATTAGTTTTGTTAGTAATAATATATATTTTTCTAATAATATGTTGTATATGAATACGTATTTGTCTAATTATCACAACGGGGTTTGATTATACTGGCCCTGTTGCAATATACCTGCCCTGTTGCAATGCTATGCCACTATAATATATATAAAAAGAAGATTTCCTTTTAAAAAAATAAATACATTAAGATTTACCCCCTCCTGTTCTGCTATTTAAAATAAATCAATCCCACCTTTGTGGATTTTATAATAACTGAAATAGTACTGTATTTGATATTTTATGAGTTTTTGCATAGAAAACAATTAATAGGTCACCTTTTCAGAATTTAAATAAATAACATTTATAAAATAAAAAAAGTTTCAGAGTGTTAGTTAGCCTAAGTTCTGGATTCACCCTGGGTAGAATTACTTTATTCTATTTGGAGTTGGACAAATAACAATTTTTATACTAAACATAAAGTAGGTTAACTTGAAAAACCATTATGGTGAGTGTATTGATTAATAATACATTTTAAGATCTAAAAAAGGGAGAATTAATTAATAACCTCACTCCATGGAGTTCTAATTTAATTAAAAGGGAAAAGAAAGGATTTTATAAATGGAGCTTGCCAGATTGCTTTAGATTGGCATATTAATAATAAACTAAATCATAAATTCATATAAAGAAAGTGACTGTACCAAAGTTAAAGAAAGTTAGAGCATATAAGAGAAAATTAGATTTATAGAAATTATTTAAGAGCAAATTACATTTTCCCATAGTAGGAAGAGACAAAGTTAAATCAGTTATGAAAGAAATCTTGATGAGATTAGTTAGGCTAGATTTACTTTTAGGTGGTGGCTTGAAAATTTACTAAGAGTCCATATTAAAAAGTCCAGCTTATGCATCACAGTTCTTATGTGACAGCAAGCTTCTGATCAGCATTCCATAGTCCCCAGGCAGGGTCTTTACTTCATTCTAAAGCAGCAGCAAGAGGGTACAGTAGTGGGAAAAAGAGCCACAAAGGTTCAAAAGATGATTGGCGTCTACTCTATCATTATCTTAGATTTCAAAGTTGCATGGAGTATTGATGGCAACACAGTTCTCTCAGCAGTAACTATTTTCTTGGTAGTCAAAATTAGCACATTTTATACTCCTCTCAGGTATTTGAGTAATGCTTTTAATTTCTTATTTTTAGTTGATGCTCTAATCTCTGATCTACCAAAATCTTTCATTTCTTTGTCCTTTGTTTTTGAAGATGCAAATGTTAGATAACATTCCAAAAATATATTTTCAAATCTATTTTTACATTGGAAATAGATTTGACAAAAATGTTTAGAACAAAAGTAAAATCTATTAATCTGATTCCCCATTTTATTTCTAGTAAAACTTTAATTAAAAATTCCTTCCCAAGTTTAAAACAATATTGTTTCCACTCCTTTAATTATTTATGGACAACTAACAGTTGCATCTTCCATTTTGGATTTTACAATTTAAAAAGAAAACGTTTTACAAACTATGTATAATAAAAATATTTATAACAATATTTTGTTAGTATCTTTGTTCCTATAATATATATATATATATATATATATATATATATATATATATATATATATATATGTCCAAAAGATGGCGATGGCGCTATACCAAAACTGCCGAACAAGTGTAAGATTTGTTTTACATAAACGAAAAAAGAGTCAGAAATTAACTACCTCTTTCATTTGCTCACCCCCAGATCAGCTGATTTCAAGCTGGTTTGCTATCCTCAGTGGGGGATAGAGTATAGAAACTAGATCTAAACACTGACTCTCAAGTGTTTATGCAAAACGTTTCTATCAGATTGCAAGCGTGAATTTTTCAGACCGGTAAAGTCTTCAAACCCAGCCTAGCAAGCTAGATATTTATATGGGTCTGATCTCAGTTCAGAATCACCATATAATCAAAGTCTCTGCAATATATATCATTGCAAGAAAACTCTAAAGGTACATTTATGAAAAAACAAATACAAGTTAATCACGTAACCTGCTATCACTTGTTATTTATGTCCAAAAGATGGCGCTATACCAAAACCGCCGAACAAGTGTAAGATTTGTTTTACATAAACGAAAAAAGAGTCAGAAATTAACTACCTCTTTCATTTGCTCACCCCCAGATCAGCTGATTTCAAGCTGGTTTGCTATCCTCAGTGGGGGATAGAGTATAGAAACTAGATCTAAACACTGACTCTAAAGTGTTTATGCAAAACGTTTCTATCAGATTGCAAGCATGAATTTTTCAGACCGGTAAAGTCTTCAAACCCAGCCTAGCAAGCTAGATATTTATATGGGTCTGATCTCAGTTCAGAATCACCATATAATCAAAGTCTCTGCAATATATATCATTGCAAGAAAACTCTAAAGGTACATTTATGAAAAAACAAATACAAGTTAATCACGTAACCTGCTATCACTTGTTATTTATGTCCAAAAGATGGCGCTATACCAAAACCGCCGAACAAGTGTAAGATTTGTTTTACATAAACGAAAAAAGAGTCAGAAATTAACTACCTCTTTCATTTGCTCACCCCCAGATCAGCTGATTTCAAGCTGGTTTGCTATCCTCAGTGGGGGATAGAGTATAGAAACTAGATCTAAAACACTGACTCTCAAGTGTTTATGCAAAACGTTTCTATCAGATTGCAAGCGTGAATTTTTCAGACCGGTAAAGTCTTCAAACCCAGCCTAGCAAGCTAGATATTTATATGGGTCTGATCTCAGTTCAGAATCACCATATAATCAAAGTCTCTGCAATATATATCATTGCAAGAAAACTCTAAAGGTACATTTATGAAAAAACAAATACAAGTTAATCACGTAACCTGCTATCACTTGTTATTTATGTCCAAAAGATGGCGCTATACCAAAACCGCCGAACAAGTGTAAGATTTGTTTTACATAAACGAAAAAAGAGTCAGAAATTAACTACCTCTTTCATTTGCTCACCCCCAGATCAGCTGATTTCAAGCTGGTTTGCTATCCTCAGTGGGGGATAGAGTATAGAAACTAGATCTAAAACACTGACTCTCAAGTGTTTATGCAAAACGTTTCTATCAGATTGCAAGCGTGAATTTTTCAGACCGGTAAAGTCTTCAAACCCAGCCTAGCAAGCTAGATATTTATATGGGTCTGATCTCAGTTCAGAATCACCATATAATCAAAGTCTCTGCAATATATATCATTGCAAGAAAACTCTAAAGGTACATTTATGAAAAAACAAAT
This sequence comes from Epiperipatus broadwayi, assembly GCA_028023455.1. NCBI lineage: Eukaryota > Metazoa > Onychophora > Udeonychophora > Euonychophora > Peripatidae > Epiperipatus > Epiperipatus broadwayi. The sequence continues at coordinate 4,391,286 of JAQFVV010000095.1, forward strand.
ACAAGTTAATCACGTAACCTGCTATCACTTGTTATTTATGTCCAAAAGATGGCGCTATACCAAAACCGCCGAACAAGTGTAAGATTTGTTTTACATAAACGAAAAAAGAGTCAGAAATTAACTACCTCTTTCATTTGCTCACCCCCAGATCAGCTGATTTCAAGCTGGTTTGCTATCCTCAGTGGGGGATAGAGTATAGAAACTAGATCTAAAACACTGACTCTCAAGTGTTTATGCAAAACGTTTCTATCAGATTGCAAGCGTGAATTTTTCAGACCGGTAAAGTCTTCAAACCCAGCCTAGCAAGCTAGATATTTATATGGGTCTGATCTCAGTTCAGAATCACCATATAATCAAAGTCTCTGCAATATATATCATTGCAAGAAAATGAAAGAGGTAGTTAATTTCTGACTCTTTTTTCGTTTATGTAAAACAAATCTTACACTTGTTCGGCGGTTTTGGTATAGCGCCATCTTTTGGACATAAATAACAAGTGATAGCAGGTTACGTGATTAACTTGTATTTGTTTTTTCATAAATGTACCTTTAGAGTTTTCTTGCAATGATATATATTGCAGAGACTTTGATTATATGGTGATTCTGAACTGAGATCAGACCCATATAAATATCTAGCTTGCTAGGCTGGGTTTGAAGACTTTACCGGTCTGAAAAATTCACGCTTGCAATCTGATAGAAACGTTTTGCATAAACACTTGAGAGTCAGTGTTTAGATCTAGTTTCTATACTCTATCCCCCACTGAGGATAGCAAACCAGCTTGAAATCAGCTGATCTGGGGGTGAGCAAATGAAAGAGGTAGTTAATTTCTGACTCTTTTTTCGTTTATGTAAAACAAATCTTACACTTGTTCGGCGGTTTTGGTATAGCGCCATCTTTTGGACATAAATAACAAGTGATAGCAGGTTACGTGATTAACTTGTATTTGTTTTTTCATAAATGTACCTTTAGAGTTTTCTTGCAATGATATATATTGCAGAGACTTTGATTATATGGTGATTCTGAACTGAGATCAGACCCATATAAATATCTAGCTTGCTAGGCTGGGTTTGAAGACTTTACCGGTCTGAAAAATTCATGCTTGCAATCTGATAGAAACGTTTTGCATAAACACTTGAGAGTCAGTGTTTAGATCTAGTTTCTATACTCTATCCCCCACTGAGGATAGCAAACCAGCTTGAAATCAGCTGATCTGGGGGTGAGCAAATGAAAGAGGTAGTTAATTTCTGACTCTTTTTTGTTTATGTAAAACAAATCTTACACTTGTTCGGCGGTTTTGGTATAGCGCCATCTTTTGGACATAAATAACAAGTGATAGCAGGTTACGTGATTAACTTGTATTTGTTTTTTCATAAATGTACCTTTAGAGTTTTCTTGCAATGATATATATTGCAGAGACTTTGATTATATGGTGATTCTGAACTGAGATCAGACCCATATAAATATCTAGCTTGCTAGGCTGGGTTTGAAGACTTTACCGGTCTGAAAAATTCACGCTTGCAATCTGATAGAAACGTTTTGAATAAACACTTGAGAGTCAGTGTTTAGATCTAGTTTCTATACTCTATCCCCCACTGAGGATAGCAAACCAGCTTGAAATCAGCTGATCTGGGGGTGAGCAAATGAAAGAGGTAGTTAATTTCTGACTCTTTTTTCGTTTATGTAAAACAAATCTTACACTTGTTCGGCGGTTTTGGTATAGCGCCATCTTTTGGACATAAATAACAAGTGATAGCAGGTTACGTGATTAACTTGTATTTGTTTTTTCATAAATGTACCTTTAGAGTTTTCTTGCAATGATATATATTGCAGAGACTTTGATTATATGGTGATTCTGAACTGAGATCAGACCCATATAAATATCTAGCTTGCTAGGCTGGGTTTGAAGACTTTACCGGTCTGAAAAATTCAAGCTTGCAATCTGATAGAAACGTTTTGCATAAACACTTGAGAGTCAGTGTTTAGATCTAGTTTCTATACTCTATCCCCCACTGAGGATAGCAAACCAGCTTGAAATCAGCTGATCTGGGGGTGAGCAAATGAAAGAGGTAGTTAATTTCTGACTCTTTTTTCGTTTATGTAAAACAAATCTTACACTTGTTTGGCGGTTTTGGTATAGCGCCATCTTTTGGACATAAATAACAAGTGATAGCAGGTTATGTGATTAACTTGTATTTGTTTTTTCATATATATATATGTATATATATATATGAGCTGTACCTATGTACTTTAATAAAAAAAGAATTAATAATAATTAAAAAATGTTATTGAAAAGTTAAAATTTTATAACTTTTAGATGCGCATCTCAAATATATACATAAAATATATATACACCTGGGTCTCGTTTTATGCAGATTTTAATGCAATTTTGAAGTTATGCAATTCATGTTTCTTCTTAATATCTTTCGTAGTTCACTATATTTATTAGATATCAAGTAATTTAAATTATTAATAACTTATTTTGACTTAAAATACTTTTTTTTTTTCAAAAATATAACGTATATTAGCAGCTAATGTGAATATGGCCTGAAGCTGTATTTAGAATTTTAGTTTCTATGTAAATAACCTATTTATACTAATGAGTAAATAATAATAATAGATTTATACTTACATATAAAAATATCACAATAAATATTCAAAAAATTTAAACTTTTAAACCGTAATATCACAATAAATATTCAAAAAATTTAAACTTTTAAACCGTATTTTTTTATATATAACAGAAATAAATAATCTTTTAGATTTTTAAAATAAAAAATGAAGATTTATAAACTGAAAATAATCTTCCTAATGATAATGTATAATCTTTTTTAGTTTTGATTGCGATCTCATTTTTTAATGTAGAAACAGAAAACCATTAACAGAGCACAAGACTAAAAGTGGTGCTAATTCTACATCACATCACGAATAAAAATAAAGTGGCTAACAGGTTTTTCTGGGCATAATTGCTGAGAGATTCTTGATTTCATTTAAGGAGAAGCCACAATACATGACATCACATCAAATCTGATTTCTTACCAGTTTACAAATGAACACTAGCGGTAATGATTGAAATATGTATGAAAAATATAAAGTAAATATTATAGTTAATAAAAAAAGTAAAAAAAGTTTGTCTTGTATTAATTTTTTTTCAAATATTTGAAATTTTTTATTAGTCATACTTTATTTGCTTATTTTTTTTATGCAAATTTTAAAGTAATTATTCCTTGTTGCTTTGCTTTTATGCAAATTCTGAACAATACAGAACCTATCTCCCATTTTTTAAGGTAAGTTAATTCTATTTTTGTGCGATTTTTTTTAATGTTGGTTTTCTGTGGAACCTATCTACCACATAAAACGAGACCCAGTGTACATGACTAAAGAAGTGGGATGAGATATAGGGTTTAAACACAGGTTAGTAGATAGAACCATGAAGCTCAATCTTGGACTAAGATTGACTGCTCCTATATATATATATATATATATACACATATATATATATATATATATATATATATATATATATATATATTGTGTGTGCACATGTGATTCAAAGTGAACAACTTTCACCTCAGGCTATGAATAAATAACATTCTATCAACATATGGTCTAGAATAGAATATTTCTATTTATATTTTATGTTTTGTATCTATAAATTTACTTCTGCCAACATTAATTACATGTTGAGCTATGCTAATTAAATGTTTATTACTATTAACTTTTATTAATTATTAAAACAAGGTCATTAAAAGTGCAAGTCAATCTCCATCCTTGTTTCTGATAATGTATTGAATTTATCCTATACTTTCATCAATATTGGCAGAAAAAACCTTATAAACATCAAAACATTTAAGATTGTTTATTCTGATAATAAGATATGTGTGTGTCTGCATATTTTTTATAATAATTTGATTGAAACTATATAAATGTTTTCCATTTATCTTGATCAGACTTAAAATGTCTGAAAACAATGTATGTTTATATTTTGCTGTGCCATTCAAAAAATTTTCTTTAAAGTACATTTTCAAAATCAAATAAGCAGACTTTTCGTTTCATATCATAAGAATATGTTCCTTTTTTAAACCCTTTGTTATTGTCTTCTTTTTTATTTTTCTACATAAAATTTTTTTCTTCTTTTTTATTCTCCAAAATTGCTGATAAAGGAGTTTTGGAAGATGATTTTTTTTCTAATAACTTTTTTCAAATAGGATTGGTTGTACTTAATTCAGACTTTTCATTATTATTTTTTTACAGTTTTCTTTAATAAACTCTACAAAGGTTGGCAGTTCCAGCATAAAATTTCATTAGTTAAAGATCCAGAAAATTGGAAGTGGGCTTTGTTAAATAGTTGGAAAATATAGAATAGGAAATTGATGAAAATATATAAATAGTATTTATACAGATAAAATATGTATTATTTTTACATATATTTTAAAATTATTTATTTATATATTGTAAATTATATATGTGTAGATGTTAAAAATTTGTTATATTTATTTATTAGATTATAATGTATGAGTATAAGATTTAAAGTACAATTTAATGTAAATAATGCCCAATTTAATGTAAATAATGCCCAATAGATTGATTGCAATTTATGGATAGTTAGAAAATAGCCGAAATAGTATTTAATTGGGCTACGAGTAAAAGAAAGACAACAAGGTGAGTGAGAAAGGTAGTATGTATGCAGAAGATTTGGATAAAGACTTTATGTCAGCATATTTGTACAAAAGATGGAATGATTGTATTAGGAGAATTGTTGACTGTTATAGTGGCAAAGAATGGGATAAAAGAATAGATGCAATAATAAAAAATAGGGAGTTGGAGAGATAGAAAACTAGTATGAAGAGTAAAAAGAATTCAAATATATATAATAGAATATTGGGTGTGAGTTAATTTATGATAATAGCAAGAAAAATAGTTTTCTGTTTAAGGCACAAACATGATTGTTAGAAACAAGAGAATATACACATAAATGGAGGAATGAGTAATGTAGTCTGCAAGTTATGTAAGGAAGGCATAGAAATATATTATTGAATGTAAATACTTATAACAAAAAAGAGTACAAATAATGATGTTGTGGGAGAATAAATACAAATAAAGTGATTGTACAAGAAGTGAGTTTTTGTTTTTTATGCTGGGTTTGGAAAAAAGAAAAGGGGAATCTAGACAGAAAAGCCACAGAGTGGACAAGATGGTACTGTGGAAATGGATGGAGCAGGATTGAGAAAAATATGGCAAAAACAGGTGGGGAATGGAAAGGGAACATAAGGTGGCTAGCATGTTTCTTTGGGCATAATAGCTGAGAGATTCCTGACTCCAAAAAAGGGAAGATCTCAATGGAGATGAAAGCCATTCAATAAATATTAAAATATAATTATTATTATTTGTTTATTTCAATCTTTAATAGTTAATATATATATATATATATTAACTATTAAAGATTATTTGTCCACAATGTTGCAATATATATATATATATATATATTGCAACATTGTGGACAAATAAATTATTTAGAATATATGGCCATTATAGTTAATTAATTATAAAATTTCATGAAACCATCATAGTATTGTAACAGAATTTTGTCTCTGAAAAATAAAAATATTTTAACATTTTTCAAAAAAAAATATATTATTACTTTTTATAAACATTAGCTATTTTGTCACGGAAGTTTTTTATACAAACAAAACCATCTTAATTTTTAAATTATCAAGCTCTTATTCATTCATTAGATTAGAAGTTATCCAGTAATGAATAACATTTATGTAGTGTAATTTTTATTATTGGATAATCTCTAGTCTTAATAAAAATTATTAACATACTTTCAATAAATGATTTGTGTTAAAGTTGTAAGGGCTGCATATTTGACATTTATCAATTAAACTATAGTACTTTGCTATCTATATATATATACTGAACAATGATAAATACATGTGTAAAAGATTGTGGTCTGGGACAACTGATAAGTGCTAGTTCAGCACAAAATGTGCATCTTAGGGATCATAGATCTCTTTCACACATGTTTTTGGTCATATGTTTATGATTATATCCTTTCACAAGATGTTAAAGATATATAAAAACCAGTGCCTACCATGTGTGACAGTGGTGTATGTAAATTCATCAAGTGTATAATCTCTAGTCTAATGAGTAATTAATAAAAATTATTAATACATTTCCATCAAGTGGTTTATGTTAAAGTTGTGAGAACAATAAATTTGATGCCTGTCAATTAAATTATAGTAATTCCCTATCCACAAAATATGCATCTTGAGGATCATCACAAGTCTTTAATCATATGTTAATGATTACATTCCCTCCACAAGGGTTAAAAGTGGATAGAAAACAGAAAAACATTCCCTACTTTGTGTGAGAATGGTGTAATGAAAATTACAGTACATAAATATTATTCATTCTTAACTAAGAATGATATTTCATTTTTAGTAGGCTATAAATATACCTTTGAAGTTTTGAAAAATTTTCAACTGATTTTGTGAATTTAAAAGTACATTGTCTATCAAATACCTTTCTTTTTGCTTTCAGTGATCATATTATATATATATTATCATTATATTTATTTACTGATTCACAATTTTTAAAGCGTTAGCCTGTAATTTATAGTTCATGATAAGACGAAATCGTTAAATTTTTGAACAATTCTAATGTTAACATTAAATTTACTGGCAATAAAAGGCAATATTAAACTTGATTTTTTAAATGTTTGAATTAAAAGTAATCAAGATATTTTTTCTTCTACTTCATGTTATATATAAAAAACAAAACACATTACAGTTTTTTCTAATTACACTACTATTTTTTACGATTAGAATATTTACGTAGAATCAAAAGGCTTTCAGAAAAAAAAAAAATTCATGAATATATATCTACTATTGAAAATGATTTTGCTTGGTAATGGCTTTGGAAAAAATATTAATAAATCCTCTTCATATAACACAAATTTGTTTCGAAAAAACAAAAGTTTGATAGTTTAGGATTAAAACGATTTTGCTTTACATAAAAAAAATTGGCAAAATTGATAATGCTTAATGTTAATGACTGTTGAACTAGATTTTTCCTTATCAACAAAAATGTTTTTTTAATGATAATTCTAGGATTTTTCTGTATAATATATAAAATATTATAGCATTCATGTGAGAACTCATAAATATTGTAATGTTTAAAGTGATTTTATTCTTGGATGTGGAAATACGTTATTAATATTTTAAAAAGTAGAAAGCACTGTAATAGATATTATTTTTGTTAATTCACATATAAAATTAACAAAACATAAGATCAATTTTAATAAAGGATGAATTCAAAAAAGAATAATATGAACAGATTCAAGTGAAATAATTTCAGTGCTATTTGGAAACAATTATTGAAGTAAAAATTATTAGTTAAAACTTTTCTATCAATGAATGATTTTCAGAATAGAGAAGATAAGAATGAAGAATTTAAAAATCAAAAAAGCAAATATATTTTTACAATTAAAAAATAGAAAGCTCTCAAAAAGAAGTGGACATTGTCACATGCAAATATCAGCTACTTTTTAATTTACTTTTTTCTAAATAACAGGATTTTTTATTGCTAAGATGTACTTCAATTAAAAAAGATTTGTTAGACTCATATTACAAGCTGGCAATGTTTTCTTTCAAGCATTTGATAAGTCTAATCTACATAGTTTTAAAGCATAGATTGAGATTTCATCAAATAATCATAAACAATCAAATTTATCTATGAAAATATTTGCATTTATACATATACATACATACTGTGATGGGCTGGAGATGTTATAGTACTACATGAATGTCCATTCTTTATAAATGTCATCAAATTTGTTTAAATACGACGCACTCACAAATATAATTAATTCTAAATGATAATTAGAAATAGATCATGAATTACTCATATACTTTTGCACCAATAGTACTTCTTCCAAACACAGAAAATATGAAACTCTCATAATCTTTACAGTTATCATGAAATGCTCAAAATAACACTCTACAGCTAAAAATAATGGTGAGAATTATGTTTCCCTCATCTACCAAGTTATAATAGAAAAAACCATTTATTGTCAAATTTGAACTTTTATTTATTGACAACTGTAGTCAATGATGCAAATAATTTCAGAAGTAAATTTTATTAAGTAGAGAAAAATAATAACATATAATAATAGTGATTATTACATAACATATAGAGGCAAAACTCTCCATACAGTACTGCCACTCAGTATAAGGCAGAGTAATCAATGGATACAGAAAGGTTTGTGCATAGAATTCCTATCTAGGGCCTATTCATCCAATATCCCCAGACTAATTTTTAGTTTGTGGCATTCATCAGTGAGGAACCTTGGATCTGAGAGGACTGCACCTAGATTTTAAGATTTAAGGCTCCTCACCAATGAAAGCCACATGCTAGAAACTAGTCTGGGAATATTGGAAGAGTAGGCACTCAATAGGCATTTTATGCTCAAACCTTCCTGCATCCATTGATTATTCTGGCTTGCACTGAGTTGTGCTACTGTATGATGAGCATAATAAATGGTGATCATATTATGTTTAATTACTATATAACAGAAATACCTCTAAAACCATTCACTAATGTTTATTAATAAATACAAATATTTATATAAACATAAAAAGACTATCAATGTCATGTAACTATCCACCTTTCTAGTATGCCCATCATGTTTATTAATAGAAGGTGAAATAGTAACATTAATAGAACTGATGATTTAAGGTATCCAATCAATCATGTATTCATGTACATCATATTATTTTATACAAATAAAAAGCATCTAAAACTCTCCAAATCTATATAATAATCTTGACATGTTTAGAGTAGTAACTGACGTGCTTAGAGTAGTAACTAAAGATAAATGATGAATGTTTAATTTCCTCATTGTTTAAGTTGTTGTTGTTGTTGTTGTTATTATTATTATTATTATTATTATTATTATTATTATTATTATTATTATTATTATTATTATTAATAATAATAATAACAACAACAACAACAACAACTTAGACAATGAGGAAATTAAACATTCATCATTTATCTTTAGTTACTACTCTAAGCACATCAGTTACTACTCTAAGCATGTCAACATTATTATATAGATTTGGAGAGTTTTAGATGCTTTTTATTTGTATAAAATAATGTTAATGATGCACATGAATACATGATTGATTGGCTACCTTAAATCATCAGTTCTATTAATGTCACTATTTCACCTTCTATTAATAAACATGATGGTCATACTAGAAAGGTGGATAGTTACATGACATTGATAGTCTTTTTATGTTTATATAAATATTTGTGTTTATTATTATTATTATTATTATTATTATTATTATTATTATTATTATTATTATTATTATTAATAGTAGTAGTAGTAGTAGTAGTAGTAGTAGTAATGATGATGATGATGATAATAATAATAATAATAATAAAATATATAATTGTTAATTAGAGAAGATATTAATTAGTATTAAAGTTTATCGGCTTAACGTTTTCGAGGATCCATGCCTCATATTCATAGCCTTCATAAAATGTATAATAAAATATGCAAATACAAATATTCAAATAAGCTAGTATTATGTAGCCCATTTCTTCGAGATCTCGAAGCAAGTATCCTTTCTATTAATGGCATGGATGTTTCCATTGATGTAAAATGCCTCCTTTATTTTTCTTTTATGATCATTTGATTCTGAGCACAATATTATGGGATTGGCGGGTATGAAGTTGTGTCCAGATTGTTTAGCATGCTCCAAGAATACAGAAATTGCAAACTTGTGCAACTACAGGCAGCCCCATAGGCCAACCTTTAGACATCTTATAATATTGACCTTCAAAAGATGCAACAATGTTATCATTAAAAAAATTTAAAAAATCAACAATAAATTTTATTATATATTTACAAATACTTTTACTTTTTAATGCATGTTCAATTGTTTTTATGGAATTCATTCTATCAATAGATCCATACATTTCTGTAACATCCAAAGAAGCAATAACATCATTTTTATCAATCATCAAATTTTTAATACTATTTACAAAGTCAAACAATGTTGCATCTTTTGAAGGTCAATATTATATTATGTCTAAAGGTTGGCCTATGGGGCTGCCTGTAGTTGCACAAGATTGCAATTTCGTTTTATCTACATATGAGAGTAGTATTTTAAATATGTGTACTTTTGGAGATATTAAAATTTATAAAAGATATGTAGATGATGTTTTGTTTGTGGAAATACTAATAGTATAAATTTACTTGTAGAGTAATTAAATAAGTTGAATGGCTTGAAATGGACTATTGAAAAAGAACAGGACAATAATATTAAATATTTAGATTTAATGATTACAAGAGATAACAGTATATTAAATTATAAACTAATAATTAAGCCACTGCAAAAAAGAGGATATATAAATTGTAACTCAAAAGTACCAATGATGCATAAGATGGCAAGTTTTAGATCTTTTTTGTTTCATAATGAAAAATTATGTCATTACCAAAGTGATAAACTGAAAAATATTGAGATATTTGCCAAGGAATTGCTTGACGTTGGTTATAAAATGGAACAAATAAGCAATACTTTATGTCAATTTTAAAAAAGTTATAAGAGTTTAAAGGAAATGAAGATTAATAGTAAACAATGGATATCTATTCCATTTATTTCAAATCCACAAGTGAAATTTTTTAAGGATTTATATAAGAATGTGTTTAATGTTTCATTCTAGGTTCCAAACAATATTAATAAATTAGTCAATAATTCTAAGGATGTCATATCTGTTAAGCAGAAAAGTAATGTCATATATCAAATTTTTTGTGATTGTATGCTATCATATATAGGTGAATCTAGGTGCAGTGTTGAGAAAAGTTTGAAGGAGCATAAATTGTTATATAAGCGTGTAAAAAGTAAAAATATTAGTGATTTAATATCTCCTTTGGTTTTCTTTGATCACGAAAAAACATGTAAATATAAATTTAAATTTGATTTTGAAAATGTAAAAATTCTTTATTAAGAGAGAAACCATTGTAAAAGAAAAATTAAAGAGGCAATTTTTATAAACAGGAATAAAATGCATTTAATAAATTGACAAGCTGCTAACATTAAAATATGAGATGTGTGGAATTTGAAGTGATGACGTTTGCTTCTGCTTTTGATTTTGAATTTAATGGCAGTTGAGGCAGGTTGAAGAAATTCACCGAAAGTACTTCTGCGGATTTAAGGATTGTTTGTAATAGATTGTAAACTGTTAAATTTATTATTTCATTTATAATTACAATTTTGTTTTTTAATTAACGGACATTTTATATATATATATATCTGTGTGTACTTTCTTTTGAAAAAGAATTTTACTTAATCATCAACAACAATTTTATATTAATAATAAACTATAACTCATCATTATATTGAGGTTGTAGATATTGATTGTTATATACGTAAACCTGATCATCACGTTAGGATTCCTTTGAGTCTCATCTCTATGTGACCACCGGGCTACATTGAAAAAAGATTAACTCTCACGAGGTTGAGAGTAAGTCACTTAGTTATCAACTGGAGGGGTAAGTGAAGTTCAAACTCACTTTATCTATGTCTCTAGGTTGGGTTAAAGCAGCTTTACTTTTTTGACTCTTACAATACTAAACAAAAAATACATTTATTATTTTCAAATGCAACTACTATCCTGAGATGCTTAAATATCTGATAATGTATTCATTATGCACATTTCACTACCTTCATGACTAATTGTCAAGTGTGTTAAAATATCTGTTTCATAAAATAGAAGGTTCATGGATAGGAAGCTTATAAAATAAATCATTTCATATTGCTTGAGTTTAAAAACATGAAAGTACCATAATGATTTAAAAACATTATGCAGGGGGGGTGGGAGTGCATAAAACTTACAGTAAAAATTATTTAGTACACTCGGGTCTCATTTTATGTGGATTTATTTAATCTGATTTTGAAGTTATGTGATTAATGTTTTCTCTTAATATCTTTGTATGCAGTTTTTTTTATGCATTAAAAATTATTAAATCAGAAGTCAAGCTCTGATAATGCACTATTACTTTAAATATTATAAAGTTCACACACCCACACATCATATTTAAAGTAATAGCACATGATCGGAGTTCAACTGCCATCTAATAATTTCAATATTTTCAGCACTTTATAATAGTACTGTAATAAATTTTATACAATAAAGAAGTTCATAATTCACTTAAAATCAGGATTTTCCCATTTTATATCCACACATTAAATTTTACAAGATTATAATGTAAATATGTTCAAATGTTATAGATGTGTATACTATGCATGTTGTTGTTTTGCATTTTAAATCACATTCTATTTTTGCTTTTTTTAAAAAGAGTATGTAATCAATTAATTATTTAGTGTCCACAAGTAATAAATTTTACAAGATTATAATGTAAATCTGTTCAACCGTTATAGGTGCCTATACTATGCATGTTGTTGTTTTTGCATTTTAAATCATTCTTTTTTTTAAAGAGTATGTAATCAATTAACCATTTAGTATCCACAAGTTTTTTTTTTTAAGAGATAAGCAACAGCAGTGGGCACAATTAAATTTGACAATTAAAATCTGATTTTTTATTGTAATTAACAATTTAAAAATTATGTAATGTGATCTGAAATTAATGTTAGTGAAGCAATGAAATTTGACTTTTAAATGGAATTGAAAATTAAAAAATTAAAGTCAAAAATAATAATTTAATTTTTAATTGTTAGTTTGAATTCAATTTTGTCCAACAGTGGTGAGTAGCTGTCTTTTTATTATCATAAGTCTAAGTTCTTATTTTTATTTTAAACTTTTAGTTTACCCTAATGGAGAGGAAAGAAACACCCAAGAAAAGGAATTTCTTTGGAAACAAAAATTTCAACTTTAGATCACTTAGCAAAATGGGAAGGATCAACAGTGATTGGAAAACATTTTAGTTTGGGTGAGTCCACTATAAGGGCAATTAAAAAAATGAAGTTGGCACTAGTTATATTTCCTCTTGTGACAAATCTGATGTCTTACCAATTCACAAATGAACCTGCATATCATCAAATAGCAATAATGATTAAAATACTGTACATGTATGAAAAAAATGTAAAATACTGTAAATTACACATAAAATATATTGTTTTGAATAAAATTAAATACTGTAGTTAATAAAAAATGTTTGTCTTGTATCAATTTTTTTCAAATTTGAAATTTTTTATCAGTTATATTTTATTTTTTTATTTTTTTTTTTATGCAAATTTTATGTTGTGGCTTTGCTTTTATGTGATTTTTGAAAATTTCAGTATGTATCACCCATTTTTCAAGGTAAGTTAAGTATATTTTTGTGTGATTTCTTTTGTGCACATTTTGTGCAGAATCTATCTACTGCATAAAATACAGAAAGTTATACTTAAAATTAGATATTTAAGCTAAATGAAAAAGTAAATTTAAGCAAAATAATTCCTTCTCCTTTTAAAATAATGCTTAGTTTTTTTTTAAAGTTACATTTAAAAAAATTAATGAAATAAACTTCTGTTTTTCTGAAAAGGTTGTATTATAAAAGAAACTCAAAAAAATTATCAAGCAGTTTAAAGCATTAAAGGTAAAAGATTGATAATATCTCTATGATTTAAAAAATAAAAGTATTTGAAATTAGTAAAAGTAAAAATTCTGAGAAATATTATTTCCGAGTTTTTTTAAATACCAATCATTTGAAAATACAATTTAAAAATAAGTAATGAGTGGGAGAGGAGAAAGCAATTTGTCTTTTTTTTAAACAAATATTTAACTTACTTTTTCTTTTTTTTAAGAAAAAATATACTTTTATTATCTTGGTTTACAAATTTGAATTTACATTTTTACATCCTATGTTTTACAAAGTTTAACCAATGAATTTACTAAGTGTATATAGATGCATCTATGGTTACCATGAGATTGAAATCGCAGTGGGCATCAACATCCCCAGTTTAAGCATTTGAATTTACATTCTTAGATCATATGTCATAGTAGATTTCTAAGTGTATATTAATATTGTACTGTTCTGTTAATCCAAGAGGTGATTAATGGTAGATAGTAATACAATGTTACAATTAAACATCACATGATCACCATCTCTATACTAGCACATAATTGTTGTAAAGAAAGGCAAAACTCTCCATACAGTAGTGCCACCCTGTGCCAAACAGAATAATCAATGGATTCCTAATAGGATAGTGGTGGCTATGGTTGTTTAAAAGCCAAAGACACCAAAATGTATGGGTGCTGAATTGAGTTCAGACCCATATGACTATATAAGATATTGAGCTTAGATTGAAGATATTATTGTGTTTTCAATTTCATTCTCATAGTTTTGTAGTAAAGTAGAGTTAAAAGGTGGCTGCTGGAGGGTTGCATTAGATCCTAAGATCTAGGTGCAGTGCTCTCAGATCCAAGGCTCCTCACTGCTGATGGCCACAAGCCAGAAACTAGTCTGGGGATATTGGATGAGTAGGCACTAGATAGGGATTTTATGCACAAGCCTTCTGGCATCCATTGATTACTCTGTTCGGCACAGGGTGGCACTACTGTATGGAGAGTTTTGCCTTTGTTTAATGTTACAATTCAGGATGATTTATCAATTTCACCATTTAAATATGAATGGCATTTAAAAGTCCATTTCAAGTTCTAGGAGGCAATTGTGTGTGTGTATATATATATATATATAGTGTAATATGGAACATAAAATGATTGATTTTTTATTAAAGTATTTTGCTGCTTTTATCCATGACATGGTTTACTGTTGGTGATAAAATCATCTCTAATTGTAGTATGTGATTATCTTTTTCTTTTTTAATGTTAAAGAATGGGAAAAGAAGAGTAAATCCTAACTATATAAACGTTAATTTCCATGCTTATTTATTCCATACCTTATTGTGTTATTTAAATAAATTAATATTTATATATTGATTAAATTTATTATATACTCACATAAAAAACCAACAGTATCTCTATAATATAATAACAACTAAACATTAACATTAAACGTTATTAATTATTTCAATCTTCAGGCACTTTTGCTGGGACCAATTGAATGAGAAAAATATGTAACTCCTATATAACTATTTAAAAAACCTATCATTTGAATTCAAAGTATAACATAACACACAAATAAATGTATTTATCTTTTTTGATACTTGATGGGTGTTTTTTTTTTTTGGAGGGGGGGGTCAATTTGTCAAGAAGAGGCCAACATTTTCAACAAATATGGTGTTTCAATACAGCAATTTATTGGAATATAAGTGTAGAAATAAAATTCATATTATATAAATATATACCATTAAATAATAATATATTTACATCTAGAATTAAAAAATAATTTAATATGTTTTATATAATACTGAAAAGAATAAATGTTCTTATAATTTTATCATTAAAAAAGCATATCTGAATAATATAACACCATTTACTGCCTTACTATGATCTCAAATTATATATAAAAATTATTTAAACATAAATCTTGTATAGTTGTTAAATAATATATATACATATAAAATTTTAGATAAAAATATTCATAATTTTAGCTTCTTTTGTAGTTTAGACTCCTAATAGTGCATTGATGGAGTACAACGGTCATATTTTTTCTTCATACAATCAATCACTTTTGCTCAACAAGTGCACTTTTTTTCTAAATACAAGCAACTTCATCTATTGACCAAAATTATTAATAAAAGTTTAAATTTTTTTCATAAATGTAATGATAACATTAAAAGGCTGTAATAACTAAGAAATCAGTACAATTTTGGTTGCATATAATATCATCCTGAAAAGATATTCTGAATATTGCAACAAAAATTATAACATAAAAGACATGTACAAAAATATTTTATTATTTACAATCCCAAATAGGCAAACAAATAACCAAATCATATGTAATAATCAATATTATAGTTAAGTATTTTTATAGTAATACAATTTTAAAATAATAATTACGTTTCCTCCAAATCCTGGGTGCATATGTCTGCCATCGTAGTAGGAAAATCACCACCACACAATTTTTTATAATCATAAGGTGTAGGTGGCTTTGTAGACACAAGTTCATAAAGACCTATTAATATTTGAAGAAATCTAAATAATGGTGGTAAAAACATTTTCTCCCTGAAATTCAAAGCATTCATATACATAAATTTATTATGATAAAATAATAATGTATATTCATAGCATATAAATAAGTATTTACAATGTTTACACACTATTGTACTGTACAAAAAGTCAGTATTACAAAAATGCATTAATTAATCATGACTTCATCTCATTCAAATTCATATAGTTCTCCTAATATTATAAACCATATAATAATTCCTTTTCAGTAAATACTCAAATCATTATTAATCATTTTTATTAAAAGTAGAAAGTACAATATTTCATTTAATCTCAAATATATGCTTTAATTTAATTAAAGTTAAGAAAGAAATCTTAACAGCTTTCCAATTTTTTTAAAAGTCTTCACTTTTTATTGCCCATGTGTCATTATGTTGTTTAATTGGAGAGGATTTGAACCCAGATGTTCAAGCTTCCTTTAGACATCCTTATGTATATTAGAGATCATTTATCTTTTTTGCATGTACATGATTATTTGAATTGGTTGTATAAGATAGAGTGGATGACTGAAGGGAGCTTGAAAGTCTGGGTTCAATCCCTTCTAATTACATCTAGCTTAAGGGTGTATACTATACTTGTATTTAAATATTATTATATTGTTTGTAATTAAAGTGTAAATATTTTAAAATATACTTATAGTCTTATATATAGCTCATATGTGATTCTAATAATTTTAATAAGTCTATAAATAAATTACAGGTTATAAAATATGTAATATTGATAATATAAATTTATTCATGAAACAATTAACTTTGCAAATTCATTACTATGATGATCCACAAAGTGGATTCTTAAGAAACTTAAATAAAGTTGCATTTAGATTGGCATTGATACAAAAAAACTAGGCATAATTTGCAAATTTATTCAAACAATAAATGTAACTTGTGAATTATCATAGTAATGTTTCACACTTGGTTATTTTATGGGTAATAGTATGAATATTGAACCCTACTGTTTGATGGCACTCTTTTTCACCCAATGCACATCAATATTTCGATTCACGGGCTGTCCATTTTTTTACAGAATACTATGGTACCAAAGATTTTTTTTTCACTTTCTATACATAAAACTCGTATTTTTTATTTTTTTTTGCATTTTTAATAAACAAACACTTTGTTTTTATATGGTGTAGGGGGAGGGTTAGTTTGCTTTTAAATTATTGACTATTTTTTGATTTTAAATTATCGGTTTCTTTACATAATACTACAGTAAAAAAAAATTTTTTTACCCCTTTTTAGACATAAAACTCATACGGCTCTTTTTTTTTTGTTGCCTTTTTAATAAACAAACGCCACTTTGTTTTTAGATGGTAGCGGGGGGTTGGTTTGCTTTTAAATTATTAGCTTTTCTTTGGGATTTTGAGCTTTTTTTTTTAAAGCCTTAAACAATTCAGTTTTAATTAATAAACCAACAGTTGGTTTTTAGAGGGTTAAGAGGGTTGGTTTGAATTTTAATTCTCATCTTTTAGTATCTTTTGCTGATGTACTGGAAACTTCGTATATTAATTTTAAATGTGTTCAAATATAGAATACATATAAAGAGATAGATTAACAAAATATACGACTTATTGGAGGGGGGTGGGTTTGCTTTTAAATTATTGCCTTTTTTCTTTATCGACTTTTATTGATTTTGAGCTTTTTTTTTTTGGAATGCCTTATTAATCAATTCATTTTTAAACCAACAGTTGGTTTTTAGAGGGTGGAGGAGGGTTGGTTTGATTTTTAATTATCATCTTTTATTTTCTTATTATGAGGTGTTTTTTTTTTTAAAAAAATATTTACGCTAACGAAACCTTTATATGATAGCAAAAAGTTCTTCCTTTACTTTTTGTCTTTTTCAAAAAGCCTTAATTAAGCAGTTCGTTTTTTAACAAAAAAAAATTTTTTTTTTAAAAAAAAAACATTTTTTTAGGGGCGGGGAGTTACGGTTTGTTTGACTCCAATAGAAGATGAGCCTCAAAGCTGTAAGTAACAGGATTTTGGAGCCGTCCAACCAAATTTTCCTTACACAGACCCCCAAGTATGCTTGCAGAAGTGGCAACATAATTTCCCAGAGCCTGTAGTTGACTAAAACCATGCTTTCCCTGCAAACGCATAGCTTCGCATCTGGTAGGATGTTTGTTCTCTTTCTGGAAAAACACAACAGTGTCAACTTCTGTGGCCAGCAATTCACTCCCCTTCAAACAATTTTGAACACTTGCCACACTGACATTTTACTGTTCTTGCACTGATTCACACATAAATGTGGATTTGTGCATGAACTCGGCAGAACTCTGCTGAAAACCCTAACATTTTCAGGTTGTGTGCAATTCAAAATCATAGAGAAGCATGCATGATGGCCTGACAATTCTTAATATATAATACTAAATCCACTACACTTTGTCAAAATTTTTCCACAATGAATTTTTTTGATAGTTTCACATCCTTCAAATACGACCACCATCAAATCAGACCATAGCGAGAGTTGAATTGCACTCACTTGAGGAATACTGTCACAAATCAATGGGTGTAGTATTTCATTATGTAATCGTAGGATACATCGCCCTCTAGGTGGCCTGTTACAGCTCTAAACAACACTGTTGTAGTGTTAGCCAGTAAGTTAGGCTGCTAAAATGGTATATTGATGTGCATTGTGTGAAAAACAATGTCATCACGCAGTAGGGTTCAGTATTCATCCTATTACCATTTTATGAAAATATAGTAAAATGTAATATGCAGTGTTCTTTGTTGTTATATTTCTTAATATTGTTTTTACTCTTCTTTTACTTTTTTGACTCATTTTATTTTCCTTAACAAAAATAGGATGGAAAAAATTTAAATAAAAAAAATGTCAGAGGAATACAAAAAGATGTAAGTATTAAGATGTAGCATTAATAATGTTTTAAAAAGCATTGTACTTAAAAGAGCTATACAAAACTGAGTACATGTACAATATTGATTATCTGAAGTTGAGTTTTAAATTTTCCAAGTATAGCTATCTAGAAATAAAAATTCAAAATTTTTTTTTTTTTTTTTCATTTTCACTTTTTTCTCTCCATCCTATTTTAATAACAAAACAGTATACACTCAGGGTAAGATAAATTTATGTATTAAAGTACAGGAGTAAATGATAATGTAACTATTAACATTTATACATAAAGATGTTTTATAATATAAAAAAATATACAATACAGATTATTCAATAATGGACTTATTAATGTTTCAAGAACAGTCATTCCAAACACAAATTTGGGATAAATTAAATATGGAATGCATAAAAAGCATATAAAACAATTTAATCAATTATATGAAGCCACTAAACTACACATGATCACCATCTTTATGCTTATACAAGCTGTTTACATAAAGCAAAACTCTCCATACACAATAGTGTCATTCATGCAAGCCAGAATATGCACTAGGTAGGGATTTTATGCATAAATCTTCCTGCATCTATTGACTACTCTGGTTTGCACTGAGTGGTGCTATTGTATGGAGAGTTTTGCCCCTGTGTAAATCAATTATACATATAATCTTAATAATTAAAAGATGGTTTTAACCATGTGCCAAAATATTTTGGCAAATTGCCTAAGAATACAGGTATTCATGTATCTATGTTTAATCCACAAACTTATATAAATAGAATAGGCCAAATTTTTAGGAAATATTTCTTCTCATTCATTGTAAGAATATATTTATCACATATCATTACAATAGAGTTGATCAAACATTGAAGTTACTCGTTTTCTTTTATTGTAATAATATATCTACTATATACAGAAGTTTAATAAAAAAGATAAGACTTTATCAAAACTACTTTTCATTTATTCTTATAATAAGTCTACTATATAAACAGCCTACTACCCCTAATTTACTCTAACAATATGTCTGCCATTCACAGCTCACTGAAATGAAATAAAAATAAATTTTCTAAAAACTACTTTTCATTTATTGTAAAAGCATTATATTTCTGGAATAAAACTAAATTCATCTGGATATATTTAGGAAAATACCACCTAAGTTTATGAAAACCAGATGTACAGTTCTTTTTATTTTCTGAATTATTGCAAACAAAACGTTCATTAACTATATCTGTATGGTTAAATTCTAATATCTGTGATTACATTAAAAATTCTTTATTTTTTTTTATAAAACTCGTGATAATTTCAAAATAAATTAATTTCCTGACAAGCATAAACTTTACAAAAAGTCATACCTTTATTTCGGGGTTCGAAATTTATGTGATCAACCCCCAGATAGCACAAAACAGTCTATTAATTTTTTTTCTTTATTTTTTAAAGGCCTTTTTTAATTAAAGCAAATACCAGGGATTATAAATATGGTCTTTTTTTTTGTTGACATTTTTAATATCTTAAAGATAATATAAATATAAAAGAAGTATTGTGAAAAAAGTAATAATAATAATTTTAAAATTAAAAAAAAAAAACCTAATAATAATTAAATTAAAAAGGGGGAAAAAAATGAAATTAAAATTTACGCCTTTAAATAAATAAAAAAGAAATGATTACTAATGGAAAAAAGAGGAAATTGAGTTGGAAAAAAAAGCGAAATATGAAATAGAAAATACGATAAATTAAGCATTAAAAAAAGTGAATATAAAGAAGATACTATTTATGCAATAGTAACAAACTTAGAAAAAAATTGAAGTGCATTTTGATAATAGGATAAGTTAATTTATTATGTCATATGATCACCATTTCATGCGATTACACATGATGTTAATAAGAGTACCGAATTCTCCATACAATATTGCCACCAAGTACAAGCCTTTGTAATCAATGGATGCATAAAGTTTTGTACATAAAAATTCTATAGTGCCTAATCATCCAACATCCCCAGACTAGTTTCTAGCTTGTGGCTTTCAATAATGAGGAGCCTTTGATTGAGAGTACTGCACCTAGATCTTAGGATGCAATCCTCCAACAGTCATATTTTACTTATTTAATTAACTATAAAGCTAGGAGCCCAAGATGAAAACACTATGTTTCCAATCCCAGCTTATTTGCTTGTATAGTCATATAGATCTAAACTCAGTTCAGCATCTATACATTTTGATGTCTTTGGTTTTTCAAAAACCAGTCACCATTATCATATTAACAGGATATGTATAAAACTATCAAAACATCACATGATCACTATTTCATATGAAATGAGTTCAGATCTATATAAATATACAAGCAAATGAGCTTGGATTAGAAACATTATGGTGTTTTCATCTTGGGTTCCTAACTTTATAGTTAACTAAATAGGTAAAAGGTGGCTGTTGGAGAGTTGCATTAGATCCTATGATCTAAGTGCAGTGCTCCTAATTCAAGGCTCCTAAAACTAGAAACTAAGCTGGGGGATACTGGATGAGTAGGTACTACATAGGGATTTTATGTACATACCTTCCTGCATCCATTGATTATTGATTATAAAGGCTTGTGCTTGTTGATACCACTGTATGAAGGAGTTTGGTATTCTTTTCAACATTATGAATAAATAGTCCTAAAATTATAAAATGTAACTTAAATAATTTGAAACTAATGAAATATTAAATATAATGGTTTCTTAAGAAATTAAATTTAACAATAGTTTTTCAATACATAATTTTATTTTTTTTAATAATATAATAGACTTAATTTCAATATGAAATTATTTTGTTTGGTATTGCTAATTAGTTACACGCAATTTAAATGATATATATATATATATATATATTGTACTGGTCAGTTTTGTCTATTCATATAACAAGATCTAGCATCTAGGCAAAAGTATCTCAAGTTCAATCATGCACAAGATATGTTTGTCAGGAACACTCATGAACTCTGCCCTATTTGCCTATTTTCCAGATCTACCAACTTATGAGCAACAATTCCGATGATACCTATCTAATTTTATCTCTCTTTTCTGGCATTGAGTGAAGCAGAGACACAAAGAGATTAATTGGAAATAATATAATGAAACCCTTTTGGTATAGTAATATCACAAATTAACATATCTAACGCTCATGACCCTTTCACATTTATATTAGATTAGCGGAATATCATCTAGTCATATTGCATAATTTATATAATGAAAATATAATATTTATTAGATAAATGAAACAATGATATATATATATATTAATGTAAATAAAATAAGAGTAAGTGATTTGATCCCTCATTAATTATAATTGGTCTCTTACATTTTATACAGCATGAGATTTATCTCAATTAAAAAATTACAAATATATTCATTGCTTTATTTTAGTGTGGCTAATTTATATGCCAATAATCAGTGTGTTACAACATATATATATATATATATATATATATATATATATAAATGAGGTTTGGATAGCACTAGACTACAAGTAATTTAGGAATCTTTGGTCCACCCCTAGAGAGAGAAAGGTAGCACTTGACCAATTATTTAGGATTATTGAATTTCTTATAAAAATATGATGAATATTAATAAATGAAATAATCTCAGCTTATGTTGAGTAAGAAAATGTGTGTGGGAGCACTAATTTATAGTATATATATTTGCACGTGGTAGATACCCATCCAAGTTCATATACTACACAAATAATCATGTAGTAATAATAATTGCAGTGGCAAGAACATCTGGAGAAAATATACTGTACTTGATTCATTTAAGGCCTCAAAGAGGAATCAGAAAATCTCCTTTCAGTTAATAACAGCCTTCTTTCAGGAGCTCTACCTTTAAATTATTTTTTCATAAGTGGGTATGTAGTTTTTTTTTTTTAGTTAAAGGATAATATAATAAAATATTGTATCAATTTTAAATTGCGATAATAATATATTTAAGCTATCTTTATATATATATATATATATATATATATATATATAAGATAGCTTATATATATATATATATATATATATATATATATATATATATAAGCCAAATCAAGGATTTTTTAATATGAAGATAACACATGCACCTGCCATGCCTATGACATGAGTCTTGAATTTGAGCTACATATTTTTTAAGAGGCTTAGGATTTTTTCAAATATTAATCTATATTCATTCTAAATAACAATAGAGTTTTGGTCAGTAAACAAATATCTAGCTACCTTTAGGTAGAGGATAAAATAGAGATGAAAAACTGTTGAAACTAGTAAGCTGGCAATTGCAAGTCAATAAATATTATATTCTCCATTACTGTTCATTTATGAGAGATTATTGGAAAGCTTTATTCTACTTAAGTGGACTATTTATTTTTTTTAAAAAGATGCTTTATCTTATTTAATTACTAAATTCTAAAACATATAACTTAAGGCTTACAGAACTAGTTTCAAGAAAATGTCCTTCATCGGTTGTACCAAGTCTAATACCTTACTGACTAAAAACTATAATTGCTGAAAATATTTTTTAAAACTTATCTTTCAAGCCTTATATATCAATTTACAATTTAAAATTGAGCTATTATATATTTAATTATTTTTTTTACAATGAGTTAATAAATATCACTTAAATACAACACTCATTCATAATAGTAAAGGTATGAAACTATAATTTATCATTTATCAATTACATAATTGATTAAGTTATAATTTCCAGTTTTCACAAATGTTTCAGTTATCAAATGCAATTGAATGTTAGTAGCCTTCAAACTATGATAGATTTTGCAATTTAAATTTCAAAAGTGAATATATATTTTTTTTTCTCTTGAATGAAAAAATTATAACTCTATGAATGAAAAATAGATCCGTTTTAAATGGAAAAAGTAGTAGTAATAATTTCATAGTAAATTAAAATGGTTGGTTGGAACCCCCCCCCCCTCCCACTTGTATTAAATGTGAGAAGAAAAAAAAATCAATAAAAATAAATTAGAAGCAATACTTTTTTTATGAAATTAATAATTAGATTTTAACAAGATTAATATTAAAATATTAAGTTGACCATAAAATGAATGAACCTCGTTATTATCTTGAAAAAATGCTATTACTAAATACCGCCACTGGAATCCACTGTGTATCAGAAAGTCTGTTGATTAAAAATTAATCTGAAACATATTGGCAGAAGAATCAGAGTTCGTTATTTTCAAACTCGCTCCTAGAGCATAAATCTGAATATTTGATTGATACGAATAAAAATCGTTTAATGATAGATAATATAAAAATAAATTCTAATAAAAAGCCCATAAAACTTTATTTTTTCTAGAGCTATCATTTTTTAATTAATTACATTTTTTAATGATCATTTATTATTTTAATTCGCATAAAATATATTTATTTTTGAAAAGATTTAATTTGAAATGTTTAAATTAATTATTATTTAAATATGTACAAATCACCACAGGAGAAGATACTTTAGTTAGTCAGCTATTTTTATTGCTCTATGAAATATAAATCATTTTACTATTATTTTTTTCTTCTTAAATAAATTTAAATGAATTAAATATTTTTATTAGTGTTTATTCGCTACTATTTAAACTTATTAATTATTTTATAATAACATTGTTTTATTTATAAAAGTGTGTCTATTATTTGGATTCTGATATTCATTGATTGATTTATATATACGTATATAAAATACAAACAAGATTATTTATACATAAAACTACTTTTATATTTCAACTAGGGGACTGGTTTTTATCAGAAAGAAAGAATATTGTAAAATGGTTGTGTTCAAAAATTACATGGACAACATATTTGAAAAAAAAAAAAAAACCTTATTGTTTAAAAAAACTAATCAATGACAAATTTATTTCAGTGTACATTAAAAAAAAAAAAAAAACTGCATTATTTACTAATCAAACAATACAAAGGATTGCAAACTTAATTTAAATTAAAAAACACAATATATATATATATGACTGAATAAATAAATGTGTGTATACAAAAAATAGTCTGTGCTCATATTAATATTTCTATAAAAAAACTGAAATACTTATAAATATTAATTAAATATTATGGTTAATACAAACTAAAACGTTAATTTTAAAGAAAAGTGTATAACCATAATTGCATCAATATAAATGAAAATATACAAAGATAATAATAAATATAATAATAATAAAAGAATGCGTTAGGAAGCTAGGTAATTTAAAGATGTGATAGTGCCTATGTTTAAATTCATTCCATGTGGATATAAGATCTAGAATTTAAAAATACAAGAACTTTCCTTTTGTTTTCTCTCTCTTGTGGAAAAAAAATCTATTATGTAATATTACTACTACTCTCAAATCATCAATTGAATGACCAAATAAATTAAAATGTTTTGGTATTGGTCTGTCTTCATTCTTATGCAAAATATCAAATCTATGGTTAGTTATTCTAACATATAGACTGTTTGCTGACTCAACTACATAATGGTTTAAACATCTTTATAAGTGACATATTTAGGAATATACCATTTAAAATTATTATTACCACAATATGTTTACATGTAAGACATCTTTTATTATCACATGGATAACAACCTTTTTCTGATACAGAATTTCTAAGCAAATTTGTGTTAAAAAGTATATCTTTAAGTGATCTGTCTTCGATATACAACCGTAGGTGGATCTGAAAAAATAGACTTTAAATAATGTGTAGAACTTAATATGTTAAAATGCTTTTCCAATATACAGTTTATATTAAGTAAATCAATACTTTTCTATTCTATCATGTCAGCCATTTGATGGCGTTGATGCCAACCAAAAACACATACATATTATGATTCCGGGCCTGCGATTCTATATAACTATCAGCTTTAGTTTTGTAATAGGAAATTATAATAACTAATAGTAAATAATATTACTATTTAAACAAAATTTAAATAATTCACACTAAATTCAAAAATGATATCCGAATAATATATGTTTTTTTCTGACAGTAATTAATCCTAAAATGGATTGTTTTTGTTTCTATGTGTGTATATATAAAATGTTACGGTATTTTTTTAAATAGAAAATAATACGCAATTATACATTTTTCAATTTACAAATTCACACTAAATTTAAAAATGAAACCCAACTAATTTGCCTTTTTTTTTTACAGTAATTAATAAGAAAGTGGGTTATTTTTGTTAGTGTGTATATATAAAAAGTAATATTCAAATATTAAATTTTAAAATGATACCCATTTCCCTTTTTTTTTTTTTTTTGGTATTGATAGGAATTAATCAGAAACTGGGTTGTTTTTGTTTGTGTGGATATATAAAAAGTATCGTTATTTAAATACTAAATGTAAAATAATACCAGATTAATTTGCTTTTTTTTTTTTGACAGTAATTAATAATCAGAAACTGGGTTGTTTTTGTTTGTGTGTATATATATAAAGTTGTCATGGATGAATTCTTGTGAAAACGTTACTTTTCTCGTGATCGTCGAAATACTGCTGTCACACCATTAAAAGCAATTTTTGAGGGTTACACATTCATAATGGAACCTTCACAACATTGTTAATAAAGTTACAACATAACAGTAGGTTAGAACACTTGAAAAATAAAAACCTTTGTAATGAAATTTTAAAAAATTATGACAGGTTGAAATCCACACACTCTCACACGAAACTATAGATAAAGTAGACATTCTAGTATTACAATAAAGTGAATAACACAACTACTGGCAGCCAATAAAAACATTTCTCTGATTTTAGCATAGAAAAAAGTCAGAGTGGTAGCCAGTGGGAATTCTTTCTATGTTTTATTGTAGAAAGAAGCCTCTTGTGTTGGCTGAGGCTGTGAAACCTGCTGTGGGGATTCTTTCCGTCTTTTATCATAGAAAAAAGCCTCTTGGGTTGGGTGAGGCCACTGAAACCGTATATTTCTATGAATTTACCTAGAAATAACACCATCATGTGGGTAACATGATAGAATAGAAAACTACCAGTAAATCACTATTAAAAGAACAAATGGTAGAACATTTAACTTTTTTTTATGTCAAATATGATACACATGGAATTTTTAGACACAGCCATTTTACTATACTCTTTATTTCTGATGAAAACCAGTTCTCTGGTTGAAATATAAAAGTAGTTTTATATAGAAATAATTTTGTTTACATTTTATTACTTTTTTGTATACATTTTCTTTAATTAGTCTTTATATATAGTGTAACCATATATTTAAGCCCAGAAGCATTTAAATATAACTTATAATAATTTTAAAAAAAATATTCTCTTAAATAAAACTTATCTTGTTCCAAGCGAACTTTATTGTGATTAAATTGCATAGGTATTGTTAAATGTTCTCAATTGTCAATAAAACAGTTTATTAATTATATTAATAATCATTTAAGAAATATTACTTAATTTATTGATAAATGTCTAAAATTTCAATTTACTAGTCCAAACTGTAGAAAATATTAGGTTAGGATGTACTATTTTAAACTATCCATATTAAATAGGCTTCAATAGATGTTTGCCAATTAAGGTTTATTACATAACTTAGTTTTATTTTGGTTTATTTAGAAGAAAAATGCCTTTAAAAATAATATTTAATAAAATATTAATCATTTGAGCATTATTTAAGTGAAAATAGTTTTAGATTTGATAAATTTGTTAGTTTAATTTTGTTTTATTTAATTATTATATTTAAAAATAGGTTATTTCCTGAAATACATGTGTATGTATGTTTGGTGAATGTATAGAAAAGAAGATTGGAAATTAATAAAAGCATTAATTAATTTTAAAAACAATAATAATACTTTATAACAGTATTAAGTAATGATGATTATAGCACTATTATGAAAGAACTCTCATTTAAAATAAAGTTAATGAGTGTTTTAATAAAAGATATTTTAATGTATTTTAAATTAACAAAAGTGAATTTTAAAATAAAATATTTTATTAAGTTAAATAAATTTTTTTTTTAAAGATACTCAACTGCAGCACTAATATATTATAAAATAAAAAATTTCTCAACTGTCTAGACCAACTTGTGATTGGGCAATTTCTTTAATTAAAAGGGTCAAGGTCAAACTAATTAAAAGGTCAGCTTAATGGTAGTGTATACCTCCAATGCTTCAAAGTTGATTGGGTAATAGTATATCATGTGATAAAGAATGCAGCAAAATACACTCATACACAAGTGTATAAAAGAATTTAAATAAAGAAAGGGTATGGTATTTAAATTATAAAAAGGAAAGAAAATTTAATTAATTTTCACTTTTATTTGTGATCTTTATTTTGCAAGTTAACTGAAAGACAGAGTGAAAAGCTGATGTTACTCTCCCACAGTGTGTGTTACATTGTGCATCAAATTATAGTCATGAAAGAATGCCTATTTTAAACTACTTAAAAGAAAGGATTAAAAATATTGAAACTGAAAATTACCAGAAGCCAGTAAAAACATCAGCAGATGAGTATTCATTTTACCTTATAAAATTTTTTAGTTAATTGGAACTTTATGGCTATTACCTATTAACCCTAATATATATATATGTGTGTTTTGAAACATGTGAATTCTAATAAGCAATTAATTTATTTATTATAATTTACCTATTTTAATTTTAAAACAAATAAATTATATAGAATATCATTAGTAAAAGACTACTGCATTTTTTGTTATGAATAGAATTTAAAGCTGTATATATATTTATTTTAAACTAAAAGGAAAGCAAAAGAATTATTTTCAAGTTTCAAACAACTCTGAAAATAAATCAAAATTTGGTATCTTTAAAATACTTTTTATATAATTAATGGAGAAAAAAGTTACTAAAATTTATTCTTTCAAAACCTTAAAAGAAGACTTTATTGCTATTTTTATCTATCAGCAATGCCAATAAAATGATATTATTATTGTTATAATTGATTAAGGATCCAGAATTAACCTATTTATTGATTGCTGATTTATTTTGCCTCTCTATTAAAGAAAAAGTACTTCAAATTTAATTTATATTTAAAGCTTAAATAATGCTGAAACATAAGATGGAATTGTTTTTACTATTCATCAATTATTAAATCTGCTCCTAATTTTGCCGATACATTATTTAATGAATTGTATTGCAGCTGCAATATTTAATGAATTTTTAATTTGAACTGTAATATGTGTATGTGGAGGGCACCATAATAAAAGAGTGTCATGGTATTTCAGATAAGAAGGCAACAAAATTGACTATTAAAAAGTGGTTAATTCTCATAATGGGAAGAACTTTAATCCTTTCATTAGCGGGTGAAATAACGGTAGCGGTTATAAATGTGTTTCATATGTACAGAAAATTTATTCTTTGTAATATATAATTGTAATTTTATATTTTATGTTTATATTATTAATATAATTTATATGATATTACAGGATTATTTATAACAGTATTTGCTGCCCAAAAATTTGGTAAAAAACAAAATAGGTGGAAAAAAAAAATTTTTTTAATGAAATATATCTAGATAAATATTTTATTTTAAAAATTTTTAAAAATTCTCTAGACTGATATTTGATATGACAAAGAATTATTGCACTGGGGTAAACTATTTTTCATATTTGATGTGTGTTTATATTTATAGTTTCTGAAAATCAGTGCATAAAATTTTAAAATAGCATATAAAATTATATGTAGTTTTGTTACACCATCATATCTTGTGCGTTCACATACATTAAGGAATTTGATGTTTTATTATACATATGAGGATTTGTGAGAGTAACTATGTATCATTATTATTGCTATTATTGTATTTATGCCTTGATAATTTAGTTATTGACAAGCTGCTTGAAGTCAGCCATTAATTTAGCAATTAGTATTATGTTTTTTCTCTTGCTATTGCATATGCTCAGCCGTTCCATAAAAAAGAGATTATGGCTTATTATTCTTTCAGCACTGTTTGCGCATAGATACTACATGCCTATTTGTATATTGTTTACTATATTTTTCTTTTTGTTATTGCATATGTCCAACCTCTCCATGAAAGAAAGATTGTGGCTCATTAATCTTTTGGCACTGCCTACAGATACCGGTTGCCTATTCATATATTATTGCCTATTCATATATTATTTATTATCCACTTTGCCTATATTGCAATATTTAAATGTGTTGCTGAGTATTTAAGAGCATTTCAAGTCATCTTGAAGTATAATATGTATATTACATCTATTTCCTTGCCTCTTATAAGTATCAATAGTATTACAATGGTGTACTTAAAATTAATACAATATGATACTTTTGTAATGTAAGAACAAATACTTTCTTACACTGGTTTTAAGGCGTAGTTGATATCATTAGGTAGTTAATATCATGCTAATGGCCTAATGTTGGCACATTGTCTTTAGTACAAGATAGTTGAAAAAAATGTGCTAGATAATAAGGATGAGAACTTAATAAATAATGCAAAGATTATTATTATAATTTGGTCACTATATTTAAAGAGAATATTTAATGTAAAACTGTACAAATATTTGTTATCTTAATTTTTTTAAAGTAAAATTATTTTTTTTTTTTAGAAATATTTATTGTAATAATTTTCAAATATTTATTTATATTGTGAATAAATAATTATTTTATTATTAAAATACGTTTCTGTTTTCGTTGCTATTATTATTTCATTCATTAATCAGAAAATGTCATAATAATAAAGTTCTGTTATTCATTGTTTTAAAAAAGACTACATTTCAATGGTCACATATTATTACTTATTTGATTTACTTATCCATTTCACCTGCATTATGGAAAGTCATATGCCTCATTAATTACTATTTATTTAAGTATGGTTTTATATTGCTTTTGGTAGCATAAAATGTACCATTTCTAGCTGCAGCATTATTTCATCTGTATGCAATTATTATAAATTAGTTTATTATAAGATTATAGGCTTAGATATACTTATGTGCTGGATAAATAAAATGATTATACATGAAAATTAAAAATGCTTTAAAGAATGTTTTGTATGATAATTATTGGTCATCTAAATATTGAGATACTCAGTTTTATATATTTACTTTTCATATTTGATTGAAGTACAAGATATCAAAATAAAGTTATAAAGATGATATAAAATATTTTATTTGCAACTCATAAATATTGCATCTAATAACTTTAAAATACTACTATAATTATCATTTTATGTTAATATATAAAGGATTTGAACTCAGACTTTCACATGACTCTCAACTCTCGATGCCATCTCATATTGCTGACCCACCTAATCCCACACATGCTGAACAGATAAATAATGACCAATATACATATTTCATGCTAAACCAGCAATCATCAGTTGGTCCAGATTACTATCTCCACACAGATATACAATCAGTGCACAGCTTTATATTAAGATAGGCAATCTTTATACTTTATGGACAGGCTTCAAACTACTCCAACCCACAACTCTTCAGCCATCCATTTCATTGAAAATCTGATGATGTAACATTCAAAGCCCACATTAGTGCAAAGGTTGTCATCCTATCCATGTTGACCATTTAGTCATTTTGCCCCCCCCCCATGTACTTAAGAATAATCCATTTACATACATATGCGAGGAATGGGCAGACCTTTAACACACTATATTGAATGTTCCTTCATCAGATTTTCAATGAAATGGATGGCTGAAGAGTTATGGGTTGGAGTAATTTGAAGCCTGTTCATTAAAGTATGAAGATTGACTGCCTTAATATAAAGCTGAGCATTGATTGTATATATGTGTGGAGATAGTAATCTGACCAACTGATGATTGCTGGTTTAGCATGAAATATGTATATTAGTGATTATTCATCTTTTCAACATGTGTGGTCAGGTGGGTCAGCAATATAAGATGGCATGGACAGTTAAGGGTTGTGTGAAAGTCTGAGTTCAAATCCTTATATATTACATTATATATGTGCAGGTGTGTGTAAGCCTGTACAGTGTATTAAATTACCCATTTTATGCTAAATAAAATAAACCTGAGATATAGTCAAAATATTGAAACTTAGGCTAATATTTAAAGTTTTTAAAATATCTAAGCTTATAACATAAACCCTGAGAGAAGAAGTTTCAAACCCCATAATTGTAACTTAATAAGAGTATTCTATTAAGATAATTATTATCATTATTGTTGTTATTAATTACATTCATTATCTGAGATTTATACTGTAAAAGAAGCTGAGATTTGAGAGCTTTGAAGTAAAGTGCATTGGATAGATTTATCCACAGCCAGTTTCGTGCTGTTCTCTCTACCCTAGACCATTGTTGAGTTACACATGCCTACGATTTTGGCTTGCCACAAATGATGACTATGGATTGGTTATAAGATAATGATCAATTGTAGGTTACTATATATATACAGACTGCATATATCTATTTACGTTTTACATTAGAAGAGTTAAAAGTTTTTTTACAAGTGACATAATTAGGACTATATTATTTAAAAATTGTTATTATTAGTGCTTTGGACTACTTTTGTCATAATATGTTTCCCTGTAAGACAACATTTATTACTACATAAATAACGTTTTTCTGATAAGAGAATTTCTAATCAAATTTGTGTTAACAACTATATCTTTAAATGATCTATGACTTTGATATACAACCTTAGGTGGATTGGAAAAATAGATTTTAAATAATCTGTAAAATTTATTATGTTGAAATGTTTTTCCACTATATTAAGTAAATCACTATTAAAAGTACGAACATCTAACTGGTTTTTTTTTAATGTCAAATATGTTGCACATGTAAATTTTAAACACAGTCATTTTACTATATTTTTTCTTTCTGATAAAAACCAGTCATCGGTTGGAATTTTAGAAGTAATTTTATATACACGCAATTTTGTTTGTATTTTATTATTTTTTTGTATATATTTCATTTAGTTAATTTATATATGTATATAAATAGACTGCGTATATATAAATATACTCACGTTTCACATTAGAAGTTAACATTTTTATTTAAAATTACTCACTCTTTATTACTTTTTCTTTATAAAATAAACTTTATTAATAGCAAATTATATATAAGTATATAACTTATAAGAACATAATTATTGTTATTTGATTTCATTATACATATAGAGATTGATGATAAATTTGAATTACTTATAAATCAAACAATACATTAACATACACAAAAAAAATATCACTGATATGTATATCAAAACAAAGCAACAAATGAATTGTTTGACCTTCAAACTGAATTTTACCAAAAGATCAAAGACATCGACAGATAGCTTATTACTGATGTCAGTAAATTACATAGCTTCTGACTTAGTGTGACATCTAAGTAAGTAGATAAGCAAATTGATTTGAGTTCTAAAATTTGATAATAAAAAGTAAATAATCAAAAATGTCCACTGGTTGTTCGCTGACAAAAAAAAAAAAACTGCAAACATAATTATTATAAAAACGTTGCCAAGTTTCTTCTGGTCTGAACTAAAATCTATTTTAAAAAAATATTCAGTTCTTTTTTTGTTTATATCTTAATTTTTTTAAAAAATCATTTATTTACCATATTTTAAAATAAATAGGAGATTTCTTTTACTTTTAATCCATTGCTTTTTTAAAATCACAACTACAAAGTTTATAATCTTCAAGTTCTCAAAATAGAATATACACCTAATATTTCTACTAGTGTGATTTCAGTAAAGAAAACTATCATAGTACAATTTACTACTTTAAATTTTAGCCTGATAATTTGCAAATATTTAAAAAATAATAAATACCATTCATAAACAATTAAGCCATTCTAAATCAAAAAAATAAATAAATAAAAAGAGAGAAAAAACAACTGCTATAGAAATGAATTTTCTGAGTACACAAACTAATGTATGATCCACAAATATGTCCACAATAGAACATGATGGTCCATTTTTGTTTAGTTCATATTTTATAGAGTCAAAACTTTTCATATAGTAGTGCCACTCATTGCAAGCTACTATATGGAGAGTTTTGCCCGTGTAAACAGCTTGTGTAAGCATAAAGAATGGTGATCATATGATATGTAGTTAATATTTTGTAATTATCTTTTAATTTCTTCAACCGAAAACTTTTCTTTCTCAAATACTTCAACACCATATCTAATTGCAGTTTTCTATTCTCTGCCATATCATTCCAATGAAAACAATTAGCATTGCCTTTTTTTAGAATATCTTTCAAGACAATTCCTTATGATATAGATGGAGTCTACTTCAGCCATGCAAACCATACTCAAATTTTCCATAAAACACACTTTTAGGAAGTCTTGCATTGTTCATTTGTTATACATACTCAATGGTTTTACAATAGTGGACATTATAGTATCATATTTAGCAAGTTGAGAAACATATTCATTGCTTTTATGATTTTGCTGTAACATATGTAAAATTTTACAGAGAATCTTTAAATGAAACTTTTCTAATACCTTTATATTATTACAATATGGTACGGTAAAATAACAGCTTTATATGAAACTAATTTAGGACAGAAGTTATTTTACTATAATGAAATTTTCTTTTATTGTGCTAAAAGCAGCAACATATTGGAATCTGTGTTGTACCTCTATATCTAAGTTGAACTTTCTATTTATAAATCTATCAATGTATTAATACAGTTTTACATTCTTAAGTTGTTATACTGATCCAAGATAAAAATGCTGAGGATTTTCCCCCTATTATTGGTTGATAAAAAAAAAAAACTTGAATTTTTTGAACATTAATTAACAAATCAAAATCTTTATATGTTGCATTCTTAACATTAAGTACATTCTGTAAATCAACTTTTGAATTGGCAAAAATAACCCAAACATCATCATACTGCAAAGCCAAAAAGAAGTTTATGTTTTTGCTTTTATTCAATTCAATAAAAATTTTATTATCAAATTTATAACATATCTTAATACCTCATTTATCAAGTTATCTATAAATGCCTTTCCAAAGATTGTCACAGAAACTAAAACCAATGGTGGAGAAAACACACATTTCTTGTTAAACTTCAGTTTTTATTTCAAACACCCCCTCATTTTCCACCACTAGTTACAATACTTCCTCTTATACAATCTTGCAGAAGCTATATAACATGAATAAATTTTGGCGAACGACCAATTAATTTCAATCCCCACAGAGCTATCCAAATAACTGAATCAAATGCCTTGACCAAATCAATAAAAGCAAGATATAAATCAAAACTTTGTTCCTAAAATATTTTTGCATTTGCCTAGCAACAAAATTGATGTCTTTAATAATGCTTCTTGATTTTTTAAAATTTGTGTCTTGGTAGCCATTCATCTATGACTGGAAGTAACCTATTCAACAAAATTCTTGAAAATACCTTTAGTGAAGTGGATAACCAATAATTACTGCAATCTTTTTAAAAATTGGAAGAATGAATCTTTAAGATTGAATGGCAACACTTCATGGGTTCATACATTCCTAAAAAATTATATTTTTAAATTTAATACATTACTACCTTATTTTAAAACTTCATTAGGACCCACAGCCTTTACTTTTTTTTAAAGATTATAAAGAATTTTTATGACTTTACTAAGCTAGTTATCTTAATCCAAATTTAAATGAGTAAATAAAATGAATATATCATTAAAAGTTGTAAATAAGTAAATAACTAAGATTATTTGTAACTAAACAGAAAGTAACTGAAGCTTCCATTGAGTTATATTATGCTTGCAACTCAATGCAACCATTCATCAGCCCAGATCAATGTCTCAGACCATAGATACGTTAGAAACATATACTTTGTCAAGCAATTCATATAGCACATGACATTTCAATTTTATTATTTCTAAAGAAAGCTAACTTTAATTGGTTTTTTTTTTATATATAATTTATTTTTATATTAATTATAATTCTATCACAAATTACTGAAATATATGGCAAAATAATTTTCTGTTTGTTGTATATTCCGTAAACTGTTTTCCTGGAGATTTGTGATACTTTAGTTGTATTTATATATTGGATTATTTCCATCATCTAATATAAGTATTTAATCTTATTTAAATATTCCAAATACATTCAACTGTTAGTAATGACTTGAGAGTATTATTCTCCTTTCTTCTTCGGGCGTTGCTGGCCTGTCCAGTGACAGTGTTAGGATGGGTATGAATCTGGACTCTTAGATTCTTGAATAATGAAATTTAAATTAACCCTCTAACCAACTGAATCATCCTGCCAAAGGTAAGTTAGTAGAAATTACATATATTTATCCTAGTTTCTTCGTGATTTCTCCACTTTATCCTAAGAGCAAAGTTGATTACCTCTCAAAACGCTGTGCATATACTAACCTGTGTGCTATTACTAATAGTTCGATGTATTTGAAATATTTAAAATAAGTTAAATTTTTCTAGACATTCTATACTTATATTAGATGGTGGAAATAGTTCAATATATAAATACAAATAGTCCATAAATATACAACAAAAGTTTTCAAAAAACATTTCTTAATTGAAAAAAATTATCTTTTATTCAATATTTAAAAAATTTTAAAAATTTTATCCAATTTATTAAAAAAAAAAAAAACTTTTGACCTACGATTTGATGGTTGTATATTTATTTAATAAAAACTTTTTTACTTACTTTTGAATAACACATTTAATAATAAAATGCTTAAAATTTGTTGTAGATAGCTATTATATTTACCTCTTTTTAAATTAAAATGACTATCGTTTAATGAAATTAATGGACTAAATCGTATTATCAGTGATTTAGAAATGATTTATAAAAATGATTCAACTTCACCCCAGCTAAAAGCAAAACAATTATTTTTCTGACATAAAATTAATTCAGGAAGTTTTACTTGTATATTGTTAATTTTTACATATAATATTAAATAAATTTCATTCATTAAATTAATATAATTTTAAAAAAAAAAAGAATAAAAAAACTTTTACTACCTTTCACTTTTCGTCCCAAATAATTTTTACTATCCTACAGACTTTTCAATCGAAATAAGTTATTGGTTTAACTCTATCACGTGATCTTTCCTATGCCACGCGGTATTGATTGAAAAAAATATAATGGCTTAAAATAAGAGTAAAATTTTATAAAGTATAATTATTTAAAATAAATATTTCCGTGTATTTGAAAAAAATTCTAACTCCATGTCAGTTTTAACAGGTGTTATCATTAGCGATACGTTTCACCTAAAGCGTCATGAAGAAGAAAATAATACCGCTATAATAAATTTTCCATAAGATACTGACCACTTCAAATTTTTTTTCAATTAAAAGTTAATGAAAGCGTTATGGAAAAAATTACATTATAAAAAACCCCTATGTTATTATCACCTATGATAACATTACAACTGCATTCTAAAACATTGGAACAATCACACTATGTCTGAAAAAAATTCCCAATGATTCTTAATGAATATGAGAATTATCAAATTAATACCGATTTAATTTGTCGTAACTTTATATGAGCTATACATCCTCATTCACCATCACAATCTATTATTTTTTTGTATTTATAAATAATTACCAAACAACAATTACATTATGAAAAGAATGATATGATACCATCTATTGCTTTAGTTTTGTTTGTATTTAAACTTAATACATTAACATGGCTATAAAGCAAAAGTTTTATATATATATATATTAGATTGATTTATGTACAATGTATAATAATGTCAATATTCTAAGTTTAAATACCAAACTTAAAAAATAGGTAGTATCATTCTATTTTATTCTTAGTTTATTGATGTTTGGTAATTAGTTTATATATAGTTTTATTGAGACTAGAGGTTATTTGAAGTTTTAATTTCATATAGTTTAGCTGTGATTTACTTACAGTTATACTTACAAATAATTATAAATTCTATATGAAACATTTCCCACACCCCACTGGAAAGTTTAATAGATTGTCGTTTTGGCCAAATATTTTTTTATAATTAACTATGAAAAAATTATAAACCCAAATTGAAAATTAAATATAATTTGAAAAGAAAAACAATATTTAGTAATTGTTCTTTTATTTAAGCTGACATCAAGTCATTCTTTCACATGCGGGAATGATGGGTAGACATTATTATTTACTATTCTATAAGGTTTTTCAATCTATTAAAAATCTGAGTAATTAATAATAATTATAAATTACTTCAACTATTTAGGGGGAAAATTGTCATTAAAAAAAAAAAGAAATGTTTTTATTCATAATATAGATAACTATCTTTTTAAAACTCATTCTTTCATAATATTTATTTCTGTTTGCTGATATGATTTGAGATATTCTTAGTTCTATTGTTTTAACTTTATTAAAATTAAAACTAATTATCGTTTCTTGTTGTTGCTGCTATTAATTACTAAACTCTATATTCTTTTACAACGAGCAAGAAATCTAAGAAAAAATAAATATTTCAGACACCTTAAAGAAATTTTACACTGCATCTTTTGTTATTCTGAAATTAAACATTCCGTTACTATTGTAATACTTTACATTGTCTTATCAATTATTTTACAGTTTCATTTATATCTTACTACAATTATTTATAAACATACTTTATTTTTTATTTATCAATAAAATGAAACATAACAGCTTCTTAATATAAAAATAGTAACTGTGGTTATTATCATTTTCTATATATTGCTAATTCAAAGATTTGAAAATATATAAACATTCAAGATGTGAACAGTTAATATTCTTGTAATCCGACTTCAAACATTAAAGTATTTATTATATTTTGATTAGTATTATATATATATATATATTGATTTTTCCTTTTGTTTGTATTTGTAATTCAAAGTTGCATACATTGATTATCTGTGTAATAAAGTGATTTCTTTCTTTATAATCTACAATTGAATGCACTTTTGGTAAAGTTCATCATAGTCATACCAAAGCTATGATTATGTTAGGCAAAACTCTCCATATAGTAGTACCACTCAGTGCAAGCCAGAGTAATCAGCGGATGCCAGAAAACTTGTGCATAAAATCCCTATCTAGTGCCTACTCATCCAATATCCCCAGACTAGTTTCTAGCTTGTAGCTTTCATCAGTGAGAAGCCTTGGATTTGAGAGCACTGCACCTAGATCTAGGGATCTAATGCAATCCTCTAGCAGTCACCTTTTATCTCTACTTCACTACTAAACTGCGAGTTTAAAATTAAAAACACAATAATATTTTCGATCCAAGCTCAGTAGCTTATATAGTCATGTAAGTCTAAACTCAGTTCAGTGCCCATACATTTTCTCTGGCTTGCATTGAGTGGCACTATTGTATGTAGAGTTTCCTCTGTTTTAATAACAGTTATGAGCAAGCTTAAGAAATTGTGATTATGTGATGTTTAAGGCTTTAGCTATGATTATGTGAATCTTACTGAAAGTGCATTCAACTTTAGATTATAAAGAAGAGAGAAATCACTTCATTATACAGACAAACAAACAAATGTATACAAATTTAAATATATATATAAAGGAGGTAACTGATAAAATTGGTAATGTTTTAAAGAAAAATAATATCCACACAATTTGTACTACATTTAAAAAAATTAATGAAATATTTTCAGCCCTAACGAGAAATTTTTTTTTGGAGTCATTGTGTATATGCAATTCCATGTTGAGTTTGTTTATATTTATACATTGGACACACCAATCATAGAATAAACATAAGAAAGAAAAAACACATTTTGGCAATTAGAGAAAAATCTAATTCATCGGCCATTTATTCACACTTAAATTAACTAACCACGACATCAATTTTAATAAAACACATATTCTGGTAAAAATTGAACAATATGAGGACAGATTGCTAAGGGAAGCTATAGAGATATTTAAAAGGCTCAAGAGCATAAAGGAAATGTGTGAATTGAATAAAAATAATATTTGGAAAAAGCTACTGGAAAATAAAATATTTTTTAAGACTTCTTAATCAATTAAATTTGAGAATGCGGATAAAATTTCAAAAGAAAAATAACGATTTTAAATCTCACCACACATATTTTTATGATTTGAGAAAGAAGCTCTAAGAAAAGTATTTGATATTGTACTGAAATGTCAGCTATTTAGCTATTATAATTTTAGTACATGGAAGCTCCTGGAAATAATACTATCAATTCATTTATTCGTGAGAATATTAGAATTAGGATTATTAATCTTTACGGGAAAGATTTGTTTACAGAATGGATGTATTTCGAAAGAATGTTGTGTGAAGAAAGAAAAGTATGTTTGGGATATTCAATTTTTAATTAATTGTAAAAGAAATAAACTGTTTTCTAACTGATGTTAAGTCTTTTTTCATAAGCAAACGAAAAAAAATGATACAATTTTTATTTTTAATTAGGCGTCTATTTTAACCGCCTTTATTAAAAATAAAACAGACGAAAATAAAAAATTGATACAATTTTTAATAAGGCAAATCTTGATATTTTAACCGCCTTTATTAAAAATACAAGGAATAAGTTAGATTTTTAAGATAAAAAATTGTTACAACTCCGCCTTTCATTAAGTAATATTATATTGTGATCAATTTGTTATAAGATTGCAGATTTTAGAATTACTAAAGAAAAGGAATTAAATGTCAAAAGCAAAAAAATAAATTGTTAAATAAAAAATAGGAAATGCTAACATTGTCTTTGTCTGAAAAGTTAAACATACAAGCTATCAAACATTTATCAGATAGTGAACTGAAAGTTCTTAATAAAGGTTTTAATTTTGCTATTTCACCATCAAAATTACCGCTTGAGAATATTATTTGTAAAATAGAAAATACTTATCAAAAATATCTTGTGCAGAAGCAGACATAATAAGAGGGAAAATTCTAAATAAAACAAAATCATCTAAAAGTAATTTACCTATAGATGAAAGAAAAGCTTTGTTTAAATTTAAAAATGATAAATCGATTACTATTCTTCCAGCAGATAAGGGTAATACTACAGTAATTTTGAATACTAGTAGTTATTACAAAAAAGTACCTAATTTATTAAACGATAACATTTATAAAAAAAAATTATAGAGATCCTATGGCATATTTTGAAAAGAAAACGAAAGCATTAATTTATACTACTGATTTAGATTTAAAAACTATGATATTTCTTACATCTAGAGATAAATCTTTTTATCCAGTTATACGGCTTGCCAAAAATCCACAAAACAAATATTCTATTGAGATCGATTATAAGTGCAGTTGGTTCACCAACATAGAAATTAGCTCGTTTTATATCTTTTTTTCTACAGCCATGTTTAACAGAAATGTCATTGAGTTTACCTGAAATATTAAATTAATTAAAAATGATATTTTGGTGAGTTTTAATATTGTTTAGCTTTTTATTAGTGCACCTATAAAAGAAGCTATTGAAGTTTTGAAAAATATTCAATAGCATGGTTTTGATGTGAGTTTGATTGAACATTGCTTATTAAATACATTTTTTTTGTTTTTGATGGTCAGATATATAAACAAACATCAGGTTTAGCTATGGGTTCACCAATTTTTCCAGCAGCCTTCTATTTTTATGGAGAACTTGGTAAAAAAAAATGTTGATATCATCAATTAAAAAACCATGTGTATAGTTGAGGTATTTTAATGATACCTTTGTTATTTAACCTCATGGTAAGTATGCTGTTGATGAATTTTTACATTTCTTAAACTCTTTTCACAACATCAAATTTACTATGGAAGTAGAAAATAATAACCAATTTCCATTTTAAGATGTTTTAAATGAAAGAAAAAAGAATGGTTCTTTATTGCAAGATACATATAAAATGCAAACACACACTGGGAGATATTACATTTTTCTTCTCATCACCATCCAGCACAATTATTTTCAGTAGCAAAGACATTGTTAGATAGAACTAAGAGACTTTCTGGTGACAGCCATTTTCCCCAAAATATCTATGCTGTTAAAATATTTTTCATAATTGTTTTGATCGTAGGATTATTAATAGGGCTTTTTATATAATAAGAAAAATATTTTAATAGTTCAAAAATTAAGACTTTTGCCATATATAAAGGAGTAACTGATAAAATTGGTAATGTTTTAAAGAAAATTAATATCCACACAATTTATACTACATTTAAAAAAATTAATGAAGTATTTCCATGCTCTAAAGAGAAAATTCCTTTGGAGTGTCATGGTGTATATGAAATTACATATGGAGCTTGTTTACATTCATACATTGGACAGATCAATAGTAGAATAAACATAAGAAAGGAAAAACACATTTTGGCAGTTAGAGAAAAATCTAATTCATCAGCCATTTATTCACACATTAAATTAACTAACCATGATATCGATTTTAATAAAACACATATTCTGGCAAAAATTGAACAATATGACCAGAGATTGTTAAGGGAAGCTATAGAAATTTTTAAAAGGCACAACAGCATAAATAAAAAGTGTGAAATAAAGAAAGTAATATTTGGAAAAAGCTATTGGAGAATAAAATATTTTTTA
Source organism: Epiperipatus broadwayi (assembly GCA_028023455.1). Classification (NCBI taxonomy): domain Eukaryota; kingdom Metazoa; phylum Onychophora; class Udeonychophora; order Euonychophora; family Peripatidae; genus Epiperipatus; species Epiperipatus broadwayi. The sequence goes on from JAQFVV010000095.1 coordinate 4,433,613, forward strand.
AAACTTCTCTACCAATAAAATTTGAGAATGGGAAAATATGAAAAAGAAATAACGATTTTAAATCTCATCACACACATTCTTATGACTTGAGAAAGAAGAAGCTCTGAGAAAAATACTTGTTATTGTACTGAAATATCAGCTATTTAGCTAATATATTTTTATTATATAGAAGCTTCCAGAAATAATACTATAAATTCATCATTTATCCACGAGAATATTAGAATTAATATATATATATATATAGCAGGTTGAATTAGTTATTTTACAAAGCCAATACACATTATATGATCATCATTTCTTATGCATGTTTATAACTGTTATTAAAACAGGCAAAATTCTCCATACAGTATTGCCATTCTGCAAGCCAGAATTCTGCATCCATTACAAACCTGCATTTGAAAAAGAAATATTTAATAAAAAAAAAAAACATTTATTGTTAAGTATATAAATTGCCATATGTGTATGAGCACATATACTATACATGTCACTTAAATACATTGGTGCCAAAAATTAAAAGATAAATTAGTTTATGCATTTAATCCCATTAAATATTTTATAAGGAAAAGTTATATTGTAATAAGTGAGAAGCAATAAATAAGTTCTACTGTAAAGGACGAAATGAAAATGGTTTGATGCACAAGGATTTGAATTGTGTAGTTTACAAAAAATATAAAATATGTTTTGCTTCTATCTCATTGACATTCTAAATAGACTTTTAAAGTAAAAAAAAACTTCTAAATTCCTAAAGCAAATTTGATGATAAATCTAAATGTGTTATTTAAAATTATAGATTAATAAGAATAAGTAAGTTATTGATCATTTTTTAAATGTAAATAAAGAAAAAGGTTGTTTTCACAACATGTTGTAAAACAAATAAACAAAATGTTTTTCAAAAAACATGTTGTAAAGAAATAGATGTCAAATCTTGTAACTAGCTAGTGACAAACCTGTTATTTGAAAAACATCTTCAGTCCAGCAATAGGAGTGAACAATGTTGTGTCTCCAACTATGACTGGGCAACTAACAAACAAATATATAATAAAACTCGACAGAATAACAGCACATATATTTAGCAATAATAATTTATTAATAATTTGGAAAAATAATTACTCTATTGATCTTTAGTGCTAATATAAAGTGTGTATTTGAGTGAGCTTAATTCACTGGTTAATTACTGAATAGTTAATACTGTTTATACAATTAAGGAAAAACTATTAATTAACTTTACCTTCTCTAGCATCTATAGGATTTATAACACACCTTCTAAGAGCCTCTTGAGTTGTTCAAAATAATAATAAGACAGATGGTCTGTTAAAAATACTAGTCAGCTTAGTGAACCACAGGAGCCGAGATCCTGGGACTGAAATTCTTCGATGATGATTTTCACAACTCTTCAACTGGAGGATGCACGAACAGTAGCAGTTACCACAGAAAAAGCAAACAGTCTTTTTTCTCTAACTTTTTATATCATTTCTTCTTTTGTTTCTCTTAACGTATCTGGTGTAAATTCTTTGGTGTTAATCAGTTGGTATTAGAGTTTGTTATCATGCAATGAAATTCCTTAGCTTTTTAATTATACAATTAATTACTCTCTTAGGAATTTATTTCCATATACAGTAATGTTTTTAGGTCTATAATATTAATTAATCTTAGGAATTTATTTTTATATCTGTAAGGTTTTATATCTATACAATCATTTAGTGTCTTAAGAATTCATTTCCATATAAGGTAATTTATAAAGTCTATTCCATCATTTAATATATACATGCAACTATGTTTATTTAAACTTCGTTTAATTGAAACACTTATTTTCAACGATTTATTTATCAGCATTCTTACTTTTAAAATATTTAATATTTTGCAAACAATAGCAAGTGGATATAAATAGACTTAAAACAAGCAAGTAGGACTAGTCCAGTTTACTTTAATCTATTTGAAAGCTCAATTCAAAAAGCAGTGTTACCAGTGATTCCATGCAGAGAATAGAAACTGCTGGTTAAAATTGTTTCCACCATAACTTGTATAGTCTGAACGGCTGTGTTATAGTAATTTTCAACATTTCATTTATAATAGCAATTATGACGACTTTATCTAACGGAAAACTATCTACTTTGTGTGCTAGACAACAAAACAACCATACCAGACAAATACCCAGAAATGCAATTGGATCCAGAAACAAACATTGAAGTTTGCTAAAAACAGCCATTGCCTGCTGTAATAATGCTGTGAAATAAAAAGTGCAGGGTCAGCATAAAGATGATATAACACTTACTGATATTATACTCTATCTAATATCACTAATTCACCAGAAGGATAACTATCATCTTTAGAGGAACTAATGAAGACATCCATAATTACATTAAAAGAACAATATCTGCAGAAAACTAGGGTTTTAACTTTTTTTCAACTTTTCATTTGGTAAGATCTTATCAGCAAGATTCTTCTAAGACCTTAAATTTAAAATATCTCTTAATATGATTATGTTTACTATTTTGTATATCTAGTAATAGTTATATGTATATAAGCAACAATTTTATATATTTATTGTTAATAAATTAAATTATTTTTTTTATTAATCTATTTAAATAAGCATTTATTTTATATAGCGTATGTTTACAATTGTATACATTCAAATATCAGCCTTTTAAGCTAATTGTGCATACGCTTTGCGAGTGTTAATAATAAATGAATATATAGCGTAAACATACGCTATATAAAATAAATGCTTATTTACATATGATTAAGTTTCAGTTGGAATGACGTTTAGTAAATTCTAGACAATTTCACCCGCTTCATTCATTCAGACATCGTATATAGTAATTTAAAGTGACGGTTCCATCCTCACGCTTTACTTGCCAGTACTTCAGATTTGCTCATATATAAGCATTTGAGTCGTAAGAACAAGAGGATTCCTTTTATTCCTGCATAAAATACTATATCTTGTATTGGTGAGAAAGTATTCATTTATTATTAACACTCGCAAAGCGTATGCACAATTAGCTTAAAAGGCTGATATTTGAATGTATATTAATCTATTTAGTTTGTGTTTGCTTATCGAACTCAATCCAAACAACTTGATAGTAGTATTCATTATGCTATTAATTAATATCATAACCCTGATAAAATGTGTAATTTACTGATAGACAAGTAGGATGGCAGTTATAATTTGTAAATGATGATCAGACATTGTTTCTAAAAAATAAAATTTCTAGTTAGAAGGTTTGGCATCTTAAAGTTTCACTTTTTTATAATTTTTTTTTTTAAAGATGATTGTTATTTAATCATTTAACTGGAACTGATATATATCTACATGCTGCAGAAATGAGCAATTTATTTTGATGAATAAACATGATCAAAAGTTTAAGAAAATATATATTTACAAAACATCAATCTAAGAGGAAATGATGCCAGCATCATAGTAAACACACAATCAAAGCTTAGTCTTTATTAAAAAAAAAAAAATCCAAAATATTTTTTTTGATTAACATTCTCCATCATATGGCATTAAAGTATAATTTAATAAATTGTATATTATGGAATGACAAATAGGTTGTTTTACTTAAAAATAACAAGTCTTAATAAAATTAATATAAACTTCAAAAAATTTACACATGAAGATATGTACTGTTTCTAATAATGGATAAATCTATTTTTAATGATCTGTGTATTATCGTTTTTTAACCTTAGAAATAAATTGTCGTATGCCGATTAATTTGATTATTTAAAGAATAACTTAAAAATATCTGGTACAAAAATTTAAATCTCCGTGTAATGGTAATAATAATATATTTAAATATAGATTTTACTTCAAAGAACGTTTACAAAAAAAAAAAAGATGTGTACAATGTACAACGTATTTCCAGATTAATTTTCATAAAAGTGCGTTTAATTAAGAGACTTAGCTTAATAAAAAATTGAAATGTATACCGTCTCACACACCCCCATGGTAACGTCAAAACACAATCACGAAGCTTAATTAAAAGAATTAAAGATTACGATTAAAAACAAATTGTGTATATTTGAAAGTTGGAAATATATCGACTAAAAGCCGAATACCACAGATATTAAATCCATATTTAAGATAACAATTTATGGCGCGGGTTTGCCACTTAGAAGTGGCAAGAGTCAACTTTTTATAATTCAATTCTTTTGCTTTTTTAAAAATTGCAGTGAGGAGACATGATCCAACACCCATACTTTGATATTCATTTTCAACAAACATGCGACGAATCACAGCTTCGGTTAATGTCGTTTCTTCTAACCCGCAAGAACCAACTACTTTAGAATCCATCACGGCAACAAGCAAACAATGCCTTGGTCTGGAGTAATGACTATACACATCTTGAAGATCTTTATTAGCAATTTTAGCTAAAGGATACACTACCCAATGTTCTAAATAATAAAAACGAAAGCCTAATAATACGCCGATCAATACCGGTCCCATAATGCTGCATAACAATATATTTGTTATTTTATAAAAAAAATAAACCAGTTACAAATACTGTCATCAACAAAACTGGATTGGTAGCTATTAAATGATAATTAAATGATAAATTTTCTTTTCTAATTCTGCTTTACAATTACGTATTATATTAATAACAGCATCATTATCCTCTGGCTTTATCAACCGTATTTTCACTGTACTTTGGATACTTCTTTTTGGAAGGTTAACAGGCATAATCCGATAGATCTGCGAGCAATATATGAGTTTTAGATCAGTGGGAAAAATCTGGTTAGCATAATTAATCATTTAACGCAGATATAACGGGAAATTACTTTTATTAAATAAAAAGTTTACATAATTGCTGTCTTTTTTTGTCTGCTATCCAACTGCCTCTTAATTAATTGACTTTTTTATAATTGAAACTGGAAAAACAAATTAAAAATACTTTTGGGAGGACTTGCACTTAGTTTAAACCTTCAGTGTAAGTTATAAATCATCATCACCATCTATTGGTTAATATTACATGTATTTGAATTGAATCAATTTTATTCAAATTTTATTAACCATTCAACTTTTACATAATATATTTATTTGGAACTTGTGTATCTTTGATCCACCTGATTGCTGTGTAAGAAATGATGACATATCACCTTCAGTATTTTTTGATCATAATGTTACATATACATATGGTTTTGATTTTGATTTTAATAAAGTTAAGATTTTATGTATTGAAAGAAATAATAATAAACGTAAAATTAAAGAAGCTATGTTAATAAGAAACGGAAAGCAGCATTTGATAAATAGACAAGTTGCTAATATAAAAATTAATGAATTGTGGGAAAATTGATGTATGACGTAATTGTTTTTGTAGACATTTAAAACGGTTTTTTGTAACAGAATTGAATATAGTTGATAACGACTACTTAGATAGTCTAAAGTACTTCTATTAAATTATAGTAGATATTTGTTTTTTAAAATATTATTTACTGTATTAATTATTGTATTGTTTTTCGAAGAATTATATATATATTTGTTTATAATTGGAAAACAGACATTGATTACTAATTTACATATATATCATAACAGAAAAAAGGAGCAGAATAAATAGCATATACTTTGACCACTCATGTAATATAACTGCCAACTTTTGAAATCTATAAATTTATTTATTTACCCTAACATGCAATTATTTTTAATTTATTAATATCATGAAAATCAAGATATTTACCCAGTGCTTATCCATGATAAAATTTCCTATTCTGATTACAGTAATAGTTTTAACAAGGCTGTAAACCTTAGCAATGAGCGTCTGATCACTAGGGACCTCTGTTCTGATTACACTAAATCTTTTAGCATGCACACTGGGGATACAGATTCTGAGACAAGTTTGAGTTCCTAGTGCTTTAATATGAAAAGAATATCGGTAATCTAACAATAAAATTATAATTTAAAACTATAATAATACTTTGTACTTGCAAAGTATTTATAAAATCTGAAGTGAAATAAATAAATCAGAATTACAAACACAATGTAAACAACAATTTTATTACAAAAAATGTAATAAAATCTACAACAAAATGTAATTAATGACTAACAAAAATAAATAAATAAATGATCAAAACAACAACAAATAAATAAATAAATAAATAAATACCTGAAGTGAGCAATAACATATTAAACTTTTATTTGATTTGTCTTGATTTTTTTTTTTCTTAAATAAATGCTTTTTTGCTTTTTTGGTCAGAATTAATTAGAATTATATTTTTTGTCAATGAAAAAAAACTACAAAATCGTTTACATGAGATGTGAATAAAATCTGTATATGACTACTCAAATTCATACATACATATAAGATAATAACTTATAGTAGCTAGAAAACAATAACATACAGTAAACGTGCTCTCCAATTAATAACCATGATAAGTGCTTATCACCCATACTATATATGGACTTCTTAAAATATGTTTCAAAGCAGAAATTTTGAATAACAAGCTAGAAATTAGTGGCGGGATATGGATGAGTAGGCATTAGATAGTAATTTTATACACAAACATTGTATCCATTGATTACTCTGGTTTGCATTGAGTAGTGCTATTGTAGGGAGAGTTTAGTTTCTGTGTAAATATTTCCCAACCTTGCATATGTATTAAATGGATTATGTCCTGTACATGTGGGGTTCAGATTGACCTTAGGTTGGCCTTTGAGCATTCCATCATCAGATTTTCAATTGGATGCACCGCTGAAGAGTTGGAGTGTGGAGTAGATTGAAGCCTGTCCATTAAACTATGAGGATTGTCTATTTTAATATATATCTGAGCACTTATACTATATATGTGTGTAAAGATGATAGTCTGGACCAACTGATGATTGCTGGTTTAGCATGAAATACGTATATTGGTGATTATTTATCTTTTCAGCATATATGTGCTTAGGTGTATCAGTGTTATTAGATAGAATGGAGAGTGGTGGGTGGTGTGAAAGTCAGTGCTCATATAACCTATATTACATATATATAGACACAGGTATATAACAAGTCTGTGTTTCAGTTATTACATTAAATAATTCTTATAAATTTTCTCATGATAAAATTATCCTTTCACGATTCCAAAAAATATTTGCCTGTATCACGCTAGCTAGTTTATTATTTGAAGAAGAAATATCTCTCTACAATATTATAAATAATATATTTCTTTTCAAGATGGTTTTCTATAAAATTAAAAAAAAAAACAACTTTACGTTTGTCTTCTATATAAAATAACTAAGTCTATATTTAATCACAACATTATTGTGGTTACTGTGTGCTAACTATTATCACATAAATAAAATATCAATTTCTCTATTACACTATTTCTTTTTATTTAACTTATGTATAAACATCTGAAGTTTTGCCCCTCTAACATAATTTTTTTTAATATAATAGTAGATGTCTGTTTTACACTGATTAATAAATTGAATAAATAACTGATAAAGCAACTGCAGTTAATATATTTATTTTATTAATTTATAAAAATAAAAAAAATTCCTGCCCAAATTTCATGAAAAAATATTTATTTTACACTTGGTGTACTACTACTATTGTTACTATTATTACTGCTACTGATGCTTTGACTGCTGTTACTACTACTGCTACTGCTCCTGCTACTGCTACTATTACTACTACTACTACTACTAATAATAATAATAATAATAATAATAATAATAATAATAATAATAATAATAAATAAATAATTATAACTTCTAAATATCTGTAATTATAAAACTGAAGTTTTTGGTTTTTGATGTTACATAAATCTTGACATTGTTAAACTCTTCCGCAGGAGATAGTTGATTCCTCTTTGCAAATATTAATAATAATATTTTGCTAGCACTTTTTTAGAATATATATATACGCCTAATTGCTATATATTAAAATATGTTCATAAAAAAATGATATTTATATGCGTGTATCTTCAGTAAGTTTATTTTAAAAGAAAATACAAAACTATATCAACAATTACGAATGCCTATATAATTATTTGTGCTAAAGTTTATATAATATTGTCAAACATTATATGTTTAATAAATTACAATGTACTTTAAGAATTTTTTTATATGTTATTCTTAGAATTAAATTTTTAAAAAAATCATTAAAGTGTCATGCTTAGAATTATATTAAAATTTAATACCTAAAATTTTAATATATTGTATTAACTAAAAAAAATATAAATAATTAAAAAGTGTTACCTTTTGCATTAGATTATTTTTTATCAAGTAGCTACTTTTCTTTTGTTAATTTTTCTAAAATACAATGCTTTTTTTTCCAGCCATTTAGGATCTAAGCGCATGCTTTAAGTGATATTGCTTCACTGAATAAACTAGTTAATAGTTTGATTTACATTTTGCAATATTTTATGCTTTATATCAATATCAGGACAATCAGTAAATCAAATGCTAATCATAAGATAAGAGATGTTTAATTTTAATGCTAGTTATTAATTATTTTATCTCCTTGGAAATCTGGCCAATGAGAAAGAAAAGACTATCCCCCCCCCCTTTGGGGGGGGGGTTTCTAGCAACATATTTCAATTAAGAAAGTTCCTATAAAACTGTTTTGTTTTCTTATTATCAAATTCTGGAGATAAACGTGGCACAACATTACAATTGGCAACTGTGTATATTTATTATTTTTCTGCGTTCTTCACTTAGCATTCCCCCCCCCCCCAATAATCTTTATTTGCACAAAAAAGTAAAATATACATTGTAATATAGAGTTCATGTTTACAATCATGTCTGACGCATTAAAGACTAATTAATTATTAAATTAGATGATGAGTATAGGATTAAAAGTAAAATGTTATGTTATGTTACTTATCAGGGGTGATCTAATTTGGCATATAAATCCCATGGTTTGTAAAGTTTGAGTGTCATGAATAAATAATATACATGGTCATTGCTAAATATTTAATTGACTCCATGTTTGCTCAGCAAGGCTAGACAGGCATGTTTTTAGATCACTTTCTTTAGCTTTATATAATAACTTTAAGAAAATGTCTTCAATAGGACCGGCCAACTCTCTATCAAATAATACCTTACACCTAATTTTCCATATGATAAAATTTATGAAAATAGCCAGGCAGATGGAGCCAAAATTTCCATTTTTGAATGCATCATTAAGGTAGACATTTGAAGAATTGTATCCAGTAATCCTCTGTAGGGCAATATTTCGTAACCGAGTCCACCATTTACATTAGAGTATGTGTTCAATGGACTCGTCAAATCTTCTACAAAGAGTACCTATTGAAAAAGCTGATTATTGTAAATAAAATAAATAAATTTATACTTTACTATTTAGAAAATAATAATTATAATAATTTATCATTGTTTTAAATTACTAAAATTTATTATTAATATTACTATTATTTCTTGTTATAAAACAAAAAAATACATCGTTTTAAATATATCCATAATATTGTTTTCAAATAATTAATAATGATTCCAATCCAACTGAAATAAAACATCTATATAAAAATAAATATTTTCTTCATTATTGAACTGGTTTCCACCTTATATTAGCGCTTTTTCAAAATATATGATTCGATAATAAAGAAAATGTTTATTTTTATATAGTTGGCTTATTACAATTGTGTTGGAATAATTATTAAATGTATGTTTACCTTTATTCAACCCCAAACATATACACTTCCAATCATCTCATAGCATGTTTTTCTATTCATGGTTAAGATAAAGGTTGCACTTTAATATTTAAAAACTATTACTTTTCTATATCTGTAACAGAGTTTTAAAAAATTAACTGAATAGCTAGCTAGCTTACTAAACTATTTTTTTATATCTTTCTTTTTTATTATTATTACTATTATTTTCGCCTCACTAAAATTGCCATACTGAGAAAACTATGTTCTATAATATTACTGTTATTTTTTTATTATTATTAAAATGTAAAACTATTATATATATATATAAACTAATCAAATGCAATGTTTATTTAGACAGTACTTTTATAAATAAAAGCCTAATAAGCAGATACCATTGGATAAGCATATAGCTATAAGTGAAGCTAATGATAATAAGAAAGAAACCCTGAGCAGTTTGTACTGTGGTATAGAAGTGAGCCTTGAACCAAACGTTTCAAGATTATTTCTAGCTGGCTAACAATATATAAAAAAAAACTCAACCTTTCAGTATAAATGAAAATCACATGACATTATTATTATTATAGAATAGGCTATTCAAATTCTTTAATTAGGCTTATAAAAGTTTTAAAAGATGTTCAGGTGTTATATGTATATACATACAGATTAAAATAATAAAAGTTGGATGAAATAAAATCAGAAACAAATTAGCAGACGGATCTAGAAAAAAATGAAAATAAAATAATCAAAAATAATTAAATGTTAGTTTAAACAGAAGCATTGAATGTTATTGAAAAACTAAAGCGAAGATGTGTTGCTTATATATAAAAGCATAGCATATTAGATTATTGCAAATAAAAAATCTTTTATAAATCATTCAAAAGTAAGTTGTATATATTAAATGATTAAATAAAAGGTAAATTTTTAGCGATCGTTATCTTTTAACAGTGTGCAACAATAATTTAAGGTTAAATATTTATCTAAAATTCATTATAAAGTAGTGTAATTTGAGTTTAATAATCAACCAATAAAAAGTAAAAGAAATGTTACGTTTTAGTTTGATTGTAGAAAAGCAAAAGTTACTAACAAAAATTACAAAAGCATATAGGAAATATTTTAAATACACATTTTCTAATAATGGCTAACAGTACATAAACTAAAGATAAATTTAAAAAGTTACACTAAAAGAAAATATAAAAAATTATTTAAAATATAATTAAATTTATTTTTACTTACCTGTAAATTTATGCCTTGTAGAACTTGTTCCCTGTGTTGTCAGAAGCAATGAACAACCATTGCGCTTAAACATTTTGCTCTTATATAGTTTTAATATGATCTATTTTTTATTGACATTAAAAATTGTTAAAAGTTTTGAAATTTTTATTATTATTATTATAAGCTTATAGAAAGACAAAGATTCTATTTTCAACTTCAACCGGTCATAACTTAAACCGTTTTTGGAATATTAGTAGTTTGTAAAACGCTAAAATAAAATTCATTTGGTCTTAATTTATTCCTCGTTTTTTTTTTACTTTTCTTTGTATACATGTATTCTTAATTTAATTTAGAAGAACTAACCGCAAACTTGATTTAATTAAACAAAAATGAATAAAAAATTAAATGTAATGGTGTTATAAACAATCTATATACTTTTTGAAATATGATAAACACAAGTCCTGCTAGCGATTTAAAACAACAAAGAAGACATTATCTGAAATTTTATTTGCATCTGACTTAGTGTACGCGATCCCAGTCATTATTAGGATTAAATCTATTGGGGGGGGGGGGTAGGAGGGTTTTTTTGTGTTAAAAATTAAACTTTTAATTGTTCTACTGCTTTGTAACAAAAAAAAAAAAAAAATTATTTTTGTTTTATATAGCTTAAACCTCCCCGCCCTCCTTTGACTGAGAGTTTTAATTAATGGCGACTTTTTTATTGTTCTTAAGTCATAATTTTAATTTTACATTTGTTATATTGCTTCACTATAAATATTAACAGTTTGTAAATGCGTAAACAATTAGAGTTAATTCTAAACAAATTTTGAATAAAGCCATTTTGACAGAAAAGTAGATGACGAATATATATAACCTTTTAATTATTCAATCTTTGCTTAAATAATACTAGTATAAATAGTAATAATTAAATATTGCAATCATTATTGTCAAAATAATAATGTCTTAGTAGAAAAAGAAAATAATTTTTAAATTATGTTAAGATGATGACGTACGTGTTTAATTTTATAAGTACTTATAGATTTACTATTTAAAAAAAATTCTAAAAATCACTTCTTCTCGCCTCTCTCTCCTAGAGAACAATAACTACGTCTCAGTGACCGTATTAGCTCTCAGTGATCGTATCAGCGTTGCGCAACTTATGGGTCGCGACCCCTCAGGGCATTAATGGCGAAACTATGACACGCGTGCCAGAGGTGACAATTTTACTGGCATGAGAACTATTTATATATCATAATATTCTTCAACGAAATGCGTAATCAACGCCATCAAATGAGTTTTTTTTTTCCATATCAAAGCATCAGCCGGGAAGCTAACCGCAACTTGAAGTTTTGCTATAAAAGTGAGATGCTATTTCATTTATAAAATTATTAAAACTCATTTAAATTTACCTTTAAATAAATTTATTACCATTATATTAATATGACTAGTGAAAATAAAAAAACAAAAATTATTAAGCAGTAGAGAATTTCAAAATTGGTGGACTGATGAGTATGAAATGATTAACAAAGGCACCAGTGTAGTATGTGTTTTATATTTGGAACAGTTGTATTGAGAACATCATCGATAAAATGTCATTATGAAACCAATAATAAATCACTGTGAAAAAAATAAAGTTGAATAAAAAGAATATATTGCCCAAGCATTTAAAAATATAAATATTTAATCAACATCTATAATAAAATTTATCAAAAATCATTCAAATATAATTGCTGCAAGTTTTTTTTATTTCAAATGTAATTGCCAAATATGGGAAATCTTTTAATGATGAAGACTATATGAAAGAAGTTTGGATGAAATGTGCACCAGTTCTTTTAGAAGATTTTGAAAACAAATCAAAAATTATTCAGAGCATAAAAGATTTATCCTTGACTAGAAATATAGTTAAAGAAAAAAACCTACAAATGGCTAATAACATAACTTACCAACAAAAAAGAGATATAAAATTTTCTAGTTTAATATTTTTATTCTCTATTGTGTTTGGAATAATATCTATGAAGAACTGATCAGTTTAACCTCATTAGTAATAACACAAAAGGAATAGACATTTGCACCATACATGTTGCCAAAATTGTATTAGTAACTACAGATGCTGCTTATGATTGGAACAGAAAATAGTTTTCTCACTTTATTTGCCAACCATATTAGACATTCAATTTTGGGTTTTCATTGTATTATATATCAGCAGGTTTCGTGCATGAAGTTAATCAATTTTATATCTACATATTGAGTGAGATAAACTCAATATACTATGGTTTACTTATGTACAACAATATCCATGGTTAAGTTGAGGAAAAGTTCTTCAAAGGTTCATTGAGTGTTTAAAGTAAATTAGACTGTTTTTACATAATGAGAAAATCATTGAAAAATATAATTAATTAATGGATGTTGAATGACTTTCAAAATTAATGTTTTTTACTGATATGTGTTCACATCTAAATGAATTAAATGTGAAATTGGAAGGTGAAAGACAATTGTTGACGTGTTTGATTTGATCAAAGCATTTAAAGTTTAATTACAAAATTTCAACCATGATGTTATTTCTTACACCTTCAAATATTTTCCAAATCTAAAAAAGTTCTTGATTGATTTACAATCTCATGAGAAACCAGATCAAGTAAAATCGATCAAAACTTTTGTGCTGTTATTCAATGGATAATTGGTTAATTTTCTTTAAGATTTACACAGTTCAGACAATTTTCAGAAATATCAAAATTTTATATCCAGACATAACATCAATAGATAGTCTCAAGTTAAAAAATTTTGACTGGCTTAATTTGAAAGATATGGAAATGCAATCAGTCGATTTTCAATCCAGTTCCATATGGAAACAAACATCTGTTGACTTGGGAATGAGTTAGAAATAATGGGAAATAATCGATTATTCTATATATGTAAAAAGAATGCTGAAGAAGAACTATTGACTGCCTGGAATGCTATTCCTGAAACATTTAATTGTTTAAAAAAATTAATGACTGCTATATTATCAATTTTCTCCTCTGCATATGCATGTGAATCATTATTTTCAGGAACGAATTTAATTAAAGGCAGTTTAAGAAGTAGAATGACAGAGAATCTTGTTCAGCATGTACATTATTAAAAGTGACAAAATATGAACCAGATATAAAACGTTTGGCATCCAATGTACAACAGCAAAAATCTCATTAAATAATATCTATTTACGTTGATTTTATATGTTTATTTCCAAAATTTTGTTTTTATTACTATTAATTTTTACTATTATATTTTATTCAACTTGGACTCTTCTAAATAAATATCGTTCACTTGTATTCAGTTTATTTAGAAATTTTGTTTAATTATTATTAATACATTGTACAGGCTTAAAACTGCATTTATATATGTAATATATGCGGGGTTCGAACTCAGACTTTCACACGACCCACCACTCTCAGTACCATCTCATATTGTTATTATTATTATTATTATTTTGTTTTATAAACTTTTAAAAAAATGCAATAATTGAGATGTTTATATTTTGATTTAATAACTGTATGGCACGTCAATCATTCAATAAATATTCTTTGAAAATTTTTGGCACACATGTAAAAAGTTCGCTACCACTGCCTCAGGGGATCGCATAAAAATTGTTGAGGGTCGCGAAATTTTTAAAAAACTTTCTTAAGTTTTGGATAATGATAATTTTTTTTTTTTAAGGATTTAATTTTTTAAAAGCAGATAAAAATCACATGAAATAAATTGTTTTTGTGTATATATTTTTAAATAAGTATACGATTTTTTTCAAAAATTCATTTCAATTTGTATGTGCTTAATACTAAAATATTAGGAAATATAAATTTGTATATTAATTAAAACTATTATCTTTACATACTCGTATTTATAATTCAAGCATAGTAAAAACAAAGAATGGGTCATGTCAAATTTTCTTATGAGGAAGGGGATTCGCAACTATAAAAAGGTTTCGCAACTATAAAAAGATTACGCATCATTTCTCTACAGTGGTAAGCGCAAAAAAGGAGACTGCCAAAGAAAAATTTATCTTCAATTCCAGTAGCAAAAAAAAAAACACTTGTCTTGAAACTAACAAAAATAATTTATTTTAAATAATATTATCTTATTCTTGTAGGAGAATTTTATATACAAAAAGTATTTCACTGCCTTCATAACTAAACAAACCAAAAGAATATCTGTAGTTTGTTTCCAAGACAACATTACAATTAAGCAGTAAATGGATATAATAACTATAGCACTTTTTTCTCAACCTTATATACAATTTCCAGTTTTGATTTAGCTGACTCAGATGTGTATAAGGACTAACAGATTTAGTAAGTTTTCAAGTAAGGATAAAACCCATTACAATCTAGATATACACGTAGATTCAGCCTGTTCTAACAGTCAAGGGAATAATTTAAAAGCAGTATAACTTTTGGTTTAAAAGTGGGTCAGATAAATATTATTTGATAACATAATTTTAGTTTGTAATAATGGTTTTTAAATGAATTTTTGCCTGGTTTCATTATCATTAAAATTTGCCTAAAAATACAACCCATTAAATTATTAATATTTGTATCTTGTAGCTCATAAAAATTTTATAATCATATATATTGTTAAAACTTTGATTTTACCATATTTTCTTAAAACATAAAATGTTTTTATCTAAAATGAATGGCGTCAAAAGTGTATTAAGTTTAGTATCAGTAAATAAAATTATAATGTCTTATTGGTATAAATCTGGGATTATTATTTTCTTACAAAAAAAAATTGTTGCCTTTTTTTAATTGCTTTAAAAGATTACATAGTTTACCTTATTAATAAAAGCGATTGGCAATCATCTTAATGTAAAATAACGTGCTGTTTTTAATTTTAATTTTATTTTTTTAAGAAACAGTATATCAAAATGTTAATACAGAAAGTGATGATCGATTAGTACAATATGTGTTAATACAAAACTATTGATATAAAAAAGCGTTAAGGCAGATAAGATTAATGGTTAATATTCGTAATATTCAGAAATGATCCAATGAATTTTTGAAAATATTAATAGGTTTTGAAAATTGTTCACATGTAACTTAAGTCAATAAGATATCTATTACTGAACTAAGACAGTAACAAAGATAGCCGCTACAAAATAAAGCAGGTTCAGAAGTAAATTTTCAACTGACACAAAGCAATGTATGAAGAAAAAAATAATGGCCAATTATTTAATGATCCATTAATAAGAATTAAATATAAGGAGTTGTGAATAATGTCATGAATAGGAATTAATGGTATAAAATATAACTGTGGATTAACAAGGAAAGCTGTAGAAGAGAATAAAAATTTTAAAAATTAAAGTATAAAACAATATCTTGATATTGAAATATTTTTTTCCAACAATAAGAAGAAAAGATGGAACTATTATATATATATATAATGTAACATTTATTTATATATGTTACAAATATATTGGCATTTGGTAAAAGCTAAAAAAGTAAATTTCGATTTTTTTTTGATTAGTATAATTTTTGTTAAGAGCGTACAATGAAAGTTAAATTATTCTTCGATATTTTTTTAATTAGTAATAACGTAATTGGAGAGAACAAAAAAGAATTCCAAAAGCAAGTAAAAAGATAAGCTAAAAGAAAAATATTTCTAGCTAATTAAACATGGCCGAAAACTTGATAAGAAAATAGAGACTTTAGTACATAAAATTTTAAAAAACTGTATAAGATTAGAAAGGCATGGTACGAGCATGCGCAGAAGCCCTAAAACTGGATATAAAAAGGAGGGATCCGGTTGAAGGAGGGTCTTGTTCGTTTTATTTCGCTAGTTGGTCTTGGATAACATTTAATATGTCCAAGATCACTCGTCACCGAAGGAATTCGGCAATGTCGCAGTGAACCGGAGCTCCTGAAAACATCAGACATAATGATGTACCCCAGGAAAAGCCTTCGAGACCAACTGGGAAATGGACCACAAGAACAAGCAAGAACCGAACGGCCGAGCTCATTATTACAGAAAACTATGCATAGTTCGCTACAACATTCGTGAATTCACAAAGCTTACCGGTAAGTTAAGAATAATAACCCTGATTGTGACCAAGTTAAATAGTTAAAAAAAAAAACTACTCGTGAAAATATAGCTATAAAAGGAATCCCGATAGTGACTTTATATTTCTATATGAGAGACTCTTAATTAACCAAGAACTTTTTGCTTATTTTAAATGATATTGATATTTTCTATATATTTTCCACCTAAATTAAATGTGTTCTCTCCAAAGTATTAAACAATATTTAACCTAGAAATGTTTTATTTTGTTAGAATAAAAGAGATTATACTTTTATCAACTTTTTTTTTATTGTGCGTTATTAATAGAAGTTATTATTTTTGTTATTAGATTTATTTTAGTGAAATAGGATTTAAGTGTAAGTTACCTTTGCCAATATGTTTCAATATGCCAGGGCTAACAATCGAAAAAAAATATTAATTCTCATTACTGTAGAATTACCGTACAAAATAAAAATATTATAAAAGGATCTTTTTATTTTTCTTTGTTTTACAATTTGCGAGAGGTGCTGGCGGCATATTTCAGCGGATTCTTAGGAATCCTGGCGCCCATAGGAAATAAAATTAAAAGTTGATTTATGTCTATGGTACAAATTCGTAATCAATTAATAGGCCGGAGTCGATCAGGAAAAATAGCTGTGTTAAGAATAGAAATACAACTTTCTTTTTTTTCTTGATACAGTTTGATCAACTCACGCTCAAATATATATTTGGGGCGTATAGTGGTCTAGTAAAACGGAAACGCTACAATGGCGACCCAACTCGGGCTTCGATTTAAAAACCACGACCTGAGAAAATCTAAAAACGGCATAAAATTGAGTATTTAATGTCGGTAGCCGGAAAATAAATTATGATTTTTTTGAAAAAAAAAAAAAATTATAAGAAAAAAAAACTAAGTAAACCCAGATTATTAAAATATGAAAGAAGATATTTTTTTAATATGACTTCCAGAAAAAAAAAATATATGTATATTTTTTTATATATGTCTAAAAAACACGATCGTGGCTGATGTAGACGTAAGTCACAAGTATTTGACCGGGTAGGCGGTTACTGAAGAGAGGAATAACATAGCCCCGAGTCCTTATCCGCAGTATATGAACATAAGACCGTCTTTAAATGCTCGTCAGACTATTTCTAGCAGAGATCCCAATAAAGGGGAAGGCGGATCAAGTTGGACCAAGTTGCCACGGGCCTGTAAGACTCAGAACGATGAGCAACGCTCGTTTGTGCTTATAACTTGGGCTTCTTATTAGTAATAGTACACTAAAGCGAATAGGACACAGATGAATGTTGAAATATTTTCCATTCCCGCCGCGTTAGACCTAAAAGTGGGCATTAAAGCCGAACGTCGCTTGTGAATGAGTCTACACAATATATCAGCACGCTACTACAAAAAAAAAATACGAATATGAATTTAAAAAACTTAAGAATAAAATTAGTGTAAACCCCTATTTTATTCTCATCTCCCGGCGCTGGTGGTATTGTAACATTTATTTATATATGTTACAAATATATTGGCATTTGGTAAAAGCTAAAAAAGTAAATTTCGATTTTTTTTTGATTAGTATAATTTTTGTTAAGAGCGTACAATGAAAGTTAAATTATTCTTCGATATTTTTTTAATTAGTAATAACGTAATTGGAGAGAACAAAAAAGAATTCCAAAAGCAAGTAAAAAGATAAGCTAAAAGAAAAATATTTCTAGCTAATTAAACATGGCCGAAAACTTGATAAGAAAATAGAGACTTTAGTACATAAAATTTTAAAAAACTGTATAAGATTAGAAAGGCATGGTACGAGCATGCGCAGAAGCCCTAAAACTGGATATAAAAAGGAGGGATCCGGTTGAAGGAGGGTCTTGTTCGTTT
This sequence comes from Epiperipatus broadwayi, assembly GCA_028023455.1. Taxonomy (NCBI): domain Eukaryota; kingdom Metazoa; phylum Onychophora; class Udeonychophora; order Euonychophora; family Peripatidae; genus Epiperipatus; species Epiperipatus broadwayi. The sequence goes on from JAQFVV010000095.1 coordinate 4,452,310, forward strand.
TATTTCGCTAGTTGGTCTTGGATAACATTTAATATGTCCAAGATCACTCGTCACCGAAGGAATTCGGCAATGTCGCAGTGAACCGGAGCTCCTGAAAACATCAGACATAATGATGTACCCCAGGAAAAGCCTTCGAGACCAACTGGGAAATGGACCACAAGAACAAGCAAGAACCGAACGGCCGAGCTCATTATTACAGAAAACTATGCATAGTTCGCTACAACATTCGTGAATTCACAAAGCTTACCGGTAAGTTAAGAATAATAACCCTGATTGTGACCAAGTTAAATAGTTAAAAAAAAAACTACTCGTGAAAATATAGCTATAAAAGGAATCCCGATAGTGACTTTATATTTCTATATGAGAGACTCTTAATTAACCAAGAACTTTTTGCTTATTTTAAATGATATTGATATTTTCTATATATTTTCCACCTAAATTAAATGTGTTCTCTCCAAAGTATTAAACAATATTTAACCTAGAAATGTTTTATTTTGTTAGAATAAAAGAGATTATACTTTTATCAACTTTTTTTTTATTGTGCGTTATTAATAGAAGTTATTATTTTTGTTATTAGATTTATTTTAGTGAAATAGGATTTAAGTGTAAGTTACCTTTGCCAATATGTTTCAATATGCCAGGGCTAACAATCGAAAAAAAATATTAATTCTCATTACTGTAGAATTACCGTACAAAATAAAAATATTATAAAAGGATCTTTTTATTTTTCTTTGTTTTACAATTTGCGAGAGGTGCTGGCGGCATATTTCAGCGGATTCTTAGGAATCCTGGCGCCCATAGGAAATAAAATTAAAAGTTGATTTATGTCTATGGTACAAATTCGTAATCAATTAATAGGCCGGAGTCGATCAGGAAAAATAGCTGTGTTAAGAATAGAAATACAACTTTCTTTTTTTTCTTGATACAGTTTGATCAACTCACGCTCAAATATATATTTGGGGCGTATAGTGGTCTAGTAAAACGGAAACGCTACAATAAGATATCAGGTAATATATGGAAATTCTTTTTTAAAAAATTTACAATCTAAAAAAAAAAAAAAAAAAATTAACTGCTAAAGTTATTATATTTTCCAAATTGACAAGCATTTTAAGGAAAGAAGTGAAAATTGCAATTGAATCTATAAAGAAGGGTAAATATTATTAACAATATACCAAATATCTAAATCATAAAGAAGTAATAAATGAATGAACAATGTCATGGTAATATTAATATTTAAAAAACATAATAAATAAAATATTAGAAACTACAAAATTACCAATATTCTATCAGCTTTACACAAAGTATTTATTAAGGTAATTACAATTTATCTATAGCAATCTTTGGATGCAAACCAATTGGAAGACAAGCTGGATTTAAAAGTGACTTTAGTGGAATGAATAATATCCAATTATTAAAAGAAATTATAAAGAGAACCAACGAATACGCTTTAAATTTGTAGATTATATTTAGCATTTGATTTCATAAATATAAGAAATTACAAGTTTTATTTAATTTAGTCGTTTTTTATCTATTAATTTTTACTGTATTTTCCAATTTTCAATCGAGATAAAACTTTACAAGCATTTGCATTTGTCATGACAATATACATATATATATATAATTTATAAGTAATTTTAGCAAAATAGTGAAAATTTAAAATTTTTAATTTTATATGGGTATAATCAGTGTGATGTGCTATGGCTTCTCCTTTCTCAGAGTCAGGAATCTCTCAACTACTATGCCCAGAGAAATCTGTTAGCTACTTTACCTTCCCTTTCCATTCCCCACCCTAAGTTTTTCCCATATTCTTCTCTATCCTGCTCCATCTCATTTCCACAACATTATTTTTGTCCACTCTATGGTCTTTATATCTAAATACCTCTTATCTTTCTCCAAACCCACTATAAAAATCCAAGAACGCACTTGCATTTACATTCAATTAATAATTACCTATTTTGTACCATTATAGTATGGCTATCTTGTAGTATTATTACAAAAGAAAAAAAATAACAATAAATATATTAAAGAGGACATAATTTTTAAATAGATTACTATTCACCATTTTATGTAGCAATGGAAATAATAACTGAGAATAAATCTTGAAGATAAAAATAACTAGTGCTCGTCTTTTAACAAAGCCAACTTACAATATGGAATTCTCCACTTAGATCAGCCACACTTAACTTTTTTTTTCTTAGGTTATGTACATATATTTTCTATGCTATGCAGACTGCAGCATGCTATAATATAATTCATAATATAATAGTGTAAAACATCAATCTAAATGTGTTCAAGCATTTAATTAAAAACTAGGTGTGATTTTCGATGTTGGGGCAAACTTTTGACTACTTTAGATAAATTAGGTTTATAATTAATGCGTGCTATTCTTAATACATCAACAAAGTGAGAAACAATAAGCCAATTTCTATATATGTTTTTTGGTCATTTCATTTTACAGTAGGATGATTCACAAAGATATATTGATACAAGCAATGCAGGTAGCATTTGGGTACTTTTTTGTAGTCTTGTATGTTTCAGCCACTAATTTTTTGAAATTTAATGTACTCGTTCCCGCTTTAAAAAAGAAAACTTCCAGATTTATATAATTTTTGAGCCTGAAAAAATTGTTAAATAGCTTAGGATAATCATATCCCAATGTTTATTGTTACTAATTATCAGGGGTTTTCTCTTAGAAAAAACAATTCACAATATTTTTAAAATTTTTAAATCTGCTCTTAAATTAATTATATAAGCCAGATACATAATTTGAATTGATCATATAGTTATCTAGAGAAATGGCAATACTACCTTGTTTAATTTTTGTTATAGTTGGAAAATTATGCAGTATTTGGCTTTTTACTTCTTCCTAATAGATGCTTAGTTTTTCTTCAAAAGCAAATATTTTATTTGCCATCTGCAAAATAATTTTTGTAAGCCATGACTGAGCTCACCATGTTTTTCTGTGATATCACACAGAAAGACTAAAAGACAACCAGCATCCACCATTTCAATTTTGCTGTAAACTTTATTGCTTTGTTGTAAAAAATAAAATAATTATTTGCCATAAAGAAAAAAAAATGATCCAGAACTTTTCTTCTATCACATGATCACCATTTTTTATGTGTACCCAAGCTGATTTTTACAGTGGCAAAACTCTCCATGTAGTAGCACCATTCAGAGCAAGCCAGAGTAATCAATGAAGGTTTATGCATAAAATTCCTATTAGTTCCTACTCATCCAATATTCCCAGACTAGGTTTTAGCTTGTGGCTTTCATCAGTAAGAAACCTCGGATCTGAGAGCACTGCATCTAATGCTTTGAGTCCAAAATAAAAATACAATAATGTTTTCAAGTTTAGCTTTTCTTCAATTTAAACCACTGTTTTAAGGTATGTGAAAGAATGTTGCTATAATTATTATTCATTTCTTTCAAAAGTCTTTTGAATTTTCTGTGGATTAGATCTTGTGCTCAGATATAATTCTGTATGATAGTTTTCATTATAGCAACTATTTCAGTCTTGAAGATATATATATATATATATATATATATATATATATATATCTATCAAGACTGAAATATAAAACTTGACAGCATATATATATATATATATATGCTGTCAAGTTTTATTGATAACGATACAGTGGAATGATAATAGATTTGTTAGATTATAATTCTTTCTTAATAGGAAAATAAATCCCATTTCAAATCCAATCTCTTAAGGACATTCATCAGTGCACATTTAAACCAATTTTTTTTATATTAATAGTATTCTTCTCGATAAAAGATCTAATTATATTGAGATAACTTGTGTTTCTGGTTTAATTCTTCCTGAGAAGATATTTAAAAAAATCTTTATAAATTAAATTCTGTTCAGTACAGTATTAGAACAGGGTGGAGTTATTAAAATGTCATGCTAGAATCAAAAGCCAAAATAAAATATTTATAATTCTTTATATATTTTATGATGTGATCAAAAATATGTTTTGCAATATCTCCAAATTCAGGTAGAGTCTGGGAGCAGTATTTTTAAAATTTGTGATATCAGGTTTTAATGCAAAATTTATCAAATAATACCTTGGAAGCAGTAATGAAACATTTCTTCACAACGACTGCATCAGTAAATGGTTACATATATTGGCCAATTTTGTATAATGCTCGTCACCATTGCATTTTGGAATATCACCGATAAATGTAATGTTTTATTGTTGTTGCAACAACTTCTTAAAGAAAGTTACTTCTTACATCGTATTAAAGATCCTTGAGAAAAAGGACCATTAGATGATTTGTGTTTCATAGTATAATGGCAGCAATGATACATTTTTTTAATATAACACTTTTACATGTTATAATTTTTTAATATAATACTTTCATGACTAATCAAACAAGTTGCTGAACCATATTAATTTTGCGTAACAAAATATTCTTCTTAATTGTCTTGAAACATTTCATTTTTATCAGATACTTTTTGTTTTTATTTTGAAGATAATCTTGTAATTGTGTTGGCACAGTCGACTTTTCCTCTTCTAACATTGTCTTGGACTCCATTGGTTGACTTTCTCCGGTATCATGTGACTCTATACTTATATGTTGCTCACTGTTTTTCTTCTTTAACCATGTTAATATTAGTCTTTATCTAACTATTTAACAGTTTTTCAATTCATTGTTTTTTGTTTTTTTGTTCTATCAATTAATAGCAACATCAGTTCCATTTCAGTATAATGCCATCCAGACCTTCCTCTTCTTCATCTTTAATCTTGCCTTTTACTTTTGGATAATTAAATTATAGTTTGTCATCTATTTCTGTTTAATTGATACTTGAAATTATAAAAAAAAAAACAATACTGCCATGCTTCAATGTAATTTGTAACTATAACAAATAAACACTTCGCAAATGCAATTTTCTATCAAAGCACAGACTTGCGAAAGTAACTACCATCCACACCCAATTTCTGATCAACCAATTGTTCCCACACATCTCAAGATATTAAAACTTAGATTAATGAGTGTGCACTTTGAGCTGCATATAAAAGCTCATTGCGTCACAGATTGAGAATGGCAAACATAGACAATTATGTATATCAATATGCAAAAATAATATTACACATCTAACATCATTTTTAAAATTCAAAATTTTGTTGAGACTATAATTTTTTCAATGCCATTTTAGAACCATTAAATGTGGCATAATATGACTTAGGAAATGGCCACTATGTTAAAATGAAAAACAGTGCTATCTTGTTTTTTTTTTTTTTAAACTATGGAAAGATTTGTGTCTCTTGAAATTAAACTAATATTTATTAATTTTATTTAAGTGAACAGAAGGTTTTATAGTTGTTTATTAAAATAATGTACTAAAAAATTATTTTGGTGTTAAAATAGTTTTAAATATGTCAGCAAATTTTTATTTTGGTCTCTAGTTTTTAATAAAGTTATAAAACTAAATAATAAAAGACGTCTATCCATTAAAGTTTGAGAAATTGCTAAATTATTATAAACTGAGTATTGATTGTATGTATATGAGATTATAATGTGGCTTAATTAATGAGTGTTGGTTCTACGCAAAATATGTATATTGGGGATCATGTATCTCTTTCGCATATGTGAGGTCATGTGTATCGGTTGTTTAGTGGAGATTAAATAGACTGAAAAATTCTGATTTCAAATCTTTCTAATTCTATATAAAAAAAATTTTTTTTAAAAAAAAAAGACTTTTATTCACATAAATGACTAAAAACATACAAAAAGATCTTTTATAATATTTTTGATTAAACGATCAAAATAAAAGCATATGAAACATATGTTCAGAAATAATCTAAGAACATTTCTAATAGAGTGCTGGAAGTTTTTATTTTTGTCATATAATATTAAGAACAAAATATCACATGATCTATCACATGACTCCAACTTATAAAATTGCTGTCATAGTAGCATACGATTTTATTTTTCTCTATATCAATTACTGTAAGTTTTAGTAAATAAGAGTAGGTGCCAGATAACAATAAATTAATATATTTTTATCTTATGCTGTCCTATACAAAATTCTCAGATTAATTTCAAGCTTATAGCTTTTATCAGTGAAAAACTTTACATCTTGGAACAGTGAATCTGGATCTTTCGGATCTAATGCACTTCCTGCTAATATCATTTACCTATGGTATAATATCAAGCTATCAACTAAACTGAAATACAAATGTTTTTAATCTAAATCAATTTGGTTGTATATACATATAAATCTGGAAACAGTTTACTTTCTACTTATATTAATGGGCACTTTATAGGCATCTCTATCCTGTGATCAGAATTTGTTATAAACTGATAAAATACCACATGATCTATCACAAATTCCAGCTTACAAAGTTACTGTCTTAGCAGCATACTTTTATATAGTTCTCTCTGGCATTTACTGCAAGTTTTAGTAAGTAATGACAAATTCCAGATGACAGTGCTTAATAGAAGTGTCCATAGTTATTAAAAAACTAAGGACATCATAATATATAGAAATGGAACTGTTTTTAAATGTATATGACAATACAAGCAAATTGGCTTAGATTGAAAACATTTATATGATTTTCAATTTGGGCAGATATCTTGATAGCATAATATAGAGATGAATGATAGTAGCTAGAGATGTATTAGATCCTAAAGATCCAGGTACACTGTTCCAAAAGCCAAAGTTACTCATTGGTGAAAGCTTTAAGCTTGAAACTAGTTGGGAGATTTTGGATAGGATATTGCAGAATAGATATTTATTAAGCACTGCCATCTGGAATTTATGACTACTTATTAAAGCTAAAATGAGGAAGTATGTTGCTATAATATCAAGAATATAACAAAAGCAGAAAATTATTTTTTTTCACTTTTTTGTGCATATGTATGCATAATGTTTAGTTACAGTTTTTTATATTTTTCACTTAACTTTACTGCAATATTCACTTATATGCACAAATCTATAATCAATTACGTCTTACCATCTGTTAAAATAATAATAATAATAATAATAATAATAATAATAATAATAATAATAATAATAATAACAACAACAACAACAACAACAATACATTAATTAATTTGTATAAATCGCATGTTGTTACTAAATTAGTAATAAATTGAAAGTTGCCAGTCTTTCACATGCGCTTAATGTTGTTTCTCAGACAGCCAATAAGGTGTTAAACAGCGGTCTTGTCAAAAATGTCTGTCATGTGTTTGGGCCTGATCGCTCTTCAAGACCGCTGTTTAACACCTGATTGGTTGTCTGAGAAACAACATTAAGCGCATGTGAAAGACTGGCAACTTTCAATTTATTATTATTATTAATTAATTACTTAAAAAAACATATTATCAATATTGTGTGTCCATTAGTAATATTGTTTCTACTTAATTTTATAACAAATCCTCAACAAGATTCATTCTTATATGTTTATTATGTGACAGATACTGTAAATATTATAAATCTCTTACACAAAATTTGTCGTGTTATGTAATTTTTTGTATCTGCTTTAGTATCAACTGTATTCTCTGTATAGATTTTAATTATTTTTACACTAAACTTGCCAAAAGTATATGTCTTCATATTACATTCTTCTACAGCTTTGGATCATTTACCCCTTTATCGATCATTATTTCCTTCTCAAATTTTTCTATAAAATCCATATTATTTTTGTACCACATCAGTATAAAATGGTTGTATATTGATAACATGAATTTAAAATTGTTGCTCAATTTCTATAATGTTTTCAGAATGATTTATAATACCTGTATCAATATCATCTAAATAGTACTTAAATATTTCTTTTTATCTTTATTCTGGTTATCAGTAGATTTTTGATCCCTTATGACTGCAGCATTTTTAGTTTATTCATCTTTGCTAATCAATTTTTTTTTTTTTGAATATTTATTTAACTTCCATATGATAGATCCAATCTCTACAATAATTCAGATCAATAGCCTCATTGGTTTTAGATTCTTTTATAATTTCTGCAGTAAGTATAAATCATTGACATCATTATTTTTTCCCATCAAATGTCACCAGACTTAAAGTTTTGTTCATTTTTTTTATCAAATTATCTTCATAAATGGCCTACGGATTCATATTTTTTTAAGCATAGTTTCTATATCAATGTTAAATACTTTTGTGTCATTAGCATAGATATTTCCTAGGATATGTACATTTTACATTTATTTTTGGATGATCTTTATATTTTGTGTTATTTATTTATTTATGCAATAATCATTAACAGATTTAGCCATGGAATAAATATTATATAAACTCTTAGGCAATGCAGTATTTTCAATACTGACTATCTCATTTGAAGTAGATTCACTTTCTATGTCTGAGGAAGTTAAAATATAATCAGGTTTAAATTCACACATCTTATTTACTAAAGACATTCAGCAACTGAATATGATCTTATGTTTAAGCTAATTTCAATGCCGTGCATTGCAGCGATATAGATTATTAGTTTCTTCAACACTTCGATTTTAGGCTTTTTAGATAAAAACATCCTTTGTATTCTCATTATTTAAAATGGTGTGAACATTAAATAGTGTTGCTTTTTTCTGAAAAAAACATAGTTATCCATTAATGTCTACTTATTCTTTTTAGTTTTTACAGTTTTCTTCTTTTTGAAACATTTTCTTTGTGGTCTTTATATTTTCTTTTACCTTTTCTTTACCATTTTTTACAACTTATTAGCTTATTCTTCTTAGATTTTTTCCCCTTATTTCTCAATATTTTCTTTTTCACCCATTTTCTCCATACTTTATTGTTGCTTCCTGGTGATTTCTATATACTTTTGTAGTACTTTTTGATTTTTTACTATTTTTATTTTCTTTATAGGATTTTTTTTTATCTTTTTTTTTCTCTTTTTCATCATTTTTCTTTTCTTATTTATATTTCCTATATTTTCTTAGAAATTTTTATCTGGCATGTTACATTTGTTAAATATAGAAGTTTTTGTTTGATCCATTTCTTTAATTATTTCATTCATATTTTCATTAGAACGATTAATTGCTTATTCCAATAACTAGCAAGTTGTTCTTTAGAAATAATTTTTATTTTGTATGATTTTTTAATATCATTATTGTTGTTGTTGTATCAATTGTTCAGATCATTCTCCTTATATTATTCTTATTAAATTAATTACTTTAATATATAATAGTTGCCTTTGACAAGGAAGTTCACCGCAAAAATGCATTACGATTACATGAAATGTTTCCAGTATTTTCTCCTTGTATAAAACAATATTGATATTATCCTTCATTTATTACTTGAGTAATTCTATATCTTATTTGTTCATTACCTATTAGTATCCATGGTATTAAGTATCTATGTATAGTTATACGCTAATAAATATTAATGTTTAATTTTAATTTTCAATTCAATAGTTGAAAAATAATGAATCTAGATTTTTGTGAATCCTTTTAGGATATTTAAAATGTTCTTCATATTAAGGTATTCATTCTTTTTTACATATCCTGTTTAAATCTATCTTGTCTTATGTAATATGTAATTAAATAATTTTTTTGATTCTTGTTTAAGTCTTGCTATTATTTTATTGTCTTTTATTTACATTAACCATTATTCTCCAAGTGTGTAAATATATACTACCTCTGTTTCTTCTTAGACATGTAGAATTACTAGAATCACTTTGGTATCTGAACATATGAAGTTATTGGACTTGTATTGGCTATCTAGATATATGCAATTATCTTGATCTCTTTTGAGACTTATTGAATTTTATATTGATATTCTAAACTTATAAGCTTATTATTATATATAATAAAAAATAATTATTTATTTTTCATTACTTTATACATGTATTCTTCATAAATTTTTATTTCAAATGTTTTCCACTATTAACCATATTTTTTTAACTTGATTAAAGTAGACATGCATTTGCACATGGTGCTAATTACCATGTATATGGGCATGGTGGATAATATCATGATATATATCTATCTATTATCCATGTATGAGCATATATTTTAGATGTTTACAACTTTTATCTATAAAAATCTTAGCCTTGTTGTACATATAATTCTCTTTACTAAATAATTGCCTTATCTGGATTTTGAAGTTCATTGAAGTCTCATTAAAAAAAATCAAACAAATTCTAAGTTATATAAGCAAAAAAAGAAAGAGAAAAACACGAATAGAAAAACATAATTCTAGCTCTTTTATTTAGAAATATTTTTAACCAAGCCTAAAAATGTTTCAGTTTATTAATAAATGTTTAAAATGAATATTTATTATTCACTATGAAGATCGAAATTCTTATATACTTTCCAAGTAATACTTTGCAACAAAATTACAAACACTCAAATTTAATATCTGTTTTCTTTATTTTTTATTTTCAACTTACATGAGTTACTGTTTCTGCAATAAAATAAATATTCTTCTTTGTTCACTTAATTCTGGTCATTGAAGTTCCTATTTCAATTAGTAATAGAATATTGATTTTTACCCAACATTATTTATGTCAAAGTCTGCCGCACATTTTCTTTCCTTACGTTGTCAGAATTAGAATTGCTATGTGTGTTGTTAAAGAATAGAAATGTGCTTGCACAAATACATAATTTCATTCTCACAATTAATTTATGAAGATAGTCAATGACATGAGAATCTCATGACAACCAATACCTATACTAACATACTTAACTGAAGTCAGTAAGAAAAGGAGACAGGAAAGACTTGTATCTGAAACAGAACCCTTTATTGAACTAACATTTTATCTTATAAAGCAGTAAAATCTACTCTTGGTAGTTATGTCAAAAGATCATTGACTTGCCGCCATCTATTAAACCCCTTTTTTTTTCATTCTGAAAAACTAAATCAGTTCCCAATTTAAATAAAATACTTTCAATTTTTTTATATTATTATTTAATTTTGCTTTATAATTTTGATTGTTTTAAAAAAAATTAGATGTAGTATACTTTTTGTAAATTCTTAACATTCAAAACTATTTGATGTAAAATACTGCTTTAACAAAAAAGAAAAGAAAAGAAAAAACACTTATTTTCGATCATTTATTATATCTCACCATCACTCATGTGAGGAATTTATTTCCTACATTGTATTTATCAGAACGTTCACAAAATTCTTCAACAACATTTATATGAGATAAGCTATTATTATTCTATTAAAAATATTTAATTATAAAAATTCCAAGTATAATATACGATTAATTGAAAGATAAATGAAAATTATTATTCTTTTAATTTACTGAAAATTAGTTCTAACATTTATGATTTAACTAAATAAATTGTAATTCTTCTTTGCATTTTCATTCCATTTTGTTTTACTTTACTATCATGAGTTATTTAGTCTATTAGAAGATGTAATCATCCTGAGCTTTTTATGTTCTCGGTCATTTCTCTGCAATAATTATTTCATTGGGGTATTTGTTTGTGCAATTTTTTTAAGAAATTATATTCACAGTAATGCAGATTTCAATCTTGAGTTTTATTGCATTTTTATCTCGGTATTATATTGATGATACTCATTTGTGAATGATTGTTAATGATGATTTCGATGCAAATAGAAATCGGTAAACTTAAAAAATTATGATTGTCCCAAAGTTATATAAAAATATTATGGATACAGTTAAATTTTCTCTGAATTAAAAGCTATATCTAATATTAAAGCAAATATAATAATTAAAAATGTAATAAAGAATTTATTAATAATCAACTAAGTATTTATTAAATAGTGGTTGGTATGATTAAGCGCTTACTAAATCATTTGTTCTTGCAGAATGAATTTTCATAATGTATATTGATAATTATAATATAGTAGCACGTGACATTTGAGAATTTATATGGAACTTTACATAGGTGAAGAGGCGGAGTTGCTCAAAATTTATCTTAAAAGTCATTAATGTGCTGTTGTTTTTCAATGTTTATAATCTACGTTTAAAATGTAAGCATGAGATTGAACATTATTTTTAAAATATATAGATATAACTTTGTGATTTTTTTACAAATGTATATATTTCTGTAGTTTGAAATAATTTGCATAACATGTGAGTGCAGAGAATTGGTTATTGTTATTTTCATATTTTAACCGGTTGAAAATCTCTCGACAGTTTCATATCTCATCTTTTCATTTTGCTGGATTAAGTGGATGTGGAGATAGGGTTGTAAGTAAGGAACAATTTGTTTATTTGTTAGACTTCCAAAAAAAATAGTATTTAAATTTCATCTATTTACTTAGGTTTTTCTGTAAATATAAAAAAGCCAATTTCTGTCCCACATATATACTGAATGCATCATTTTTATTTAGAAAGAATTTGATTACATAATTTGCAAGTTATATAAGATAAAATGCTAGGAATACTGGAGATTTGCCATAATTAAACTTTTAAATTGGTAGGTGGTCTGCAATTCTTTAAATATTGATTTTTTTCTTCTCCAACAATGTAATAATTTACCATAATTTAAAGTATAAAGTGACAAATGTTTTTTTTATTATATGGTTGAATGTGTATATGTATGAGCGGTAATGTTCAATTTTTCCCTCTTTTAATATAATTTCATTTTAAATTTAAAACATTTTTTTTTTTTTTGCATCTTAATAAATAATTTAAAATTATTGCTTGGATTTTAGTTTTTTGTTTTTTTTTTAAATTTACATATTGAGTTTTACCTTTATTTGTATCTGGAATTTAAAGTTGCAAACGTTTGTTCGTCTGCGTAACTTTATTACGCAGGCGCAGACGAGCAAGCGTTTACCAATTGAATATGAATATGTGTATTACAACTATATTAAATGATACCTTACTGACGTTAAATACTATAGTCAAATACTTTATAACTCCATTCACCAAAATAAAGTATCTAATCACCATATCTTCAAAGAGTAAATCAGACAAATACATGTAATCATTTAATATACTTAATAGACTTATGGGTAATGGATAACGCATCCACCTGCTATGCCCACGACATATAATACAGATCCAAGTTATAAATAGGCATAGAATTTTTCTTTTAGGTACATGGTTTACATCCAGACGATCTAACCATACAACAATGCCTGCAAATAAATAATGTATTTTTAACTAAAGCCTAAAGATTCAAGATAATCTGAATTTGTCAGACGAATGTCAAAACACTGAGCATAACAGACACAACAAAGCAATATTAATTAACCTTCATTACTGCATAGAGAAAGATATTTTTGCAGATATTGACCCTATGAGGTCCCTTTATTTTTATTTTATATATGTACTAAATAGTAGTTACTTTTATAAACTAGAGATAAAATAAAATTTTAAAATTATATATATTTAAATAGCCGTATGACATTATGATTTGCACACATATCTTCTGTTTAATGACTTGAGATTCAAATCTAGACTTAATGAACTATCAAGGTTTTTTTTCCAATTTATAAACAGATTTAGTGTGAGAATCTCTAGTTAATCTAAATAGGTACAAAAGTGTTGACGAACTAACGGTAAAAAGTCCATTAGTTAGCTTTCTTATAGCAGCTAATAAACAGATATGTAGCTATTTACTTATCTGGGATGAAAAAGTCACAGATTAATCAGTGTAGTCAGATGATTGATACAAGGTAAAACGATAAAATATAATTATATATATTGTGTTCATTACTAAAAGAGATAGTAAACATACAAGAACTAAGCTCGTGGATAATATTATCTTTAATTAATATATGTAATAAATAAGTATTTAGCTTTTGTTTTAATTAGAGAGTAGTTCAGAGATAGAATCTATTAAAATTCTCACCAAACCTAATAAGTAACGTTTTCTCCTTTAGTGTTCTTCTTTGGACATCTTGTTATGTCTGTGACTTGAAGTGGACTATGGAAAAGTGTTCTTTTAAAGCTTTTATCTATGTGAAATATGTTCAATAGAAATTTATTACAGATTTACAAATAAATAATCTAAAATAACCAATAATATGATAGAAAGTAATAAAAGTGTACAAGAACCATTGATCAAGATTGTGATAACAAGACAAAATATAATATCTGTTGATAAGCTAATACTTCATCTGACATGTAACATATGCTTAAATAATTGGATGAATAGCTGCTTTGAAAATCATGAGACATTAAAGCACAGAAAATGCTAGAATGACTTTCAATGTAAAAATATTAAGCTCTGGAGTGCATCACATTACACTGTGCTAAAACAAATAAAGCATGTTATAGAATTAATGATGATTGTTCTAATATAGTCGCTTATGCAAAGGCAGAAAGTTGTTTAGTAAATTCTGTTTTAAAACTTATGGAATGACAAAAATTAATAAGACCAATACAAGTATAGAGCTTGTAGAAAGCTAGCAGTTCAGGTAAATATGAACAACCCAGACTATTTTAATTAGGTAGACAAGCAAATAATAGTTTTTTCCACAACATAAACAACATTAGTTCATAATTAACCCAACTTGGTAAAATATATATGTGTTTTAATGCTTGACATCTATATTATTAATATGGAAAAACTTTTAAAAGTGTAAAAATTGCTTGGTGGATTAAAAAGCATCAAAAAATAAAGCATTTTATCAAATAATTGAAAGTTATCAGAGTAAGAAAAAAATTAAATCCATATGATACTGTTCCTATAAATAATTATTATTAGAAGATTGCATAAAAATAGATATTTATTCAATTTATTATTTGCAGATATCCAGAGAATATAGCCCAGAATTTGGAGAGTATTGAATATGTTATGAAAAACATATGAAAAGACAAACAAAATAGTAGTTTAACATCAACTTTTGAAAGACATGGCATCTGGAAACAGAACGAAATGATCTATTGATTATTTATAGGAAAATTATTGAAAAAGGACAATGTTCAATAATTTAAATAAGATTTAAAATAATATATATGATCAATAGAAAAATAAAATGAGTCAAATAGTAAAATTGCTCACTTCAGTTTTATGGAGTATCAATATATTTAGAAAAGTAAAAAAGCATATATGATATCCTAGTGCAGAACATATTATTATATGGAGAAGAAATATGGGCAATGACCAAAGAAAAATGAACAGAAATTGTTGGCAATGAAAATGGATTATTGAAGATCAGGAAGAAAATCAAGATTGAAGGTAAGTATAAATCAAAAAATCAGATAAATTGTTGGAATGAAAAACAATTATTAGCAATTCACCAAAGAAAGAAATTGAGATGGTATCATCATAATAGAAGAATTAATAAAGGCAGAATATCAGGTATGTTGATTAATAGAAAAATAGAAAGAATTGCAAAGAAGAAGAAAATCAATAAAATGATGAAAAAGAACATAATGAATAGCATAGAAAGGTATTGTCTGTCAGTTGAAAAAGTTATGAACAGAGAAATAAGGATGAGAAAAATATGACAGACTATTGATTAAGGCAACTTCAGAAATAAGGAAATCTTGAAGAAGGAGAGATAAGCAAAAGATGTGACAGATTGGGATTCAGGGCATAGAACTTTAGCTCTTGAATAATCTCAATGCCATTAAGCTAAGCTACATAAAGGTACTTCTACTAGAGATGTAAAAAAAATTGTAATTTCATATGTTTTTATTCTGAAGTATTTATTTGAGAGATACAATTTGTATGAATAAGAGTCATATATCACACGACCCTATCTTTTAAGCTTGTAAGTTATAAACAATGAGGATTGCCAATTCCTCTACAAGCTTTGTGATAAATGCTTAGCCAGAGCCAGCACTTAAAATATCTCTGTCAGGAACCCCTCTCCAAACCCTTGGCCATGGTTTCGTGCTTTAGCAACCCTCAGAGAGGTTTCAGGGTAGGTTCAGACCCTAGATCTAAAAATACCAACCCAAACCAAGCACCTATCTAAAAGTTATCTATTGAGTGGAAAATCTGAAATTTTCAGACATCTACATGTCTTCAAACCCAGATATCAGCCCCATATAGCTATTTGAGTTGGACAGCTGGGTTTGAAGACATGTAGATGTCTGAAAATTTCAGATTTTCCACTCAATAGATAACTTTTAGATAGGTGCTTGGTATTTTTAGATCTAGTGTCTGAACCTACCCTGACACCTCTCTGAGGAGTGCCAAAGCATGAAACCATGGTCAGCTTGAAGAGGAATAGGCAATCCCCATTGTTTATAACTTACAAGCTTAAGAGATAGGGTCATGTGATATATGACTCTTATTTTGACTATTTATAGTCTCTGCCATAAGTCTTATGCAATTTTATATTGCTAAGACTACTAATATATGGTATGGCTGAAGATATGTCAGCCCCATATAGCTATTTGAGTTGGATAGCTGGATTTGAAGACATGTAGAGGTCTGAAAATTTCAGATTTTCCACTCAATAGATAACTTTTAGATAGGTGCTTGGCTTTGGGTTAATAGTTTTAGATGTAGTGTCTGAACCTACCCTGACACCTCTCTGAGGAGTGCCAAAGCATGAAACCATGGTCAGGGGTTTGGGGAGGGGTTCCTGACAGAGATATTTTAAGTGTTGGCTCTGGCTAAGCATTTATCACAAAGCTTGTAGAGGAATTGGTGGCAATCCTCATTGTTAATAATTTGTATGAGTTTAATAAAATATTTTTGGATTAACAAATAATAATATATAAAGGATTAGGAAAAATCTGTTAGATCATGTGTTTGGAATTTAAAGAGTACTGTAAAAAAGAAATCAAGATTGACAAATCAACATTAAACAGGAAATACCAAATGGTGTAAAACATTAATTGCTTTAAAATATTGAATTTATAATTTTATTTTTTGCTCTAATATAGTGTTTATGAGGCTCTAAAAACTAATGCTACTGTAATATTTACAAAAGATAGTTTATTTATTAGATATTAATTTTATTACTTTTCCTCTTTGTTTATATTTATAACAAATTAGCAAAATGTTTTTAACATCCACAACCAAAAAGATTTTATTATTTTCTTCATATGAATTACTTTCTTTTAAACACAACAGGATGTACTTTCAATGTGGTTCACTGGAATTATAGTTCTTACTCATTTGAAGGCCATGCTGCCCTATTTTTTGAGGAATAATTGTGATAATTATGTAATCCAATGCAGCAATGCTGACTGTATAGCTGTATACTATGGGGAATCAAGAGCAAATATCATAAAAGTAGTCTAACACAAATACCTATTTAAGCATGCAAAAACTAATACCAAATATATAAATCCACTTTTGGAAACATGAATAACAATTCAGTCATGCCTCCAATCCAAAGCATGTTAATCTAGTTTGCATGAAATGAGATGAGGAGAGAAAAGTTAAGGAGGCATGGTTTATCACTAACCACAATCACATCTTAACAAAAATAAAAACAGGTTGTAACTTTTAACCAAATGAAATATGTAAATATCTAATTTAAATAATTATCATAATTATTCCTCAGTAAATAGGGCAGAACACTTAGCAAATCAGTGAAAGCTATGATTCTGATGTACTACACTGAAAGCACATTCAGCTTAATGAAAAAAAAAAAACTAATTCATACAAAGAAAATAATAAAACCTTTTCATTTGTGTCTGATAAAAACATCTTGCTAATTTATTAGATATTAGATTTACACATAAACACTAAAAAATTTAGATAGCAGGTCATTATTAACCATTTATTTTTATCAAACAGTAAACTTATTAAGTAAGGCAAGAAAGTAATTTATAAATAAATAAAATATAAAAATATTCAAGCATGAGTTATCACATGACTACTAAAATACAGTAATTCGTATTTCAAATATTTTAGCTGACAAGTGACACATTTGTAGCAATCAAACATAACCATTAAAAAAAATTAAGATGGTTAAAATAAGATTTAGATTTTTAAATCATTCATTTTAATTTTATTTACGTAAAAGATTCCAGTAAAATGAAATAAGTGGGCAAAAAAAAGACATGCAGAGATATAAAAATAATACAATGGATATTGCATCATTTGTAAAAACAAGTTACATATTAATTGCAACTAAATATTAGTTCATATGATTAATATTACAGTCAGATACTAAATTTAAATTTGGCCTGGGTTTTATTACAAAAGTCATGTAAATTCAAATATTTCTGTCAGTTAAGTATAAAATGAGTCAATAAGCAACCTGAAAATCTCTTTCAAAAGCTGACAGAACCCCTCCAAAAAATAGTCCTACTACCTTCCAGGGTATTATTGTCTTACAGAAAAATTTATTTGCAGGTATAAATGTTTTCATTAATATCTAATATTTTCTTTGCTTAATACTAAATTCGCCCAATTAATTTATACACAAATGTGCATGAATCTATTTGCTGTACCAAACGGTAATAAAAATTGCGGATAAAATAATATAGTATTCCTTTAAATAAATTGCGCGTTTGAATTTAGAAATATATTTGACTAGAATAAAATATAATTATGGCATGCAGACGCATTACCCTTTAGCTCATTTATTTTTATTTAATAAATACAAATAACATAGATAAATGTAACAATCAAATAAAAAATTATGTATGTATAATTTTTTTTACATATCCCCAAATGTGTATTTAATTTTATGATTTAATATTATTTTAGAATTTTTATTTTTATTTTTTTATTTATTATTAAATCAAAATAAAATTAACTTAAAAAAATTACTAATCTACAATTATATTCTGTAATAAACAAAGAAATAATAAAATTACTGTTTGCATTATAATATTCTTTGTTTGATCTTTTTTCCTTTTTTCTTTATTTTCCATTGATCCAATATCTTTTTTTTTTCAGGCTCCTATTGATACAATAGCAATACTTCAAGCCATACTATTTGTAAAATAGTGGGTTTTGCATTAATTATGACTTTTTAATGTTCACATTGTTTTACGAGCTGAATAACTGGTACATTCATGATAAGCTGAGATAGATTCAAATTTAATTTGTCCAGGCCTTTAGAAATACAGCTGATGAGAAGAAAGATAAGTTCTTCACCTTTCATGTTTGCTTTCCTTAAAACTCCATTTTGTTAACAAATATCCAAAATTAAAAAATACATTAATGTTTTATAAGTTTTAGAACAGTTTTACAATAAGATATATAAATATAGGGGATTTGAACTCAGACTTTCAAGCACCTTCAACTATCCACACTATCTCATACCAATAATACATCTGTCCACACACATATAGAAAAGATAAATAATCGCCAATATATGTATTTCGTTCTGAACTAGAACTCATCAGTTGGTCCAGATTATCATCTCCTACACCTGTGTGTGGTTAGGTGTATCAGTGGTATGAGATACTGTAGATAGTTGAAGGGTGCTTGAATATCTGTGTTCAAATTCCCTATACCTACAATTAAACTCCAGGTATATAAAGAACCCCTGTATTTCAAATAAGCTATATAATGTATTCAGTTACATCACATTTTCCTGTTTGATAAAATTAATTATTATAAATAAAATAAATATATTTCATAGACTAATATTTTGTACATATAAATTTAAAATAATTAAGCAGATTAGTTTATTTACTTTTTCTTTTTTCATATGTCATAGCATCGGCCGGGACGCGAACCCACAACCGTCTGCAACCAACTACTTGCTTGCAAGGCGGCTGTGATGACCTGTCTGCTAATAACGCTTGGCTAGTTTATTTACTTTTATTGTATTTTTTTGTAATCAAATAAATAAATATATTGATTTGAGTGTGTACATGTTTACATTTATTCAGCAATGATACATATATCTTTGCTTTATCTATAATTAGTTTTAAAAGTCATGGCTTAATAATAATATTTATTAAATTAATCAAAAATGGAAATTAACGAAATCCATTATGCAACTCTTTTCTATAAATTATAATAAATAAAAAAAAATCATATACAGCAGTTATATAAATATATTGTAATGGTACAGAGAAACAGGGATGAAGCTGGGGGTGGGGGTGGAAATCATCATTATTAACCCCAGTTCAATACAAAATGTAACATTTACTATACATGAGAGATCAGCACTAAACTATATTAAGTAACTATAAGTTCACTAGCATTACACAAAAGTAATAATTATTCATCATTATGAATAATCAACAATAAAAATAAATCAACAGTCAATCATGTGACTATTTGAAAGTGGTCCACTATTGACAAGGCTAATTATTTAGCCATTGTGATGGTGAGGGCAGGAATACAAACAATAAATTATCTGGATGCACATACTTAGGTGCTACTCTGTCAAAATGTAACAATAAGTCAAACAATGATGACAGACTAAAAACATCCTGACCATTATCAATGCTCTGGCCACTTAGTACCATTAATGTATTGGCCAACTATAAACTAAATTTCTAAAGAAATAATAAATAAAATTAAATGTAGTTCATAGACTTTAAAGGATATCTTTTTGCACCCACCAGGATCATCATCATTGAGATGTCCATAACATTAAACAAACCCTATCCACATAACTGTTATGCACAAATCTAGCTCAAGAACTCTATAAACTATTACTGTGAGCAAGAGATAAATAAATAAAGAAAGCAGTTCATTATAAATCACTTCAAATAATTCCTAGGTTTATCCTATTCTAAGCAAATAGTTTTATTGGGATCATAAAAAAATCCTAGAACATTAAATTATTATGAAAGAAAGTCACACACACTGTAATTTATGAAACAGGAATTGTATAAGAATGAAGACTAAAAATATTTTTAAATTAATTATTTAATAACTAATTGATTAACAATAAACAAAAAAAAACTGATATGATAGTATGAAATTTTAAACATTAAATTCATTCAAAAAATATATTTTCATAAAAAATTATAATTAATCAGTTGATATCTATTCATGAATTAACTTTTAGCCTTTTAAGTTTTTAGGAGGGAAAATAAATGAAAAGAAAAAAACATGTTTCAAAAAAAATATTTTAACTTACAAAAAATTTAATTTAATTTTCTAAAAATTATTTTATAATTTCAAAGAGAAAATTGATTGGATTTAAAACAAAAAGTTTCACAATTTTAAAAATATTAATTTAATGAAAATATTTAATATTACAATAACAAAAAAATCTCTTTTTTATACTATACATGAAAATTTGGTGTGCACACAAAAAATACCTTTAACTATGGTTTGATTTTTCTGTAGAGTCTTTTCCAATTATAATTTCCAGTTGAATTTTCTTCTTGAAGGCTTCTACACATGAACAGGATTTTAAATTGTCCTTTTTCTAGTGTGCAGTATTTTATTGGCAGACGTTTATACATTTTTTTAAATAAATTTCCCAGGTAAGACTAACACAGACAGAGATTCATGCTTTTGGTTGAAGACATGATTGCAGATTATTTTAGAGGAGATAACATTTCTACATTTTTTTTCCAGTGAAGGTAGATTACATGAAGAAAGATGATGTCTAGCTTTTAGCTGAATTTAGCACATGGTTTTCTGATAGAAATCATTTTTGACTAAACTCATAAAAATGCTAAAAACTTGATTAAAACTTTTGCTAATCTAAGCAATAACCTGGTGAAGACTTCTGCTTTTTTTTTCTTTATCAGTTGAATTAAGCTGTGACTTCTCTTTTTTCAACAGCTAAGTTAGGAATAATTTTTTACTAGTCACTTGTTCACACCCCCATTATTATTTTTTTCTAGACAATCTTGCCGGCAAACCAATTACAATCTGTCTCCATAACCTTTAACCAATGATACACTTTATTATAGTTTATTTTTCTTTTATTCAAGACCATTAACAAAACAAAACACTAATAACCCCTCTCTACCTTCCTTTCCTCTTTTTTCTATTCTTGACATAACTAGCCTAATCTTTCTTTTTTTATTAAAAAAAAAAAACAAATAAAGGCGAAGAGCAATATATATTTCATTCTCAAAGGAACATGCACTTTTACTTAAATAAGTGTCCAAACCAATCCAAATCTTGATTGGTATTGGGACTAAGCAACTACTATTAGGAGTAAGTTATAACACAAAACCTCTACCCTCTCTTTCAATATTTACTCAACCCTTAATACTTTTCATTTTGCTTTCTACATCATTTTTAATTCTATTCTGTTAACATTCTCTTGGGTTCATTTATGGGATTATTATCTTTTCTTAACACCTAACCCAATGGTCCTGAAAATTTAGTCAAAATTTAGCTAAACCATTCATAAAGAAAAATTAAAACATACAAATAATTTATGTATTTTAACTAAATAAATTAATTAATGTAGATATAAACATTATTAATATTAAAAAAAATCCCTTCTATTGTCATAACTCATAGTTCATTAATGGTTAAATGCAATCCTAAAACGTATGCCTAAAGTTTACTAATGTCTATAGTTCAATCAATAAACGAAGTTTTCATTACCCTGATCGACCAATGCATGTCCATAAGCATTTCTTCATATCTCTTGGGAGTTGATTCTCAGCAACTAATTTTGTTCCACAGCTAGCTCCACTTTCTCCTATGTGGTTTGATGTTCCTTGAAATGGTTTCATGGTTTGATGAAGATCTAGGAATAGGTCTGTGCTCCGGTTGGGGATGGATTCTATTTCATTTAGCCTTCGATCATTTTTATTTTCATTTTTTATATAATAGTTTTTTTTTCATTAAAAAATGGTAATTGTAAATTATGCACTGTACATTGACTGGTGGCACTGTTTCTGTGTAAAAACATAGAATAATACCACTTTCATGGCTGAACCGATGGCTAATACACGACTGCGATCGTAGTAGCCGTTTAGATAGTGATTACAAATGTGACCAATTCCTTCCACATCTGAATGATCATATAGTTAGTCATTTACATTGCAGTGTCAGTTCCTATGCATATTGACAAAATTTGTATTTTTGCTTGAATTTAATATGAGAGCGTGTGCAGTAGAATGATTTCCAACTGTTTTTTTGTTGATGTATATGGTTTTCAGTATTGGCCAGCAGACATATTTTTGCATACTAATAATTATCGGCAGACCAGTGATATTTCCCAAAGCATTTTTTACTTTAAAGATAAAAGGGCTCTGTAACAGGATGATTATGTATGTTGGCAAAAAAGTACTGTTTCTGACATGACTCATATGAGAATAATAAAATGGCTTACACGTTCTTTCAACTGGGGCATGTCCCAAAGACAAAAGGTGCCACAGTTGCATTTCTGCAAGCCCAAAACATCCTGCCACATGCCATTCAATGTGTATGTGGCAAATCTATGATAATGGAAGGTTTGTTGCTTTAATTTTAAACTATAATGAACACTTTCTTTTTTTATTTTTAATTAAAAATGCAGGTTTTTTTTTTAATAAGTAACTTTTTTTTTATTTTTTTGTTTGGTTTTTAATTCTCGTACATATTTTATAAAAAGATTTTGCTTTTTCTCAACAAAAAAACCTCCCTTCTTTTTTTTTGGACATTATGTGACATGTCGGCTTTATTTAAAAATCTACTTGTCCATACTACATATTTTATAAAAAGATGTAAATAAAAGGGCTTTTTTTAGAGATCAATCAAAATAGTCAACTATCTTCTTCCCCAAAAAAGTGTATTGTTTATTGATTTTGAATAATTCAAAGCTGTCAAACAAACACTGCCTCACTTTGCTCAATCCCCTACCCTTCAACACTGACATTCTGAGTGTTAATTGACTTACACAAAAGAATCACAACTACAATTCTTTGAATCAATAAATTTATTAACCACATATGACTAGAATTCATAACTGTAAGTATTCCTCCTGAACACACAGGCCAATGAACCAACAGTTGACCAAAACATTTTTTCCAAAATAAAACAAGTTGTTAGTGACTTTGGAGACTAGCTACTTGGGTGGGCAATCATTTCATTTCATATGGCTTTAAAAATGTCATTGTCTTGATGAAGATGCCTCCAAATCAAATCAGCCAGATCATTTGGGAATATATTAGCATGCTGTGCCCACATTGTTTGCTGTTCTGCCACTTCACTAGACCCCAAAACCTCTCGATGGTCTGAGTTTGAGCTCAGGGTGCATGAAATTATAATGATGGTTAACTGTCAGATAGTTAAAACCTGCTATCTCAAGATCAGTGGTCTTATAACTCTCCCAACAGTCTGAGTAGATGGTAGATCTGGACTTTATTTTGGAAAATGTTTTGGTCAACTGTTGATTCATGGCCCAGTGTGTTCAGGAGAAATACTTATAGTTATAAATTCTAGTTGTACATGGTTAATAAATTTATTGATTCAAAGAATCTGTGTTGTGATTTTTTTGGTAAGTCAATTAACAGTCAGAACGTCAGTGTCGAAGGGTAGGGGCTTGAGCAATGTGAGGCAGCATTTGTTGGACTGCTTTGAATGATTCTAAATCAAGCAGCATGCTTTTTGGGGAAGATACTGTGTTGTAGTTGTGATTATTTTGTGTAAGTTAATTAACATCCAGAAGAGCAAAGTGAGCCGGTGTTTGTTTGACTGCTTTGTTTTATTCAAAATCAAACAACATGCTTTTTTGGGGAAGATAATTGACTACTTTGATTGATATATATATAAAAAAGCCTTTTCATTTATAAACAATACATCTTTTTTATAAAACATGTAGTATAAATAGATTTTGAAAAAACCTGACATGTCACATAATGTCAACAAAAAGGAGGTTGTTTTAGTTTATATAAAACAAAATCTTTTTATAAAACATGTACGAAAATTAAAAAAAAAAATCACATAATGTAACAAAAAAAAAAGCCACTTATTAAAAAAAAACCCTTGATGTTTAAAAATAAAAAAAGTAAGTGTCCATTATAAGTTAAAATTAAACAAAAAAAAAGTTTCCATTATAATATATATTTTTTAGAAAAAAAAAGATATATCTAAAAGACGGTATATTTGTAAAAAAAAAAAAAACTAGAGACGGTATATTTGAAAAAAAAAATCTAGAGGCCCGGTAATGTTATATTGCTATGTTTTTAAAGAGAAACAGTGCCACCAGTAGATGTACAGTGTATAATTTACAACTACCAAAAAAAACTAATTAATCACACAATAGGTTTTTTTCTCTATTTATACTCCTTTTCTTCATTGTCCTTTTTTTTTATCATGTTTCTGGCCAGTGATTGCATTCCTTTCATTTTTTTTGTTTTTAACACATTGCTAACCAGAAGTCACAACAATAGAATTAATTACAATTCTTTTCTCTCTCTCCTCCCTTCAGATTAGAAAATTAAAATAATTAATTACAAAATTGTTTCCAAAAACTTTACGATTTTTTTTATCACTTTCAATTTAATCTCTCAAGCCAATTAAAAAAAAACTAATCTACCATTTTTCTTTTTTTTTTTTAAATCCCAATCAAAAAACTAATAAATAATACCAAAAAAAAAAACGTTCTATACACACAGCTTTTATTTTCTATTATCTACTTAATAAATATGTGTATATTGTACCAGTTGAAATTGTATGTTAACTCAACATGATTCACAGCCTGGCTAAAAGTAACTTGAATCCAACCATATGCAAGATCAAAGATAAAGAATATTTATGGATTCTGCCCTGTTTATCCACTCTCTAAATCTGCAAACTAATTAACAACATTTTTGAGGCAAGCAATTAATCTTTTCCATGCTCCGTCCCACTAGCATCAACGGTAGAGCATGAGTCTCAACTAATTCATATGTCTAACTCTAATTATTAAATTTAATTAGACTATCTATTTATTTAAATATAAAATGTTATGTGTGTGACCTTGAGTCATCAGTTAGCAGCACAATAAATAATTAAAAAATACTAATTTTAGAATGAAGGAATAGAAACGAACCACAGGCAGCTTAAATTCACATATATATTTAATAAAACATTTTTATAATTTATCTAATGTCTCTGATTTTATTTCATAAAATTATTTAATACAAATTTTTATTCTGTTATTTATTATGCCTCTGGCGAGGGAACAGTATAGTTTATATGCCAATATAACAAATGTCATGATTAGCGATTAATGGAAGACGCGCGCCCTAGTCTAAGATATCGGAATGGATATTTTAAAGAGCTATTTTAAACATAATTTTCTTATGATTGAATTTATTTTAAGAGAGAAATGATTAACTCAAACCATAGGAATTGGTGTTGGAGAGAGTGACATATTTAAAATATAAATGGATCGCGATATTGGCAATTAAATATTTCAAGATTTAAAATACTGAAGCAATGGATCTGAAGCCCGATCCATGCTTCACATCTTCCTATAAACTTAATTAGTATTGTAGACCTGAATTAAGTTTATAGTTCAATATCAGCAGGGTTTTGCATTAGAGTTAAAAATAATTATGCTTATCAAATGTGTATTACATTTAAATATTTTGTTTTAAATAAATTTCATTCTATTAATAAAAATTGCTTAACCTATTAGTCAAACATATATATACATCTAGCGTATATATATGAGTTAATGCAAAATTCTGCTGAAATAAAATGCTTATTCTACTATAAAAAAATAATAATATATTGTTGTTAAAATTTTGTTAAAATATTTAGTATGATTTGATTTTGAGATAAGCCTGCCAACATTTTCTAAAAGAATGTATAGTTTTAATTAGTGAGCCATTCAAGTGTAATTAAAGATGGCCTTCTCTTTCTTTCTTTTTAATTAAGAGAATTCAAACTTTGAAGTAAGAAAGTTAGAGTAAAAAAGTTAAAGTTATTTTTAGAAAGTGTTGCTTTGAAACAAAGGAGCATGGGGAGGCTTATCAAGATCTCAGATCATACAAACAATAGAAGGTAGCTGACAGAGAGGGTATAAATAGAAGGGAGAACAAAAGATTGATTATTCAGATTTTTCCTTTTGAAGGATTCAGTTGATTCTGATTTTCCTTGTGAAGGTGATTCTTTCAGAGTTTGCTATTGCAAGATTGATTCAGATTTTGCTATTGCAAGGTGCATTCAGATTTCTCTTAGGAGAACTCTGTCAGATTTTGTTCGTGATTTTATTCCCAAAAGTCTACAACTGTTGTCTACAAATCATGAAGAAGTTTGAACCTGCTCAAGCTAAAAATCATATAAGTTTGATAGATTCTACTATGCTCGGCTAGGCAAATAAATAGCTTTGCCTATCGCCGAGGTTCCGGAATACCATTCAAAATGCCTTAATATCCACTCAATAGTCATCTGAACTCTGTGCCGTGTCTGGAGAACTTTTCGTGAAACCATACTACATATTTTCATTGTCCGGACAACTACATCTCGACGGTCGGATCAAGCCACGAACGCCGTAGGGAACATGACCAAGGAAAAAGGACGGTAATCGTATCTCCTCTATTGAACTATTTCTTATGCTACCTTTTGTTCATTTTTTTTCTAATTGCTTCAGTGAATTGATATGTATTTGCTATGTAACCATTTTTATTAGACTAACCTTAAATATATATATTGTGTGATCATCTATCTATATGTAACCTTTTTCCCTTCGCTATTCTTCCTTACTAACCAGTGTAAATATTTAGTATTCCATTGCGGTTAAGTTTAATAGTTAATTTTTGTTCATTTAAAATCTCTTTCCAATTTTATTTATGTTTGTTAATTAAATACGAGTCAGTTTCTTTTGTGTGCCAACTTGATCTCTTTGATAACGCCTCTTTTGTCCGCCATTAGCTTATCACGTATATCTGATTTAGCTATATACGTTTTAAATAATTTTTAAACACTGTTTTTAGCGCAAAGCAATTAGAAATGCTTTGCGAAAGATTCTTTTTTTTATCGTACTTTATCGAGAAGATCGAGTTGACAATTTTTAATAAAATTGGGAAGAAAAGATTTAGACCGCAAACCTATTAATCTGTTTTTATTGTCTAATTAGTTTGTTTCATTAATTTAGGGGAATAGCGGAGGCCATTAAATCATTATTCCTATTTTAAAGTCATTAATTAAAGATCTATTATTTAACTAACAAGCTTGACTTTTGCTAAATTTGTTATAAATGCTTTATTTTACTTTTCAATGATCCAGGCACGCATAACGCAAAACACATATTTCTTAGTACTTTTGCACATTTAACTATTTAGCTCCTTAGGATTTCCCGTCCATGTCTCTACCGCTGTTGCTAAGCTTTGTGGCCGGTTGAAAAATAATTTATGTGTGGCTCAGATGGTGTTGTTGGTTCGTAAATTAGCCTCGAGAATAGGCGAAATAGGGCAGAGGTTATAGTATTCTTGATTTAATATCTCGCGTATGGGTGGCTTCGAGGTACTTTCGCTTAGGATTCGAACTAGGTTAAACCAGCATACATAATCTGACTGTCACAGTAGATTTTTTTTTCCCGTAATTCTGACGCCAACAACGTGGGCCGAATTTCATTTTTTTTATTGGAAGAATAGGAATAGGGGATTTGAAGTAATAGATATATGTAGAATTTTTTTTTCTCCTCGGATTGGACACATATATATAATGTTTTTTTTTTAAATAACATGAAATAATTGTTAGTTATACGTAATATTTTTTGCTTCGAGTTTGTCGCCACGGGACGAATGTCATTTTTTTAAAATTAAAAATAAGTACCCTGAGAAGTTTGTTTTAGTTTAATACATTTATATAAAAATATATGTATAATTTTTCCGAGTTTTGTTTCCTAATGTGAGCCAAATGTCATTTTTTTAAATTAATTAAAAAGTTAAATGTGTCATAAGGTAAAAAAAATTTTCCGAGTTTAGTATATATATCAAATGAATATTTTATATTTAAAAAGTTAACACTTCGTTCGTTGTTTTTTTTTGTGATTATAAAATTAGATTTCAGAATTAAACCAATTTTTTTTGCCTAATGAATAGATTTGTCATGGCCAGTTCGCCATATTTGTTTTCGTATAAAGTAGATAGCTTCGATGAGGCGGAAGTGTCAAATATATACCCACCCGCCCTCCCTTAAATTAGCTTTCGTACTTTAGATTATTTTTAGTATTGCTCAAATATGAGAAGTTTTGAAATAATAATGTTTTTCGAAATATAACATATATACGATAGTGTTAATATTTTAGTAAAAATTACAAATAGATAATAAAAAAAATTTTTCCGTTTGTATAAATTTTTGTGAAGATCTAAGAGATAACATTTTTCCATTAATAGAATTTTTTTTGAAGATCAAAAAGTTTTTGATAAGTTCAAATTAACACGTGTCAACGTATGGTGTTAGCAAATATTTTTTTTCACTTTCTCTGCGTTTCGTTTCTTTATATTGAATAATTGTAATCATGTAAATTTTTTTTCTTTCCTTTTTAAAGATTTTGAAATTACGTTTCCTCGCAAACATATATAAATTAAGTTTTGTTTCAATACTAGCAAACTTAATTTTATCTTATAAGAAAAGTAAATGCGTATGTTCGTTAATAAATATATATATTAAAGATATATTTTTGTATAACATATATGTCAGCCACCCTTTAGTTAAGATTTTTTTTTCTCCATTTCGGATTATGCTATTGAATCATTTATTGAGTAACCGTTAGGTGAAGCCCTTGTTTTTTAGTAACCATGTTTGGTGAAGACCCTTAGAGTAACCGTTTAGGTGAAGACCCCTTACATTGTAGAGTTCTCGATTGCTGAGTAGCCTGAAATAATAGGTCTATGTCTGCAATCATTGTTTCCGTGTCATAGTTGCGACCAGCGTTTACTAGCCTGAAATAATAGGAGTATGCGGGTGGCAATATGACGAGTTTTCTAATAAAGTCATGTACATGATAGTGAGGAAAAATATTTGTATAGGTATATCTGTTTGTATATTTATATGTAGTCATATATATGCTTATTTAGTGTGTACATATTCATATATATGGATGCATATGGTATACACTTCGTTATAGTTCGGTAAAACCCGTTTTTATATAAATGTTTTTGAAACAGTTTTTGATCTCAATGCGTGATTCTGTAAAATTGCTTGATAATTGTTAATCTATTTCGGGTTGTGACCAAAATGGTAGTTGGTTTCGATCCCAGGTTCATAATTCGGAGTGGCAGTTATCATGGAATTTTATTTTAATTTTTGGTTGTATTTTTTTTTGTTTGTTTTGTTAATCGTACTTTGGCTGTTTGAATTTTTTTTGTATCATGACCAAAATGGTAACTGGTTTCGAATCCAGGTCAGACATATTACCTTACGTAGTTGTATACGTCTTAGACTTAACATTGTCATTTAAAATAGCATTTACTTATTCATGCAGAGAATTTCTTTTTAAAAGAGAAGTGAAACTTAAAATAGATTTTAATTGCATTTAACTTTATAAACCTTATCAATGTGTGCTTGGATCATTATCCATTAATATGTATATTTGATATGGCCATTGTCTTGTCGACTGGCGCCCTTCTCAAATAAATTTGTCGGCAAGTGCAATCTCTCATATCGGATATCAAATAAACCAAACTATAGTAGATGATCAAAATAAAAATGTATGTGTAGTGAGCCAAAATAATTTTTAAGAATGACTTATGTATATTTTGCTCACATATTCCTTTTGAAATATAAACTTGTGTATTAATGTAAATGCATTTTTTTTAGTTGTTTCAGGTGTCGGAGAAAGTCAGGTCAAGCTGTAAGTTTATTATTTTTAATGATATAGTAACAAAGTAGCAGTGATATTTAAGTGAAATATATAAAAATAAATAAATAAAGTGAGGAGAATATATGTAGTATAAATATTAAAACAGACACGGCAGGATTTGATATTTTTTTCATGAACAAACAGACACATAGGCATAGGTTTAAGATGGGACCTCGTGAGGTAGGCAAAGTTAATTTCTGAAAACATAAATAAAGAATTTAGAATACTGACTTATTTTTTAAAGAACTAAAATTTTTCTTCACATACAGGATATAGCTCCTAGATACACGTAATACAATATACTTATATAGATTGTTATTAAAATACGTTTTAGAAATAAATTGTGATTTTGTGTAACAAAATAGCCAATATTAGGCAAAAATGGAGGAACAGAAGAGAGGCGAAGATTATGACAGTGAGGAGGTAGTACTCAATATTCCCAAGAGGCCAACAGGTACTCATAATGAAGAGTATAACTTTGGAGCTCTCATCAAAGAAATGAGGGAAGAAAAAAAAATGATGATGACCATGTTCCAAGAATTTATGAATATGACATCGCAAAGACTGAACCGTTTGGAGGAAAATATGGCTCTCCACCAACATCCTATTGTAACAAAAGTATTGCCAGATGAGGATACTCACTTGACAAGGGCATCACCAAAAAGCAAGATGATACTCATATTAAATCATTAATTAATAATGAATTGGGTATGGATATTCACCACTTGGACTTGCAATGTGAAGAGGAACATGGACAAATTAATGAGGATAGTGAAAAAACAAACAATCAACAGCCGTCGAACCCTATCCAGGTGCAACAAGGCAACCAAATACTTACACCATTTATAATTAACCCTGTAACATCTCCTGTGGCAAAGTTTATCCACATACAATGTTTTAGAGGGGAACCAGGTGGAAACCCTAGACACCACCTAGATAGTTTAAAGATGTTTTTCAAATTCCAGAATATGACTGAAGAAGAAAAAGTGGCGATCTCCAGTCATCATTTGAAAGAATCTGCTAGAGACTGGTGGAACACTCTGTCTGATCAACCAGTAACATTTAGGGAATATGAGCAAGCAGTGATGTCTATGTATTGGAGTGCAGAGCGACAGGAAGGTTTAATATATTCCATCATGCATGAAAGATACCCAGCTAACCATCAAGAGACTTATGCTCAGTTTTTTGTTAGACAGGTAAATAGAATAAAAACGCTAAATGCATTCAATTATCCGGAAATGCAAATAGTGAGAATGATTAGGCACAACATGCCACCTTGGATAAGGAAAATATTGATAAGTGCTCAAAGGCAAGATATTCAAGGTACAATTCATATATTAACAGATATTGACTACGGAAATGTAGAAGAGAATCAAAATGATAGGGTCTTGAGCCAGTCCAAAAATACAAGGCAGTACATACCACCAGACCCCGGAAAATTTAGAAATTAAAAACATAAATATAACTTGTCAGATTAAAAACAACACGGACTTGATTTAAAATATAGGAGAGTGAATTATGGATAAACTGTTAGTTATTTAGTAAAAGAAAGAAAAACTGTTAGTCAGTAACAAGTTAAATTTTACACCAAATAAAGAGTAGGCTTGAACTCACCTGGCACAAAATTCTTACCTCTGACCTGAAGCAACAGCATTTTTTTTTTAACATTTTTTTTTTGTTCACTAACTATTGGGAAATGAAGCAATGGATCTGAAGTCCAATCCATGCTTCACATCTTCCTATAAACTTGATTAATATTGTAGACCTAAATTAAGTTTATAGTCCAATATCAGCAGGGTTTTGCATTAGAGTTAAAAATAATTATGCTTATTAAACGTGTATTACATTTAAATATTTTGTTTTAAATAAATTTCATTCTATTAATAAAAATTGCTTAACCTATTAGTCAAACATATATATATACATCTAGTATATATATATATGAGTTAATGCAAAATTCTGCTGAAATAAAATGCTTATTCTACTATAAAAAAATAATAATATATTGTTGTTAAAATTTTGTTAAAATATTTAGTATGATTTGATTTTGAGATAAGCCTGCCAACATTTTCTAAAAGAATGTATAGTTTTAATTAGTGAGCCATTCAAGTGTAATTAAAGATGGCCTTCTCTTTCTTTCTTTTTAATTAAGAGAATTCAAACTTTGAAGTAAGAAAGTTAGAGTAAAAAAGTTAAAGTTATTTTTAGAAAGTGTTGCTTTGAAACAAAGGAGCATGGGGAGGCTTATCAAGATCTCAGATCATACAAACAATAGAAGGTAGCTGACAGAGAGGGTATAAATAGAAGGGAGAACAAAAGATTGATTATTCAGATTTTTCCTTTTGAAGGATTCAGTTGATTCTGATTTTCCTTGTGAAGGTGATTCTTTCAGAGTTTGCTATTGCAAGATTGATTCAGATTTTGCTATTGCAAGGTGCATTCAGATTTCTCTTAGGAGAACTCTGTCAGATTTTGTTCGTGATTTTATTCCCAAAAGTCTACAACTGTTGTCTACAAATCATGAAGAAGTTTGAACCTGCTCAAGCTAAAAATCATATAAGTTTGATAGATTCTACTATGCTCGGCTAGGCAAATAAATAGCTTTGCCTATCGCCGAGGTTCCGGAATACCATTCAAAATGCCTTAATATCCACTCAATAGTCATCTGAACTCTGTGCCGTGTCTGGAGAACTTTTCGTGAAACCATACTACATATTTTCATTGTCCGGACAACTACATCTCGACGGTCGGATCAAGCCACGAACGCCGTAGGGAACATGACCAAGGAAAAAGGACGGTAATCGTATCTCCTCTATTGAACTATTTCTTATGCTACCTTTTGTTCATTTTTTTTCTAATTGCTTCAGTGAATTGATATGTATTTGCTATGTAACCATTTTTATTAGACTAACCTTAAATATATATATTGTGTGATCATCTATCTATATGTAACCTTTTTCCCTTCGCTATTCTTCCTTACTAACCAGTGTAAATATTTAGTATTCCATTGCGGTTAAGTTTAATAGTTAATTTTTGTTCATTTAAAATCTCTTTCCAATTTTATTTATGTTTGTTAATTAAATACGAGTCAGTTTCTTTTGTGTGCCAACTTGATCTCTTTGATAACGCCTCTTTTGTCCGCCATTAGCTTATCACGTATATCTGATTTAGCTATATACGTTTTAAATAATTTTTAAACACTGTTTTTAGCGCAAAGCAATTAGAATTGCTTTGCGAAAGATTCTTTTTTTTATCGTACTTTATCGAGAAGATCGAGTTGACAATTTTTAATAAAATTGGGAAGAAAAGATTTAGACCGCAAACCTATTAATCTGTTTTTATTGTCTAATTAGTTTGTTTCATTAATTTAGGGGAATAGCGGAGGCCATTAAATCATTATTCCTATTTTAAAGTCATTAATTAAAGATCTATTATTTAACTAACAAGCTTGACTTTTGCTAAATTTGTTATAAATGCTTTATTTTACTTTTCAATGATCCAGGCACGCATAACGCAAAACACATATTTCTTAGTACTTTTGCACATTTAACTATTTAGCTCCTTAGGATTTCCCGTCCATGTCTCTACCGCTGTTGCTAAGCTTTGTGGCCGGTTGAAAAATAATTTATGTGTGGCTCAGATGGTGTTGTTGGTTCGTAAATTAGCCTCGAGAATAGGCGAAATAGAGCAGAGGTTATAGTATTCTTGATTTAATATCTCGCGTATGGGTGGCTTCGAGGTACTTTCGCTTAGGATTCGAACTAGGTTAAGCCAGCATACATAGTCTGACTGTCACAATACGTAAATCAGTCAAATCATGGTCAATCTGCCATAATGTGCTCAGACAAAAGAAAGTGAAAAAATCCCAGCATTCGATATTACATTACCAGCATAGACTCAATTCACCTGCCCCCATTCCCATGACACCAAGAAATAAAGAAGAATAGTCTGTGCCATTGGCAAACCTAAAATATTTCAGGTGAAAGAAATGAAAATCACCAAGGCTAGCTGAGCTTAGCTTGCCCCAGTTCTTCCCATTTCTGGATTTCATATCCTGATAAATCATGGCCAGTGAAATTATCACATGGTCTAGCTTTGATCTAGTGATCACAAAAAACAAAAAACAAGTAATCAAGCCAAGTTCTGGCGAGGCAAAATACGAGTACTGGAAAATATATTTTAGCATTTAAATATATAATTGTGCTGAGCTATAAAGATTACATAAATGCATATGGATTGATCAAGATCAGACTAACAAGAATCAAATAAGTATTAATTAGTATTAGAAATATATCCATGAGCGACATGTCTCTCTTCAACACAAAATCCCACTAACATTTCAATAAGCGTTCTATTACTCTCTTATTATTTAACATGAATATATTTTATAAACCCCTTCCCCTTCACTCTTTAAAAATGAAATAATTTAACTAAATAAACTCTCATACTTGAATTTCACATCTCCCCACAACTAAACCATGCATGTATAAATATAAAAAAAACACAATAAAATAAAATGGTTTTATCTCGACAAAACATAGGTTGCTCAAAAATCTTCAAAGCTAGAGAATTATTTATTTTTATTTACCATCAAACATTAGTCAGGAAATAGGCAGCAAAATATTTATTTAATTAAAGCTTTTGTTGAGAAGGAGCAAAAATTGGCATATATTCATTTCATTTTAAGTAATTAATAATAATATTTTCTAAACCACAATTAGAAGGAAGTTTAGCATTAAGAAGAGGTATAATTTTAAACAGATAGAAAGAGAGCAAAGACATTAGATTTTAAGTAATAGCAAGTATATTTTTACAGAATATTAAGTTACATATTTTAAATTACATTATGGAGATTACACTTTAGAAGACATTACAATTAGCAGGAGTTACATTATTGGGTCACTGGAGTTTAGAAGAATAAATTAGGCAGTGAGAAATAACAAATTGGAAACATATTACCTAATTTATTATGAGTCCAAGTAGAAGTTGGAATCCCGCGATGAAAACTGAATTTCCACACAGGCATAGCTAGCTATAAATTGAATAAAAGAATTCAACAGTTCATTTTTACGAGGTTTCTCTAACCTATGGTATTTTGATAGTCGTGTTTAAGACATGGGAGACAGGCAGATTGACACCATCTATTCTGCTACCATACTTTGGAATATTTTTATCATTATTTTAAAAATTTGACTGGCATAGATTTGCCAGGCAATTGCTCATAAAAACTGGGACTGGCTGGCTTCTATTGTTTCTTTGGCTATTTATATCTTTTTCAACTATTTTTGGGAAATTCCCTTTTTCATATGTTCCAAGCTAACTGGTTATGTTAGAATACCTAAAGTATATTGGTATTGTATTCTTGAGATCAACTTTCCTGATAAACCCAATGATTTAATTGTTTCAAATCGATTTTTAATTAAATGTAGATTTGCAGAATTTATATTTCAAATTATCTTTTCTATTTTAATTTTACATTTTCTTTTGTTTGAATGCTATGGAATGTTAGTAAGGTTTATCATGAAAGCAAATCTCCAGAATAAAATACTTAAAAAAAAATATATTAAAAATTTATATATTGATTTTTATAAAAGTTTCCATCTGTAATTCTATATAATGTATTTACACACACATATATATATATTGTAACAATCCGGAGAAGGTAAACTTAAAGTATCTGCACTACAAGGCGCCATCTAGGCATTTGAACCTAGAAAAATTTATAAAGTAGGCAGATACGTAAGTCAAAAAAAATTTTTTTTTTTTTTTTTGCATCCGGTCGTTAGCCCATGTCACTAGCTCAGTGGAATAGCAGAGATTTAATAATATACTCTAAGAATAAAATAAGCCACTGCCAGTAATTAACACACAAACATTTATTTATTTCACATATATATATAAGATTAAAAATTATTTTAGTATTAGTTTTACATTTCAAATTTTAACCTACATTTTTAACTTTGATTTTTGACTTTAATTTACATTTAATTACTATTATATTCTAATTTTACATTTTAATTAAGTTCGCACAGATAAATTTATGAAAGCTTGTTTATAATGTTGAATATAGATCGGTTAAATAGATTTCACGGTCAAAAACATTTCAAAATAAACATAAACGATCAAAATACAAAATTATTGATTACTGACAATTGTGGAGGGAAATTTATACGTAACCCAATAGTATTCACCATAAGATACTTGCATTGTCACCAATAACTTACAAGACATCCGAATAAATACATTTTAGATACTCACCAGTAAGGTATCATTATTTATCAAATGTCTATATATTTTGATCAAATATGAAATCCAAAACATAATTAACCGATAACGAATCCATGCAAACGTCTATAAACAACTTAAATTTAATGCATTTTTATTTAGTGTCGAGTATGAATAGACTACATAAATTTGTTTTTGAAAAGAAACATTCTATCCCTATTTAACCTTAGGCTAAAAGTCGCAGCCAAACTGGCACCAATCCATCTGATATATCGATGTAATCAATGTAATACGAAATACGGCGGCACCAAAAAGTTAAGAGAAGAAATTGCCTCTCATCAAATAGAAATATGACATCTATCTGACAAGAAGAGCAATAAAAAAAAACTCCATAGAAAGGAACTGTGCTCTGTGTCTTATAATTCCTTCCATAGGCAAAACAGGAGAGTGCGGCGTATGAAGCGATTCTGCCAGTAGCGAATCTCCGACTACATCTACTAACTACATCAATATATCCAATCCATTGACCCAATTTAACAACGACACAAATAACCTAAGATTACCCTCCCCTAATATAACTTTACAAATCTATACAGCCATTCACGCCGACTTAAGTTTAACATTTATATAATTAATTTAACGAAAAATAAAAAATCATGATAAAAACTTAAAGAACAAAAAATAAATAAATGGAAATGATTTTACATAAATAAGAAAAAAAATATATCAAATAACACTATTAATAAAGAATTTAGTTTGGTCAGATAGGATTCTATTTGTAACAATTAAATACTAGGAAAGTTTAAAATTTAAAGTTCTTAGTTTTTCAAATTAATATTGTTCGTTATATTTTATAAAGTTCTTACAGTTTTAGAAATGTTCATCTTTTACAGTTGCTTGCCGTTTGAAATCCAGCGTTAAATTTCCCGATGATCCTGTGGTCCTCTGAATATAAGAAAAGCGATGTTTCATTTTTCCATTTTATAACAACTGAAGGGATTGAACGTGCGTCTTTTTCAATCCCTTCTCCTTCACTTCCGCACTAACACATATCTGTCACATCGTAAATAATCAATAATAATTACCCAATAATTTCCAAACTTGTCCTTTTATATTACTTTGAAAGATTGACTTAACATTACTTCATCGATGTGATGATCCTTTTCGTTGAGGTCCGATTTCCCAATGGATTTATTTCATTTGCTAAAAGTTTTTATTGTTTTCCTATCTGACCGATGTTTTTACATTTAAATGCCCAAGGCTGGTTTACATTTGACTAATTAAATTTATCATTTCCATTTCTGATTAATTAACCTGTTTTCCAAATCAAAGATATATTTAAAGATAAATTTAAAGATATAATTTTATCTCCACATCTTTTTAAAATTTAGTTTTAAAATACTTTTTCTTTAATAAAGTTTTATTTTAATAATTTTTCATTATCTGTGCGATTTAATATATACAAGTTTAAGATGATATTTAATTTCAATTTTTAATTCTTAAAGAAAATTTTTAAATGCGAACTTTTTAATTTACTTTCATGTTTAATAAATAATAAAAAAAAAACAATTAAACGAACGTCTGTGCTCATTACAATATATATATATGGGCCCCTCTAATATTTATAGTAAAACATTTTAATAGAAAATTAATACTTTAATAACTTATTTACTGGCCTAAAATTTAAATGGAGATAAAATGACAGACGGAAAGTTTTACAAACATCGTAACATGCATGGATCAGGTTTGATCCATGTCTAGTAATCTAGAAAGATGTGAAGCATAGATCTGGCCTACAGATCCATCTGCTTCATTTCCCTCTATTTACAATATTAAAAAAATAACCAAAAAAAATATGAGCTTGCTTCAGGTGGACACAGGTTTGATCCTTGTCTAGTAATCTAGAAAGATGTGAAGCATGGAACTGGCCTACGGATTCATCTGCTTCAATATACATATATTTACATACACAAAGAGAATATAATATGAGCCGATAAAATTATCTGCTCAATACGTTAGTTAAGAAAGACACAATAATACATATTTTTAAATCTTCTTATATCTTTGAAGTATAATTTAAGAGGAATAATGAATTTAA
Source organism: Epiperipatus broadwayi (assembly GCA_028023455.1). Taxonomy (NCBI): domain Eukaryota; kingdom Metazoa; phylum Onychophora; class Udeonychophora; order Euonychophora; family Peripatidae; genus Epiperipatus; species Epiperipatus broadwayi. Next base: position 4,491,114 of record JAQFVV010000095.1, read on the forward strand.
ATAAAAGGCAGGAAGTGATTATTCAATAAATAAACAGGATTTATTATATAAGAAAATGAAGTTCAGTATAATAATAGAACCACAGCTTATAAAATAGGGTATTGAATTTAAGATAAATGTAATTATAATGAAAGAAAATATAAATGAGAGCCTGTAGATGTCACTATGTATGCAATATAGGTTATTTTTGTCGTTAACCAAGACATATTGAAAAGGGCAAAAAATTAAAAATTGCTGAAAAGAGCTTTTATATGTTATGATTATATGATTATATTACAGCTTTTGTTGTTAGATAAAGTTATTTTTTTTTATATCATATCTAGGATTTATGTTATTATTATATAATGTTTTTTTACATTATTATGTGTTAATTTATTTATTAGTTCAAAAATAATTATTAAACGATTTTGTAAATAATATGTTAATAAAGTTAATATTTATAAGTTGAAATAAATAATTAGAGTTGCATTTCTTTTGTTTGAGTGATCATCAGTATACCAACTTTATAGAGTACTAATTGTATTATACAGAATAATTAAAGTGTATAATTATACATTTATTTAACGCACATTGATTCCAATGCATAAGCTTGTGGTTAAAACCTGTAGAGGTCTCTACCTTCGCATTTTCAACCACACGTACTTTAGGTTTATTGCTTAGTAAATAAAGTGTATAATCTAAAAGTTGAATAAGAAACCATTTAAATACAAGATAATGTATAATAATTATAAGAGAATAACATTTCGTAAAAGATACATTAATTTATTCCAATTTACTTTGATCCCATAAGTCATTAATAAAATATATATTGCAACGTTTATTTATATATGGTGCAAATACATGGGCATTTGGTAAAATATTTTTTTTAAAAAAAGGCAAAATTGAAAAAAATCTTTAAAAGACACAATTGAATTTTTTTAATTAATGTAATTTATTTTTTAAAAACGTACAATGAAAGTTAAATTTTTGGTTCAAATTTTTTTATGTAATTTAATTAAAGTTAAAATTGAAATGAATAAAAGACATGCAGATTACTAATCCAGATAAACTGAAAGAAAGAAAATTTAACACACAGAGTACAATCAAAGTTTCAAAAGTAATTAAAGATGGCAGAAAGAATTTATATATAAAAAGAACTTTGTAGTTGGAAAATACAAAATAAATGTATAAGATCATCGACTTGTATTTTATGATAAACAAAGATAAAAATATGTGCAGAAGTCTGAAAACTGAACTGGGAGTATAAAAAGAGAAATGCCAGTGTGATTAGGGTCTTGTCTGTTTTGTGTTTTGGCTCTCTATGCTGAAATAATTCATCATGCAGGAGTAAACCAAAGCTTTTGGCCAACATTGTTTATAATGAAGATATCAATCCCAGAAAAGCTTTCTTGACTAGCCTTTAGGATGGACCAAAAAAATTAAAACCAATAGCCATGAGCTCATTCTATCTCTCATAAAAAACCATGTGTGGTAAGCAACAATCTTTGTACACTTGCTAAACTTACCGGTAAGCTAAGATTAATTATTCCCAATTGTGACTAAATTAAGTGTTTGCAAACCATTCTCAAATATAAGCATATAATATTATTTCAATAGAAACATAATTTTTCTTATCCAAGAGACTTTCAGTTACAGCTTTCTAGAAGAAACTTAACAAGTGAACATTTAATTGTTAAACTGTTTTAATTATTTTATGTAACTATCTGGATTGGCATGTGTGGGTTTTCCAATTTTATTTAACAATTTATCTTTAAACATTTTATTTTGTTAGAATAAAATATTTATTTCTAATATCACCTTTTCATTGTCCATTATTAATGTTAGTTATTAAATTTAATAATATTAATTAATTGCATTATAAATGTATAATTTACCTTTGCCAATATATGTATTTATTAATTAAGCCCTGGGAGTAATATTATCTGAAAAATATTAAGTTATGGGAAATCATAATCCCGATCTTTTTAGATACTTGTGTCAAAATTTTGGGATACGAGGAAGTTAGGAGTCTATTGACTATAGCGCCCTCTTATTAATTAAAAGTAACTTCATTGGCAATTCCAATAGTAATACAAATTAATATTAGGTTGAGTTAATCAGGAAATATAGCTATGCTTTTGGAAATAGGAACAAGATATTTTCCTTGTCCATAGCTTGGTTAATTTTCACTTTATAGTGTGTAAAAAAGGCCTACCAAAAGTGAAAAACATTACAATATTGTAAATTTATTAAAATATGTTTATTTATAGTAAATATCAGATTATGAATTATTTATTACTTAGGATTATAGATTATGATTATAATTTAGATAACAGTAGTTATTTATTATTAAAATATTAGAGAACATAAAATATAAAATAATAGTATAATTTTAGTTATAGTCTAAGATTATGAGTCTTTTCTTAATTAATACACTGCCTATAGAGTTAAGTAAAATCCCTCTTGATATCTTAAAGATGGGATAAATAGCTAATTAAAAATCAATGATAATCCTGAGATCTCCATATTATCATATTATTATTTTGATTATTGTTAATTATAATTTTATAAAAGTAATAATAAGAAGTAATATACAATAAAATGATAGTTTAAACTTATTAATTTAACTTAAAGTCAAGAATTATAAATGTTTTAGTATATTTATGTAGGTATTATTGTTAGTCATGGGAATATTTAGATACTTAATAAGGAGGAGTGTCTTAGTATTCTTATAGCATTGAGCAAATACTTTGGTATTTGTTTAATGTTAAAGGGTATGTGATCTTGTTTAAGAGAATAAGTGGGTCTCATAATTGTTGGTATAAATTAAACATAATTGAGAAATAATTAAGAGTATAAAATTGGTACCTAGTGAAACAGTAAGATTCGAGTTCGAATCTTAGTTTCACCTCAGTTATATTTTATTCTATCATCTTCTACCCACTCTTCCATCCCACCTAAATTTAAACTCTCAATATTGGACTATGTGCATATAATGATACTATATATATATATATATATATATATATATATATATATATATATATATATATATATATATATATATATATATATATATAAATGCTTGTACACATTCCAATATCAGATAAATATTAAATTAAATAACACACTTTAAATAATTTATATAAATTTATAATATTTAATATTTCTTTACATCAATAATTATTTAGGTCAATTTTATTAATAACATTTTAATTTGTAAATTCTAAAATGTAGAAATTTATAAAAATAGAAATTCCCCTGCTTAAGTAAAATTGCAAGGTCATAGTGGATGGGGAGAGACAATAGAATACCGAGAAATTCCTAAAAGCTTTTTAATTAGTGTTTAATAAATGTATGCATTATAATTAGGTCAGAAGTAAAATACAAAAGAAAGTATTAAGCAAAATTTTCATATTGAAAGTACAAACTGAACATGTGCTTCTAATGCATTAAATTACCTGTGGGTATTACTTAGCGGACCTAAAAGGAAATAACTGCATCATGTCAGATGGATCCGTAAGATAAGAGAAGAGAAAGAAAAAGAGTATACAATGTGAGATCTTTATACTTGTAGGCTCTCTTTCCTTTTCTTGTTTTGTTGACTCACTCTTCTGATTTGTACCATAGTTGAAATATCATTTATTATCAAATTATGCTGTTCATGTTTTATTTTGTGATGTTCGAGGAGTAGGCATGCTGTTCTCTTCTGGAGGATGGCAAATGCACTGGATCCCCTGCGTGCTTGAAAATAAACTGAATGATTGCTAAATCCATATGCTGCTGCCTGATCAAAATGATGCTAATAACATGAAATGAACTGTTGAAAAAAAACTGCTGCTTAATATTCAATGGACCACAAATGATCACTCAGAAAACATGCATGTTCATCTGAATTTAAAGGTAACCCATACCCAAAAACCTCTAAGAACTTTTACTCTTTTAACTTTAAAGCTATAGCTCATATCTCAAATCTATATATTTGTATATAATTTTCTTATTATGTAAACTCTGTTGAAACTGTAATAATTAAGAATCTGCAACTCTATTAAATGTTTAATTAATATACAATCTTTTTCCTTTTACATTGGGTATCCATTTATTATTATTTATTTATTTGTGTAATTGATTTCATGCCTAAATAATTTGCCATCTAGACCATTAGCTTTATTAAATACTAGCATTCGTAGTCTTTTCCAAAATGTGCAAAATCATTAAAATAATATAATTACAATAAATTCATTTGATATTGATAAAGCTGCTAGCTCATGAATTATCTATCCTTATTTGTAAATGATTTATTTGTTGGATGCAGTCTCATTGTATACTACTAGGCCTCCCATTATTATATTGTATTTAAATAAATTTCCATGACCATAGAGATGCATCTAATCTGCATGATTAGTTTTTAATGTGGGTGTACTATAATTTATTGCAGATGGATATCTCAACTTGGCAATAGACATAAGATAGAATTTTAATCTCTTCTCTTTTTATTTTTATGAATTAGTTTATATTTGATTTACCTATGTTTGTCAAACCAATATCTGGTAATTTGAGGACTTGCAAGTAAATAACTCGTAAATGTGGGCCTTGGGAGTAGATCATCATTTTTTAAGCGATTTTAAACATTACTATGTTCTATAAGCAATAGGTGTTACAGGGTAGTGATGGCAAATTTTCTCTTTTAAAGCCATGCAATTCACCAGATACTTCTGCTCCCATACAGAAGGACATATTTAGAAGTGCTCTTATGGATAACTGAGTCCATCATACATTCAGGTAGTAACAGTAGCAGATGTTCACATACACTCGAACCTGCAATTATGACCAGACTTGTAGTGTCCCAGGCAGAAATCCCACCCATGAGTTTTATATTTCCCAATAGCTCATCATATGACAATTCTCTCCTTAATTATTACTTGGCATCTTTATGAATACCACCTCTCATCCATTTAATTATCTTCTCATTATATGCTTATGATTACACTTCCCAAATCTTCCATGTTATCTGCTCTCCAATAACAGGCCCCTAGAATTAATTACACAGATAAAACTTTTGAATATATAATCTATTGCTAAGGTGAGTATATTCATTGCCACATATCTTGTTAAATACTTATCATGCATGATGGCTAATATCATTAATATTAGGCATGGAATAATTGTGCTTCCATTAAATACCCAAAGGGCCAGATCAAATAAATAAGGTTATACTAATGATTTAATTTTGTATAAGGAGTTTTGGAAATTACCGAACTCAAAGATGTAACCACATTTGAGATTAATATTAAACATATATAGTATTTTAATTATAACTGTGTCCATATGTCTCTTCTTTAATATCCTGTAGCCATGGTCTCTCACATTGAAATAATTTAAGTATAGAAAGATCATTAAAAAGTATAACACTAATAATAATTTTAAATAGTTAGATAGAGTCTCTTGCATCTCCCTGACCCCTGTGGTCTAAAAAGGTGTTTGCTAATGTGGTGGCAGGTATGTTGTCCTGTAGTGATGTTGTGTAGTCAATATCCTAGGTTTAAACCCTGTACTGCAGTCCCTGAACCCACCTTTAGTGCTGCTCTTTGAATGTAGTGGAAGCATTGTGCAACTAGTTGACAAGACATATGAATACTGATTGTTACATAGTAAATTTTTTTTAGTGTCTGGGGCCACAATGTGGGGAGAACTATAAATAAATGTGATTCTGAGAGTTAAAGTATTAAAAAAGCTAAAATATGTAAAAGATTTTTTAGCATGTGCAACAATGTAGCCTAACTATAAATAAATTCAACCATGAGAGATAAATCATAAATGCTAAAGAAGCTAAGACATGTAAGAGATTTTAGCATCTGACCTTGAACTAATGAGTGACCTATTATGTGGAAGTTTGAGTATATCAATAAAAGTTTTCTTTCTTTTCAAACTCCTGGCATGCTAGCATTGAAAATGTAAATATTATACTCTGAGTAATAATAACTTTAGATCTAATAAGTGTTAATAAATATAGTACAATTATAAAATTATTATATCAAATCTAATAATACAAAAATAAAATAAAAAAATTATAAATATCTTTTTTTTGTTTTACTCATCTCTATTCTGTATTCTCTCTGGGTTCAAACTTCTGGGTGGGCCAATTAAACTACTAGAAGGGATAGTGAAATTCACTTTAATTCCTTTCCATACTTGTAGAGTCCTTCAATCGGGATACACCGGATCTATAAAACACACATCTTGGCAATTAAAGATCTGAATGGGCGGGTGCACTGCTACAGTTCTACTTCATAATTTTCTGGACAATTAGATAAAACTTGGTTATCATTTTAGGGATGTTTCTTTACTGGATAACTTAATATAAATTACCAATTTGTGTGACTTCCATGATAAGCTTGTTTTTCATGAAATGAATTTACACCTTCATTCTTTCCTTTCTTCTTAAATGTGATTTGATGATAGTATAACAAAAATTACCATATCAAGGTTCCATTACCAATTTAACTATTAGAAATTCATCTCTGGTAATTTTAGAATTATACCCCTAGGTGCTTCGTTTTTTTATCATTTTAGTAATGGCAATCCAAAAATGTTTTCTTTACTTGATTAATCGCTGAACTGTGTATGATTAGATGATTTCCAAAATCATACGAGGTTAGTAGCTTTAATTAATATCTATGCAAACCATGAAGAAAAACATTCAACAAAAGTTTATATCCATTCCATAACCATCAGGTCCCATAAAAAAAATGCCACATTACATCAGCAGGAGAATTTCCATCAAACTTCCTCTTGGACTAAAAAAAAAAATTCAGCAACCAAACAGCATAATGAGCCAAAAAAATAATATTCATCTAATCCCCCTACACCTCCCAGGTAGATTATTATATATCCCTCTGTCCACCCACAAGTTGTAACTGCTTATATTCCCCTTTGAGATATTGCATCAGATAATTTTATTTTAAGTACATTTCTTTACAAATTTTGTTTCAAAATCTCTCTTTTTTTCTTTTTAGAAATTTCAAACTCCATATTGGGATAATAGACCACCCACATTCTTTAGATTAAACGCTTTTAATTCGATTTTACAAATTAATTAAAACTACTCTATCTGATTATATAAAAATAGAAAGACAAAGATTGATTAAATCCACCCTTTTAATGGAAGATTCTTTTCACACACAAAAAAAAAATATTAAAAAATAAAAACATTTTAAAAACTATCAAAAAAGAAAATAATAAAAAATTAATTATACAGAAATCTTTATACATATACGTATTGAATCATTTGCAATAAATATTATACACATCCTAATACACACAAAGAGATAAATACATAAAATATTCCACTATGTAAACAAATGTTAATTCTCTTATTTCTTTATATAAATTTATAAATACTATTATCCAACGGGTATACATTTATAGTAAGTGTACCCTTTGGATAACAGTATTTATAAGTATTAGTTATGTATGTAAGGAGATGGGAATCTAGTATAGACCAACTCTCATTGTTTATTCAATGAATTGAATAAAGTTAGCTGTGCCAAATCGTTGGCTACAGCCATCTTGTGCAATGACATTCTACGGTCTGGCACAATATACTACCTTATATAAGATTCCATTTATTTTTAATTGACCATTAGTTAATTAAATTTATTGGAGCCTTATAAATATTCATACAATTATTTAAGTTATGCATAATATAAAATATTTCACATAGTTGTCTTTTTTTTTTTAATTTTTAATGTGATTTAAAGATTTAATAGTTTTTGTAACATCTATGTTATATCTGCATGTTAAATCATGATATCAAATAGATGCTATAAAATATGAAATCTTTAAATTGTATTAAGTATTCAAGAAGAAGATAACTATAGGAAACATTTTATATTAAGCATAACTTAAAATAAAGATATGAATATTTATAAAACTTCCAATAAATTTAGTTAAAAACTGGTCATTTTGGTGCAAAGAATATTAAGGTTATAAAAGTGCCATTTTAAAAAAAATTAAATTTAGGGTCCTTTAAAACAATGGTCTTCAACCTTTTCACACCTGCAAACTGGTAAAAATAAAGATAAAGTTTTGCGGACTGGCAAAAATAAGAATAAGGTTTTGCAGACCTGCAGAAGTCTATAGATACGTTTTTTTAAAGATGTAAACTGTGTAGCTTTAGATGAGCATAATTGTTATAACTGATCAAAACAACAATGTTAAATATCCAAGATGAAGTTATATATATATAGGTTTTGTATAATAAAAAACTTTTTTTTTTAAATTTTGAATTTTTTTAGAAAAGTAATAAAAAATTTAATTTTACCCCCCCCCCCCATAAACATCTGTGATATCTAGAAAAACAAATTAATTTATGTATGATTGATTAGAATTTGTTTTCGTTCTGTTTCTTTTTTTTTAATTGGGTAAAAATGAGATGAAAAAATAAATAAAAATTGTTTATATTAATTAAAAGTTTGAACTCTTATTATTTTGTTAATACAAACTTTCCTGCCAGTCTAGTGCAGACAGGCGCCAGTTTGTGGACCAAGGGTTGAAGAACCACTGCTTTAAAAACCATAGTTATAATTATATATGAGTAAAAAGGACTCGAACTTGGTATAAAATGTTTTAAAATTATTTCAATTATAAAAGTAAAAAAAAGGTAAGAGTAATATAATCTATTATTTTATAAGTACAGTAGATTTATATCTGCTATATTAAAAGATATTGATATTCTTTTGCTTAATAAGCATTGTAGTAAACCAATAGTTTAATAAGTCTAGTATAAATACTTAATATGTTGCAAATAATTTAAATTGTTTAATAATTCTTAAATTACTTTATTGCATTAAATATTTTATAAAATGTATTTCATTTAATTATTTGGTTAAATATATTACAGACATAGTAAGCTAAATTTGTTACAGTATGTCTGGAAAGTTATCCTGTGACTGATAGATGTGTGTGGGTACTTTCTAGGATTTGAAATAAAGTTTTAATTATTTTTAAAATTGATGGTAAAAGTGATACATTCTGAACATTATAAATAAATTTAAAGACAATATTTTAAGTTAGTTTGTAAATAATATTTCAATTAGTAAAGTGAATAAAAATTGATACCTTATATTTTAATATTTTATTAAGAATTGGTGTTTTATATTGTTTAAAATATTTTCTTTTGCATGAATAGAATTATGAATATTTATTTAAAATTAAATATTTCTGATATTTTTTTATTATTATTATGAGGTGACTCATAATTCAAGGTTGAGTTTAAAACTATAAAATTTAATTTGTATGTAAATTAGTCAACTTGTCTAGCTTTATTTGTCCAATATGATTACTGGATAGAAACTAGTATAAATAGGGAAATCATCACTGTCTAGATAGATAATAATGGGTAATAACTGGTTTAAACAGGTTAATTACAACAGGTTATGTAATATAACAAGAATTTGTAAAAGATAATTAAATTATAAAGTTAAATTTTAAATAATATTATTTTTCTCTAAGTTTTTAATAACTGAAATACACAGGCTTATTATATACCTGTGTCTATATATGTAATATAAAGGGTATATGAGCACAGACTTTCACATGACCCACCACTCTCCACACTATCTCATAACACTGATACACTTGAACACACATATGTTGAAAGGATAAATAATCACCAATATACGTATTTCATGCTAAACTAGCAATCATCAGTTGATCCGGACTATCATCTCTACACATATACGTTATAAGTGCTGAGATATGTTGGTACATAATGTGTGAATAGAAAAACTACTATTCTCTATCAGGAAATATATTTAATTCAAACCTCGTCAGTAATTTATTGAACACAGATTTAGCTTATTAAATATCTGAGGAAGGATGGCCAAATGCCGAAGATTTTGCCATAAATATACTCACATTGAATTTATGTAAGAATTTTAATATTGTTTCATATAATGTATTTCAAGAAAATGAACATTTATATTCTAAAAATATATTTAGTGTTATTACAATTAATATATTGAAGAAAGAGACGTTTTGAAAAGACAGTATTCTGATATAAATTATAAAAAAAGAAGAATAGTAAATTTTGCATTTAAATTGTCAAAACAGAGATGAAATGATATTATATATTATTTAGAACTTTTTCTTATTATAAATAAAAATGCAAATTTAGTATAATAATTTGTTTTTAAAACGAACAAATGGATTTGTCATTACAACAAGATATTCTAAAGACAAAGTGAAATATAATTAACGAATATTCAATATATAATTCGAATCTCCTATAATAGTAAAGGAATCTCCATTGCTTTAGCTATTTGACGAAAAAGAAAATGTTTTATTGAAGAATATAATCTTCATGACAAATAAACCACAAATATTTGGAAATGGAATGTTTATTTACATTATTAAGCAATATATAACTGGAAAAATATTAAATAAGTAATAATGTATTATTTTATTGGAAATATAAAAAATATGAGCTTGGAATACATACACTGGATTTTGATACATCTGTAATCACCATAAAAAACCTTGGAAATATGTACATTATCGGAAAAATATTTTACTTGCCAAAAATGGATTTAAAGTATTTTCTTTTGATAAATTATAATCAACTTGAAAAGATATACAGACAAAAGACTGTTAAATATTTTACCAAATCAAGATTGACAATATTTTACTTCGATTTTGAAGGATTTTTTTAAAAATTGCATGTCTTGATAAATCTATGCTGCACGAAAATTGAAGGGATGGAAACTTTGAACAAAGACTTAGGGTGTTGCCTAGCGACCACAGAGGTGGCTTCTCTCCAATGTTTATCAATGTGGGAGCTGAAAAGAAGAGTACTTTTTGTAAATTTAATCTTTACTGATATTTATTAATAGTTTATTTAAAAAACTAAACAATATTTTGAAATACTGTTATTTATTTCTTTAAGATTTAAACTACCATATATATTTGTTTAATAGCTTAATATTATAGAATAGATTAATATTTTAATAGTCTTATGAAAGTTAAAAAGCATAATTTATAGAATAACACTTTTGTTGGGTAAATTTATTATAATTTGTTCATGGATAGCTGAACAAGAGGACACCGATATGTTGTCTGCATAATTATATTGATCACTTGGTAATTTATTATTATATGATATTTGCTTAATAATTTTTTTTATTGCTTTGAATTTAATATATTTTAATTGATGAATGGATTTATGGAAGATGTATGATTTTACTTAAGGATGTAGTAAACACGAAAGTGTATAAATATGCATAAGTTTAAGATAGATTCACTTATAAATATAGTAATTATTTATAATATTATTTGCAAAATGAAGCAACATAATATTAATATTTGAAATGTATGATATATTGAATAAATGGATATATGAATCATTATTGTATTTTGCGAAAATCATTTGTATTATAATGAAACTTATTTTTTCGAGACCGTTCTTAAAAATATTCAGATAGTTTATAGATTATTTAGTAATGTTGTTTTTGCTTATTTTTATTAGGTTGATTGTATAAATCAGTAGATGAAATTGTATGATGGTGAACAGGCGATAGATAGGAAACCCTCGATGTATATAGGATATGTGAAGATGATGAATATCAGCATATATTTTGAATTTATTCACTAATACAGATAACGTAGTACTGTATTATATATTTCCGTGGACAGTGTGATTTATTTGCTGTTGTCAGTAAATGTTAAGAAAGCCATGACGTGATTTTTTTAGGTACTTGTCTAAGTCATACCTTGTAGTTTTTGCACTGTTTTTCCATGTGAATTTCCTTACTCTATTGAGTTGTTACTCTAATTGTTTTCCTTCACATCCTGCATTTTATCGCTATCACATTTTCTGTGTATTTACATCGTATAGCTTAGCAATAAAAAGTGAAGTAATGGATAAACTTTGAGTTGGATTGTTTAAGATTAAAGCAAGATTGGTTTACAGATAAGTGTTTTTACAAATGATATTGAAATAAGTAACATTTAGTATAAAAGATATCAAAGGAATGATTAATATTCCTCAAATTTAGAATCTCAATGATTTAAAATTGATAAGTTTTTCAGAAAATGCATATTTTTTCGTGAATGAATGGTGAAAGAAAGATAAATGTCTGAATGTTTGTTTTTAACATATGCAAATATACAATTATCTGAAGGTGGTACCAAGCAATATAATTTATTACATGATTATTATTTTTTTATATAACATGTCAGAGAAAAATACACCCACAAAAGAGTTAAGTTAACTAAGATATATTTTAAAGATATTTTATATATTTTTAAATCTCAGTTAGAGAAGCAATATTTCTCTTATCACACTGGTAAGATAAATTTTCGTAATATAATTTTGGACGTATGAACATTCTTGAATTTGATGTTGATATTTTTTTTATGATATGTAAACTTGATTTAAAACAACATATAGCCGGAATAAAGACTAATATATATATATATATTATTTATCTTGCTTGATTTATTATAGTATTGTATTTATTTTGTAAGATTTTGTATATAATATTTTATTTTCATAGCCAATATTGTGAATTAATTATTATAAATTTATAATCTTATGTAAAGTTATATAATGTTTAAATCAAAATAAATTTGTTAATGTTTTATGAAAACATCCTTGTCAAGTATTATTTCATTGATTTCTTCATCTTCACAATACATGGTCTACAGAAATTAAATAAGTCATATGATACGTTTGCACTTTATAAATTTTATAAATTATTTACAGGGTTATTGTTAATCATTTTAATATTATTTTATAAGCATAGTTGACTACCTAAATGATTTAATACAAATTTCAGCATATTTTCATATTGCTGCTCCATTCAGATTACATTGTATTTCTTTAAATACCACATAAGTGAATCAGACTTGCATAAGGTTTGAGATTATTTAACATTATGTTATATTTTGTTGTTAAATGTCGAGCATAAAAATAAGGTACTAATAAAATTAATTGTAGGAATACTTTAGTTGTTATTATTGTTGCTGTTGCTATTATTATTATTATTATTATTATTATTATTATTATTATTATTATTATTATTAGTATTATTATTATTATTATTATTATTATTATTATTATTATTATTATTATTATTATTATTATTATTATTATTATTATTATTATTATTGCTGTTGCTATTATTATTATTATTATTATTATTATTATTATTATTATTATTATTATTTATAGTGGTAGTTAAATATAATGTAAAATCTTTCATCATATTTAACTACAGGAGTTTAAATTGATTCATTTTTTTTATATTTAAAAAAACCTGAGATTATATTTTAAAGATAAAGATTTAATTTATTAGTAGTATGTTGAAATTATTTAGGATATTTCAAAGACGTAGGAATATTATGTAGTTGTGTTATTATGTAAATTTAATAGAGTAGTATTGGATTGCCATTGAGGGTATATCTTTTGGGATGTGTTCTCAATGTTTGCCAACTGTTATACCTTGCTAAATGTCTCATGATTATTATTTATTATAATTGAACCACATATTTTATAATTATAAAGTATGAGCTAGTTTAAAGATAGGTATTTATATTTGAGTACTTATTTTATTTAGTTTTTATATTTATTAAATAAGAGCAAGCCAGAAGATATTATTAGATACTATTTTATTATTAGGATGTTGGTTAGCAAGGGTATATATATATATATATATATATATGTTAAAACGAAGATTTGCACGGGTTAAATATATAAAATACATATTTTGCGGGTTCATCCGTGTTAAAAACTTTTAATATTAATATACTGACGTTTCTACCAAGTCGAAACGTCAGTATATTAATATTAAAAGTTTTTAACTCGGATGAACCCGCAAAATATGTATTTTATATATATATCCACTAGAATAAAATTACAAAAATTTAAAAAATGCCTATATAAAATTAAAGATTAGTATCCTTTCCTATAGCCAGCTTACGGCTTATTTCTACCAGAATGGAATATGCTACATGCTGGCTGGCAGAATATGCTGTAACCTGATTATGTCAAAGGAAACTAATCTTTAATTTTATATAGGCATTTTTTAAATTTTTATAGTTTTATTCTAGTGGATATATTATATTTAATATTTTCCTGGTTGTATGATATAGATAAATTATTATTTTTTGGGTTAAACCATGTATTATTTTCCATTACTTACCAATATTTTGACAAAAGCATCCGCCATTGTCTAAGTTAACTTTTGAAAAAAAATGGTTAGATCTCAAACAGTAACATGACTGAGTGCGAGATGAGGAAATGAGATTCAACTTGAAGTAGTTCAAAATACGAGGCTTATCAAAATGTTTATTTTCCTCAGTTTTTCACCTATTAATTTTAAGTTAATATTAGAAGTCAGAGATAAAATGAGAGGTTTCCACATAGCTGGAATACATTGTGCTTTATCAGTCCTATTTAAACCAGTAGGTCTCTGTAATTTAAACCATTAATGAGACTGATGGGGCACAATGCATTCCAGCTATGCGGAAACCTCTCATTTCATCTTTGTCTTCTAATATTAATTTAAAATAAGTATATGAAATTTCTACAAACTGTTGCCTTTGGTAGGATGATTCAGATGGTTAGAGCATTACATTAAAATTCAATATTCAAGAATCTAAGGGTTCAGGCTAGCAACACCTGAAGAATAAAGGAAAATAATACCTGAACTGTTGTGCATTTACTAACCTGTGTGCTATTACTAATAGCTGAATGTAATCGGAAGATTTAAATAAAGTGAAATTTTTCTATAGACATTCAATAATTAATATTAGATGGGGGAAATAGTCCAAAATGTAAATACAACTAAAATACCATCATCACAAACCTTCGGGTAAACATTTTATGTGTTGTTTTACTATTATAATTTTAAAATATTTATATGTATTACTATATCCAAGGAAAATATTGAATTGTTAATTTCTTTTTTAATAAATTTAATACTTTATTTATTATTATTAAACTATGTAAAATAATTTTATTATTCTTTTATTTCCAATTATATTTATGGATTGTATTTGTTTCGATATTATTTATAAACAATAATGCTACAAAACTACATAAAACTCAATCCATGATTCATGCATTATTAATTTTCTAATATTTATGATTATATCTAAAATGTAAATTCTGATCAATTAGCCATTAACATTATGATATAATAATGTACGACTTTCTGCAGAGTGGTTTAAGGACTGAGTGAACAGTATGACTGCACTAGGCTCTGCATGTATCAAAGCATGCATAATCTATGCTTTCTGCAAAAATCAAAAAATAAAATGTTTTATTACTTTCTAAATATTATTACATTTTTTTTACAAAATTCTGTAATTTAAAGGCCTACTGGTTTTGCAGTGGTATAAATATTTCATCTACGTATACTGTGTATATTTAAATATTTCACAATGTTCTGATCATGTTAGTGTGAATCAGCATAAGTCAAGAATGATTCTCTTCATTAGCAAATTTATCTATTGAATTAGAATTTGCACACATCCACAAAATTATAGCGATGTTATTAATGAATTAGCAATTAAACATTCAAAGAAATAAAATATAATTTGTTGCATTATGTATATTTTATTACGTGTTTTCAAAGTGTCCTATTTCATCTCGCTGATAAATTAATTTCACTCCGAATTGCCAACAATGTTAAGAAAGATGTGCTTATAAACATCAGAACTACCAAGAATAGATTTTTAAATTTTAAATATATATATATTCTGTGTCAAAGCATCATATGGAAAGCGAACCCGGGATAACTGCTTGTAAGTCAGCTGTGCTAACCACTCGGCTACCAAAGCTTGATTAAAATTCATTAAGTTGGACAAAGTCAAATTTATAATTTATACATATTCATAAATAAATAATTTTTTATACATTATCAATATTAATTTGTGCAATTTTATTTTGTGTAAATGAAATAAAATACACATAAAGGAAAAATATTTTATTTTATTGAATGTTTTTTTTTTTTTTTTTAGGAATTCTCAATCAAAATAAATAAAAAATTTAATGAAGATAATCGTTCTTAACTTGATTTGTAATAATTATAGAGCAATATTTGCAAATGTGATAATTTTTTAAAAATATTTAAGTGTTTTTAATGACTAAAAGACCCACACTTCACCCTGCATAAAAATATTGCTCCAGACCTACATTATCTTGGACTACCATAGACTTTCTGTTACAGTTTTCCTTTTTTAACATTTTAATTACCATATTTATACTGGCTTTAAATGGTATAAATAAATGCATTTAATCCATATTGAATGAATTTTTTTTTTTTGAGTTTTAGTCTTAATACAGCATTTTTTTTTTTTTTTTGTGAATATATTAGGATGTTCCCACGCAGAAGGGTATATTGCTTTATAGTGATCATTATCAATTATTAAACCACTAAACATCACACATCACTGTTTCTTCTCAATTATTCAAACTATTTTTCTTTTAGAAACGAAAATTTATAGTTTGATTTATATCATTGGATAATTTTTGTAAACATTATATATTTTCTATTTCATTATTTTATTTTTATAGTAAGTTTATTTAACACAACAAATCTATTAATTTTATCTTCGTTAACAATAATCAAATTTTTTATTTAGTACTCTATTTTATATATCTTTTACTTTCTTTTGTATTTATATTTAATTTCTTTTTTAATATTATGTTTATTTTTATTAGGTTGCTGCATTGTTCTGTATGTAATTATCATAGTCTGTTTGTCAATCTCTTTATCCACAAATGGAATATAGTTAGATCCATTGTAAGGTATGCCTTGTTCTCTATTGAATATCACATTTGTTAAGTTCCCAAATCTTTTTATCTTTTTGTTGCTGTACATTATTCTATGTTATTACTCATTATGTAAGTAATATATATTAATATTAAGGTTATAGTTATTTATTATTATAAATTTGATTTTTAGAAAAGATTTGAACTCAGACTTTCAAGTTTTATACAGTCATCCATTCTATCTTATACAATGGACACACATGACTGTGCACATGTGAAAAGATAAATGATCTCCAATATACATATTTCATGCTGAACCAGCACTCATCAGTTGGTCCGGATCATCATCTTTCACATATATGTATAATCAGTGCTCAGTTTACATTAAAATAGCAAATCCTTAAACTTTAATAAACAGGCTTCAATCCTCTCCACTCTTCAAACAATGATTTGGATGGTGGAGAAGATTGAAACCTGTCCATTAAAGTTTGAGATTTGCTATCTTAATATAAACTAAGCATTGGTTATATATATCTGTGGGAGATAATGATGTGAACCAACAGATGAGTGCTAGTTCAGCACAAAATACATATTGGATATCATTTATCTTTTTCATATGTGTGTGGCCATGTATCAGTTGTATAAGATGGAATGGATGGCTGTAGGGATCTTAAAAGTTTGAGTTCAAATCTTTTCCATATTACATTAAGTTCAGTATAAACAATATACTTGTATTTAAATTTGATTTTTCTTTACATATTTGTTTTTATTTTGTAAATATTTTTTTAGTATCTACTCCCATTTTCCACCAGTAATTATATATCAGTTTTCTTTATGTTTATCATAGCATACATTAATATCAGTTAATATGCTGTAAGTTTTTTCTAATTGATAACACATTCGTTAGACCAGTCATGCCATTGTAACACTGGCAAAACCATTGTAAATTCATGTAATCTATTTTTGTACAATAAAGTATATTATAAAAACATAAATCCATTGAACTCATTTTCTTTTTAATTCTTTTTTTTATTTTAAAGTTTTTAATTATTTGTACTTTTATTTCGAAACAAATATTTAAACCAATTTAAAGTAGTCCATAACAATGTTTTATAAAATTTCTTATTACATTCTTATTTTTGATTTTTAAATTACACGAAATTGGAAAAACGGGATTCGTTTGCATTTATTTAAGAATGTTAATTATAATTTTAATTTTGCAATTTTTATGCTTCCTTTAAACAATAATTTAATTTTCTTAAAATCATTATGCTTTAAAACATCTTTAAAATAATTTCCATATACCGTTATTATATATTATATCGGTTGAAATTGGTAAAACATACATACACACACGCGCGCACACATACACACAGCAAATGAAAATCGTTATCCACTGTCTTATTAAATAATTGTCATTATTGAGACATTATTTAATGAAAAACGTTTTTTTTTTTTCCGGATTGTTGCAAAATATTAAATTATGGTATAGTTTTCAAAGACTTTAAAAACTTTCTATTATGTTGATTTTAGAATATATATATATATATGAAAACAAATTAAGATATTTATGTGTTAGTCCGGTAGTGATGAAAGTTGCCGAACAAACAAATGTGTATATAAAAACCGAATTCAAGCGTTGGTGGCCTAGTTGTTGGCATAGCTGCTTTCTAAGGAGTTGTTCCGGGGTTCGCTTCCCGGCCGACGCCCAGACATATACCCCCCTTAAAGAATGAAATAAATTAATTTTGTAAGTGAATATTAAATAGTATTTTGATGAGGAGAAACTTATGAGTCAAAATATTGATTTTGCTATTAATTTTACAATTTAAACTATGCTAAGATGTCATAAAAGACTGCTGGTCAGAGTAATCGATATTCTGGGGAAAGGAACATGTACACGTAATTTACTGTCCATTTTTAATTCTCATCAAAGTGAATGTGCATAGTACTTTTTTTTTTTCTAAAATTAAATAATTAAAATTTGGGAAGTGATCACTAGCGATTATTATGCAGTCTACTATTTTCAAAACATGGCATCCTGCCCTCATAAAAACTCTGCCCGAATGGTTATGATATCATAGTTTATATCCACAGTTTGACAAACAATGTTGCTGTTTCATTTAGGATTGTCGAAAGAGAATAGCCATTCCTAATGGAACATGGTTCGAGGTAAGAAACTGTTGTCTGCCACAGTGATGTTAAGAAACATTTTGTAAATGGACAGAAGTGCGATGTTAAATATATGTATATTATTTTTTTTTGTTTGGTTACCACTTGTAATAAATGTAAATTGTTAAAAGCTTACGTATTGGAAGATGATTTCTCACAAAAAATGTAAATGCCTGTTTGTTTAATTTCCACTAAATAATGTTATAGTTAGCTATTTATCAAATAAAAATTCTGTAAAAGTTTAGATGGTGGAAGATAATTTCTTACAAAAACCATAAACGCTGTTTGTAGATGTACCATTTCCAGTAAATAAAGTTAATTTTTAATTGATTGATTAAGTTTGTCAGTAAGTTCCAGTGTAGACGTTATTTTCCAAGATCACAAAATTAGAAATTATCCAAATTAATTGTTTAAAATAATCAATTAATAATAATAATTAATTGTTTAAAATATCATTAAAAGAAATTGTTTTATCGTAGAAAATAAAACAAATTGTTTAAATTATTATTTAAAAATAGAAATAAAACAAATTGTTTGTTTGAATTGGTTTTAAACAATTAATTTATTGTTTATTATTATATATATTTATTATAAAACCATCATAATGGAAAATTTTCCATTTTTTTTTGTAAACTAAACCATAGTTGGATTTTTTGCAACATTCTGGAATGTAAATGCTTTTCATTAAATAGTCGCAATAATAATATGATTTAAGTGGGAAACGTTTTTTATTTGTTTGTGTATGTTTGTATGTGTTCATATATTTGATCAATTTCAAGACGTTGTATTCAATAACGGTATAGGGAAATTATTTAAAGGTGGCTTAAATGATGTTAATTTTACAAGATTAAATTATTGTTTGAAGAAAGCACACAAATTGGAAAATTATAATTAACATTTTTAAATATAATGTTTTTTAATACTTGCTACTTTTTTAGCTTGTAATATATATCATCTTAATATAAAGCTTATCCTTAACTATTTACGAGAACACATTATATATATACACACACACTTCTTTTTTTTTTACTTAGGTCATTTAGGATTATATAGGATGCAATCATTAGGAGCTTCTTTTGCTATGGAGGTTGTGTGCTCATACAACCACACTTCTACACTTGCATTATCTATACAATTGTTATTTAATTTTTTAGATATTCTTTAGTTACTTCTTTACGTTTCAGAAAACAAATTTAATCCCCTAAAAAAGAACTTTAAATTTGATATAAAGGATTATATATACATTATTACAGTTTCAATTGAGCTCTAATTTTTTCTTATTTTCTTGTTTTCATTATTATTTGCCTTTATCCATTTTCTGGAGTTACATTGGTTGTATTCATGTATGAATGATTATCGATGATGAAGAATTTGCATTAGAAACACTAATTTAATCTATTTATTCCAGATATCTATTGTAACCTTGAGCAAATTAGTAACATTGGTAGTAATGTTTTATCTGTATCCCAAAGCTGTTTTCTAATTATTGATTTTCTTCAGTAAAAGCAATAAAATTACCTAATAGCCATCTTTAATTTTTGCACCCTCCAATCAAATATTTAAGATTCAAAAAAAATCCCAAAGCATTTGCACCATGTTAATTTATTTGTACATAGATTTATCTCTAGGCCACGATTATAAATTGTATAACCTGTTTTATATTACCTACCTATCAACAGTCTGTCATTTATCTTTCTATCCTATATCAGAATTAACTATTTACATGAAAACTCAAGCTTAGAATAGATGAATTTGAAATGAGCAAAAAATTTAGATTTTGTGATTAATTATTCCAACGTATAATATGCACTAAAGCGCACAAACACCCATAGCTGAAGACAAAGAAATTTTAATACTGTAGATTGATATAAACAAAATATATGTATCCAAGTATGTGGCTAAGCCCTTTCGAAAACCGAAGTCCTCATATTTATAGCCATCTTGTAAATAAATAGGTTGGTTAAAAGTGATGCAAATTTATATAAATGAGGAGTAATTTCTGCTTCTAATATAAAAATATTGATGTATTGCTTTATGACATGTAATTAAATGTATGAAGAAAGGAAAGGCTTCAGGTAGTGATGGAATTATAATTGATATTTTAAAAGAAGCAGGTGAAGAAATAGAAAAAAAAAAAGCAAAGTTATATACCAAATGTCTAAATGATAAAGATGTATCGGATGATTGGAAGAATGCAGTAATAATATTAATATTTAAAAAAGGTGATAAAGAAGATATTAGAAATTACAGACCTATCAGCCTTTTATCAGTTTTATATAAAAATTTTACCAAGATAATTACAACTCGTCTACAGAGAACATTGGATTTCCACCAACCAAGAGAACAAGCTGGATTTAAAAGTGGTTTTAGTACAGTAGATCATATCCAGATATTGAGAGAAGTTATAGAAAGGACAAATGAATATGAGTTGCCATTATGTTTTGGATTTGTAGATTATGAAAAGGTATTTGATTTTATAAACATTTCTTCAGTGATTAAAGCATTGGATCATCTAGGTATAGATCCAGGATATTGTCATATTTTAAAGAATATTTATAAAAATGCAACAGCAACAATTAGATTACATAATGATATTGGGAAGGTCAACATTGAGAAAAGTGAAAGACAAGATGACTCCATATCTCCAAAACTTTTTACAGCAGTGCTGCAAGAAGTATTTTGTGGATTAAAATGGGAAACTAATGGAATGAAAGTAAATGGAGATTATTTAAGTCATTTAGATTTCGCAGATGATGTAGTTGTTTTTGCAAATAATGCTTCAGAGCTGCAGAAAATGTTGCAGGAGTTATCAGATGAAAGTAGAAAAGTAGGACTAAAGATAAATGTTAAAAAGACTAAAGTAATGTTTAATGGATTTTCTCAAAATATGAAAATAAAGATTGATTATGATGAATTAGAAGAAGTTAACAGTTACAAATACCTTGGTCAGATAATTAATACAGATGAAAACATAATGGAGGAATTTAATCATAGAATTAAACTTGGTTGGAGTGCTTTTGGTAGAAATAACTTGATACTAAAAGGAAATATGCATATGTGTTTGAAAAGGAAGGTTTTTAACAAATGTGTTTTACTAGTTCTTACTTATGGATCTGAGACTTGGACACTTAATAGAAGAGCAATACAGAGATTTCAGACCACTCAAAGAAGTATGGAGAGATATATGTTGGGAGTAACAAGAAGAGATCGAAAACGCAATGTATGGGTAAGAGAACAAACAGGTGTTACTGACCTCATTGAAAAAATTAAAAGATTGAAATGGAGTTGAGCTGGACATATTGCAAGAAGAGATGATAATAGATGGACAATTGAAATTTTAAACAGGATTCCAAGAGATTGAAAAAGACCCAGAAAGAGACCACATGCGAAATGGATGGATGAAATAAGAAAGGGTGCAGGGATAATGTGGAGAAGAGAAGCTAAAGATCGGAGAAGATAGATTAAACTTGGTGGGACCTTTATCCTGCAGTGGATTGATAATGGTTGATGATTATATCTAGATTATGTTGGCTACAGTTATTTTAATTTTTCAGGATTTTTTTTTACAAAACATATAGTTGACTACTTCCAGAAGCTAATTTAACTGGAAATAAAAAAATACAACATACACATTGCAATAACTACATGATAGGTGTAAAAATAGTTGCAAACTCTCCTTACAATAGTGCTACCTAGTGCAATACTTAGTAATAAATGGATACAAGGTTTGTGCATAAATTCCCTATATAGTGCCTATTCATCCAATATTCCCAGACTAGTTTTTTAGATTATGGCTTTCATCAGTGAGGAGTCTTGAATCTGAGAGCACTGAACATAGATCTTAGGATCTAATGCAACCCTTCATCAGCTATAATTTACTATTTAGTTAACTAATACCTTGTATAGGCTTAAACCTGCATTTATATATGTAATATATGCAGGGTTTGAACTCAAACTTTCACACGACCCACCACTCTCAGTGCCATCTCATATTGCTGACCCACCTGATCACACACATGTTGAAAAGATAAATAATCACCAATATACATATTTCATGCTAAACCAGCTGGTCCAGATTACTATCCTCACACATACATATGATCAGTACTCAGCTTTATATTAAGATAGCCAATCTTTATACTTTAATGGACAGGCTTCAAACTACTCCTAACTCGTAACTCTTTAGCCTTCCATTTCATTGAAAATCTGATGATGGAACGTTCAAAGCCCTTGTTAGTGCCAAGGTTGTCATCCTACCCATGTTGACATATAAGTCATTCTGACCCCTCATGTACAGGAGAATAATCCATTTATACGTACATATGCGAGGGATGGGCAGACCTTTTACACACTATTTATATAAATTAATACATTGTACAGGCTTAAACCTGCATTTATATATGTAATATATGCAGGGTTTGTACCCAGACTCCAAAATGAAAACACAATAATGTTTTCAATCCAAGATTATTTACTTCTAGTGTCATATAGACCTGAACCCAGTTCAGTATTTATATGTTTTGGTGACTTTGGTTTTTTAAAAACCACAATCACTATCATCCTATTGGTAGGATTTTTATAAAATCATTAAAACATCACATAAGTACCATTTTCTATGCTTACACAAGCTATTAAAACAGTAGCAAAACTCTCCATACATTATCACCTAGTGCAAGCCTTAACATATTGAAGCTTGCATTAGATGGCACTACTATAGAGGTTTTTCTGGGCATAGTTGCTGAGAGATTCCTGACTTTGTTTAAGGAGAAGTCACAGTGCATCACATCACATCAGCTGTTTTAACAGTTTGCATTGTATAAAAAAATGGTGATTTTATGTGATGGATTCATGAAGATGTGTGCATTTAATGCTTATATAGTTTTTAATGCGTAAATTAAATTTATGTTTTATTCTAATATAGTAATATAACATTCTGGTATACATACAATTGCAATTTTTTTTTTGCATGCACTTTTTGACTAGATAAATAAATAAATACTCAAATGGCTTTATTATTCAGGAGTTCTTAAAAGGTCAAACACAGAAATGCCTGAACTGGAATCAATCAAGACTTGACCATTGCACTAAATTATACAGGTCTATTCTCTTGGTGACATCATTTTTAGAAAAAAAATATTAACGTTTAGTATTTCTCATTTATTCATAGCATTATCTTTAGATAAATGTATTTAAGATTTATTATTAATCATCTATTAAGCTAGAGATTTATATATATGAGAAAAAAAGAGGGTATTGTTTATTTATATGTGGTTTTATTTAAAAGTAATATATTAATCATTAGGTTTAAAGTTTATATCTGGATTTAAAATGATATAATAATTTCTAGTCTAATAAAAATTAATATACTTATTTAAAGACTGCCTCACAAAGTGAGAGCATGAAAGAAATATAATGTTTATAAATTGAATTGTAATAATTTACAATGAATAGATATATTGAACAGTGATGATAAAGTACCAAGATGTGAGACACTTTAGCTTAAACAACTAAAGAATGCTGCTTCAAACCGAAATACATCTTAGGAGACATTTACCATTTTTATGTCTTTATTTACATGTTAGAAGTAGGGTAGTAATTATGATTTTACACACACACAGATAGTATATAAGAAAATATCATAATGGATATATATATTGTAACGTTTTCCACGTCTTGCTCTCTAGATCTCTATACACAATAAATGCACGAGTTGATCAAGTTGTGAAAAAAGAAAAAAAAATGTTTTATTCTTATTTCTAAAAAGACATAACTATATTTCCTGATCAACTCTACCTAGGAATTGTTACGATTACACTATCGATGAACTCAGCTTTTTATTTCTATTTATAAGGATGCCAGGATTCATATACGAATCTGCTGAAATCTGTCGCATCACGTCTCGAAAATTAAAAAGGAAAATGATTTTAAAAAAATCTAGGTCATATTTTATTTCAACTAAGATTATTTTCTAAATATTATCCCCAGAGCATAATTAATAAATATTGGCAAAGACAAATTATACTTTCAAATCTTAATAAACTATTATTAATAAATTTAATAATAATCATCAATAACGTACAATGAAAAGGTTGATAAAAAAATAAATATTTTTATTCTTACAAATTAAAAGGTTTAAAGATAAATTACTAATTAATTTGAAAGCACACATACTAATTCAGATATGATTCAATTAATTAAAACAGGTTATATTACACTTAGGTTTCTTAGTTAAACAAAAGTCACTTAAATAATAAATTTAATGTCTCTATCAGGATTCTATTATAAGCTTATTGGAAAATAGATTGCAAATGCTTCAGTTTGTAACAATCAGGAATAATTAATCTTAACTTACTGATAAGTTTAGTGGGTTCACGAAGATTGTAGATTACTATGCATAGTTTGTTATGAGGTAGAATGAGCTCATGGTCATTAATTTTAATTTGTTCTGGTCCTGGTTCTAAAGGATAGTCACAAAAGCTTTTTTGGGGGTTGACGATCTTCATGATGAACCATGTCAAAAGCTTCGGTCCACTCCAGCGTGAAGAATTATTTCAGTGTAGAGTGGTCCTGAATTTCATGATCCAGGACCTGCCAAAAAAAAAACAGACAAGACCAGATGCTGCTCAAACTGGTCTTCTCATTTTTATACTCGAGATCCAGTTTTCAGATTTCTGTGCATACCTTTTGCTTTTGTCAAAAAATACACGTTGATAATCCTGTGCATTCTTTTATATTTTTCAGTTACAAAGTTCTCTTTTTTATAAAGTCTTTTGGCCATCTTTAATTAACCAAAAAGATTTTTCTTTTAGCCTATCTGGATTAGTAATTTGTGTGTCTTTTGTTCTTTCCAATTTTTATTTTTAACTAGATAAAAAAAAATATGGATGAAAATTTTAACTTTCATTGTACATTTAAAAAAAAAATTATACTAATCAAAAAAAAAAATCTAAATTTACTTTTTTTTAGCTGTTACCAAATGCCAATATATTTGTACTATATATAAATAAATGGTACAATATATATATTCATGTGGCTGCCTAAACATTTATCTACAAATATATTTGTTCAAAGTAATTATGTAGTTTGGTACTTAGGTCATGCGTCAGCTTAAACTTTCATGCAATAACTTTTAGATTTTGAATCTGGTATACTATCACTACATTATATCACACAGTGCACATTAATTATATATTGGACTATTTTCACCATCTAATATTGAATTCCTACCGACTCTAGCTTTTGGAATAATACCTCAGTTGATTAGAGATTACATTGAATTCAATATCCATTAATTTAAAAGTCCAGGTTCGATTCCCATGCTAATATTGTCACTAATCAGGCTAGCAACATCTGAAGAAGAGAGAAGAATACCACTTGAAACCTTGTGTTATTATACTAACCTGTGTGCTATTACTAACAGTTTAGAAAGTTATTTAAACTTTTTCTAAGGATATTCAATATTCAGTGTTAGATGATGGAAATGGTCCAGCATATAATTAATACTAAAAAGCTAAGAACACAAACCTTCAGATAGACACAAGGCATATAGTCAGGCCAATAAGAATAAAATAAAAACAACAAATCAGTTTTTAATAAATTCACAATTTTAATAATAATAGTTTTATATAATGCATATGTATATACTTTTAATATGAGCACCACAAAAATAAAGATCTTAGTCTTTAAAGTAAAACAAATTACGTTTACAATATATAAATTTTTATGAATAAATACAATTTTTTAAAAGATTGTAAGTTGTCCTGAGAATCAATTTACAGGTATTGATTAAACAAAACTTATTTTAATTAAAATACTGATTAATAGTGGAAGTCTTTTGTTACAATTAATAATAACTTTTTTTTATTAAGAACATGGTTGATTTTTTACTTTATTAAATGTTAACACCCTCTCCTTTGTTTATTTTTGTTGTTGTTGTAAAAACGTCAAATATTTTTCTACAAGAATTATTTTACAGCCACGTTCTTCATATGTACAGTACAGTAAAAATACATTATGAAATTTCATTGTAATCATATTCTTCTTCAGCGAATGACTGAGGCAAAATAATATAAAATTTATTCTTCATTTTGGTACTAGCCCTAGATGTAGTCATTTTAGATTGAGATACCGTTGTAGTCATGGGTGTTGTAGTTGTTGCAATTTCAAAACTGGCATCCTAAAAATAAAATGAAAGAATAATTAAAAAATAAGATATAAATTATATTTAATATATACATTATTTTAAAATATTGATCTTTTCAAAAGCTGCCTGAATTCAATTCAGTGTCTCATAAAATGTTATTCTCTTACCACGGTTATGCCACCTAGTGTAAGTTTTAGTAATCAACAAATGCTAGTGCTTAGTAAATCTGTATTTTATACTAGTTACTAGCTCATAGTACTTGGATCTGAAAACAGTGCATTGAATCTTAATCTAGCAGCAATCTACTGGAATAAAACTGTTATTGTTATTGTCAAATCTGTATTGTCTGTTCATTTTTCATTTATGCATTTCATCAAGTTAACTAAGGAGAGTTTTATAAGCCCCAAAGCTATGATCTGGAACTAATAGAATATCTTCAAAAGATATAAGTTTACACCTACCTTGCTAATAGCACCATTCTGGGTCTTTGGTAATATTACCAATCAGAACTAGTACATATTCTAATCACTTTAGGTATCATGGTTTATATTTATATGATGAGCAGAAAATATTACTGTGTGGATTAGCATTATCATCAATAAGCTTAAATTAATAATGTTCCCGAGTATGTTCTTAATAGTGTATAATTGGATTAATAAGCCTATTACCATTGTATCCAAGTGTGGCCTGATCATGGTAGTGTAAAGGGTTTATATATATATATATATATATCACTAAAAACAGTCAACACTTAGACAATCCCAATATCAATAACAATCAACAATTTCAAACTATTGTCAAGGCAACCTCCTTTTAACAATAAAGTATTGCCTTGACAACAGTTTGAAATTGTTGATTGTTATTAATATTGGGATGGTCTAAGTTTTGATTGGTTTTTAATGGTTACTTAAAATCCATTTAGCCTTGAGCATTATATATATATATATATATAATATCAAATGAAATAATTATAATAATCAAAATATTATAGAATAAATACTAAAAAATTCAATATGCCTATATAAAATAAAAATAAAATCTTTACTTTAGCCAGATTACACAGCATTTTACACTATCTTGAGTAGCAATCAACCGACTGTTAATAAATATATCCACTGAAAAGAGTTTTTAAAAATATATTCAGCAGTATATCAAAAGCATGTTAGACAGTAATAAAACTAAATATTTTTTAAAAGTTCCCTTTTCTGTGGATGTTTTCATTAACAGTCATGCATTACATAAACTCAGAATAGTAGAAACTTATAAAATATATAACACTAAAAATGTAAATCTAATCATGGAACATACAAGTTCAAATACATTCCTAAGATAATTTACAAGTAAAGTCCCCATAGAACCATTAAATAAACCTATAAATAAAACTCACCTTTCATCAGATTAATGTTAATCTATTTTCCAGATAAAAGTTTACCTTTTTTACCTGGCCTTTGATTTGTTTTTTTTATTTTTTATATGTCAAAGCATTGACCAGGAAGTGAACCCGGGCCAGCTGCTTAAAAGGCAGCTATGCTAACTGCTAGGCCACCAACGCTTGACTTCTTTGATTTGTTGTACAGTAATAAATCAGGAATTAATCCCCAAAAAGGCTGAAACTTTTCATTAGCAACATTTTGTTTTATTATATTAGTCAAGACAACTTACAATTTCAAATATTAATTTAGAAAAAATACTAATGATTTTAATGAGCACGTAAATAACTTTTTAGCTTATCGAATATGTAATACTAAGAATATAAACCTATTCTCAGAATAAACAAATCCAAGTACAACACTAAAATAAACATAGATTGGCATTGATATAAGATAACCATTGTTTCCAAGTCTATTTAAATGATTTTTTTTTTTTGGAAATCTTGTTTGTTAATCATATAGTAATGTATTCACATTCATTTGTTCCATGAATAGGTTTATATATATGAAGTGACTCATAAATTTATATATATATCAACATTCCAAAATCTGTTAAAGTTTACTAATTATTTAATCCAAAGAATTTTTTTTTTACATAATTCTATCAAATTTCCTTATCCCATCAACTTTTTTCAAGATCTATTACAATCTCCAGGATTTAGTTTAAATACTCATTTATCCATTTATTGTTATCACCCATAGCTTCATGTCCCTTCTAGTTCTATTTGAGTCTCAATATTTTTAATGAAATCTTCTATTTTTGTGTACAAGACATCACATGATCACCATTTTGTTTGCTTGCACAAGCTGTTAAAACAGCAACAAATTTTTCACACAGTAGCGCCACCCAGAGCAAAGCCATATGAATTAATCTGGAATATTGGATGATTTATACATTAGATAAGGAATTTATACCCAAGCCTTCTTGCATCCATTGATTATTATGGCTTGCACTGGGTGGCACTAGGTAGAGTTTGCCATTGTTTTATATAATTTTTTTCATATATTTTACTTTCTATACTTCCTAATTTATATTAACATATATTTTTCAAAACCTTGAAAATTTGAAGTTCTTTTTTTTGTATTATTATTAATTAAATATCCAAGTCTTGTGTTTATAAAGTGGCACTAGTAAAACTATTAAATATCTATCTTTTGTAAGTACATGTTATTTTCTTTTAATATGAAGTTATTTCTAGCAAAAGCACTTCAATCACATTTAATTCTATAATCAATGTCACCCAGTATATTTCTAATATATTAAAGAAATTTTTCACTTGTTAACTTTTAATTCATTATTATGCAACTTTTTGTTTTCAAATGACACTTAATATTTACTTGTTTTATCATTTACTTATTCATATTTATTACTTCTTTCAGCTAAGAGGTCTTGTAACATTTTTTTAGACTCTGTGTCATTTCCTGAAGATTTGCAATGATGGTATTTTAGTTGTGTTTATATATTGGATTATTTCCATTAATATTAAGTATTGAATATCTTTAGAAAAATTAGACTTTATTTAAATTTTCCAATTACATTAAACTGTTAATAATAGCACACAGATTAGTATATGCACAATGTTTCGAGAGATATTATTTCCTCCTCTTCAGGTGTTACTGGCCTAACTAGTGACAGTACTAGCACAGGAATCAAACCTGGTCTTGAGTATTTAATTGTAAGATAATACTCCAACCAACTGAACCATCATTCCAAAAGCAACAGTCAGTTGGTTAGAGTGTTACCTTAAAATTTAATATTCAAGAATCTAAGGGTCCATATTTTATTCCTATGCTAATATTGTCACTGGTCAGCCCACCCAAAACATTTGCATATTATAAACTGTGTAGTATTACTAACAGTTGAATGTATTTGAAAATTTAAATAAAGTTAAATTTTCTAAAGACTTTCAATACTTAATATTAGATAATGGAAATAATCCAATATTTAAATCTGTGTCATTAATTAAAATCAACTTCTTAGGTAGCAAAGTGTAGATTATTTTAAGCAATCTTCATTCATTTTGCTTTTTTTATCTTATGAGTTTAATACATTTTTTATTTTTTTTAAACTTTGGTAAATCCCTTTACCATATCCTTTTATGACTATTAATATAATCATTGCAGTTGAATTTTGATAAATACTTTTTAGGATTATATAATATCTTGGATTAATATCTAAACATTTTAAAATATTGATTTCTACAGAATGTTTTGATTTATAGAGTCAAATACTTTTACATAATTCACAAAATTAACGCAAAATAGAAACTAAAAATCATTGGTTTTTTTTCTATTACTTCTCTTAATATTTGAATGTAATCAACTGTCCTATAACAAATTAAATTTTAGCGTTTTTTTTTTTTTTGTTTAAATCCAAAGTTTCTTGTGGGTAAGTTGTAATGATAACAGTAAAGATCTTGTTTAGAACTGACAGAAAATGGTAAATTTACATTTTCTAATATTTTCCTTTTTTTAAGTATCAATTAAACCACTAAAACATTGTAGCTACTCTTTCCATACAATAGTGCTATCTAGTGCACACCAGAGTAATCAATAATTACTGTGGCTCGCACAAGATGTCACTATTGTATGCAGATAGTTGCTATTGTTTTAAACCTCAATAGTGCATTTTTCCAATTATATATATTATATTTATTCTTTTATTAAATAATTTCATTAATTACTGGAATTTTCAATTTTATAGATTTAATTACACATCTCATCTCTTCATTTTGGGAAAACCAAAAATTGCTACATAATTTCAGGGACTACTAAAACATGATTTTTGTTTTTATCTAGATCTTTATAATTTTCTAGATTTATTTCCTTTATTTATATTCAAACTATTTTTTTTTTTTTTCTATTAAAATTTTCCACATTTTTTGTGCTTTTTCCAATTTTAAATATTTATAAAATTATAAAAATATTGTATTTCTGCTGGTGTATAAGACACATTTCTTCCATACAACTAAAATATGGCCCCACAACTTATGCAGCAGTAATTAAAATTATGAGTTGGAATTTCAGTCATCTAAAATTTCTGGCTTATATTAATATACACATATGTAAATTGATATAAATATATGTATGTTAATTCTAATATTTTCATGGATAAATGATGACTTCATATTATTATTATTTTCGGGATATTCTGTGTAGCAAAATAGCTAAATAGCTGACGTTTCGGTACAATAACAAGTATCTTCCTCAGAGCATCCTCTTTCTCAAATCGTAGGAATTCATGTGAGATTTAAAATCATTTTTATCTTTTTCTTTCTGCTCATATATACCTTTAAAGGTATGTTTGAGCGCATTCATCCTAAGAGCTGAGTGGATGAAGGGGGGTGAAGTTGTGGGTAGAAAATGTGTGATCTAGCCATTCTGATGAACTGTTAAAAAAACTTGCCTTGCTAGTATGGGACCAGTTTTGGAGTCACAGAACAGATTCTATGAAAAATAAAACCAACCAATTGAAAACTCAGCAGTAATTCCATTTGGCCTAATGAGCCATTTGAATCTTTAGATGTTTGCAATTATAAACCATGTAAAGGATTCATGAAGGAGAAATGGAATAATTGGATGCAGTCTACAGATTTTGAAGTGACACTTTCAGGAAAAAGAAAGAGGCCTAGCATTTTGCTGATTTATGAATGGGTCAAAACTTCATGGGAGGCTGTGAAACATGAGATAGTTGTAAAGTCATTTAAGAAATGTGGAATTTGATGACACAGAGAATGATTTGTTATATGGGGACTCCATTTCTGAAGAAAAAGGCGTTAAGTGATTTTTCATTTAGCTTTGGAAATGAATTTCTGGGTTTTGAGGATGAAGATTAAAAGATATCTAACACCAGTGTTCCCTGATTACATTTTTTGTAGACATAAATAACTATAAAAGGAGTACAGTAAATCATTAGGGAACTTCATGAATAAATGTAGAATTTTTTTTTTAAAAAAATGTGATATATATATTTTTTTAAACTAAAAAACTTTTTATGATTAGATTTTGATTATCTGACCAAATATACATGATAATTTTTAGAAATAAAGATACTTTGATTATAATTATTTTTATAAAATAACATTAATATAACATTTTTATTTCTAACTTTGTCATTTAGATAAAATCTTAGTAATTTAAATAATTGTTATGACTTATGGTCAACATGGGTAGGATGAGAAGTTTGGCACCAAGGTGGGCTTTGGGCAGTCCATCATCAGATTTTCAATGAAATGGAAGAGCTGTGGGGTGGAGTGGTTTGAAGCCTGACCATTAAAGTGTGAAGATTGGCTATCTTAATATAAGCTGAGCTTTGATTGTATTTATGTGCGGAGATGATAATCTGGACCAACTGATGAGTGCTGGTTTAGCACAAAATACATATATTGGTGATTATTTATCTTTTTGACCTGTGTGTGATCAAATGTATCAATGGTAAGTAGCATGAATGGTTGAGGGTCATATGAAGGTCTGAGTTCAAACCCCCTATATATTATATATAGAAGTACAGGTATAAAAAAGCCTATACTGTAGAAAAAATTCATATTTCAAAATTGCTATTTCTGAAAAAATCCTCTTAGATTTTGCTGAAATAAATCATGTTATATTAGTTTCTTATCATTTTTAAAAAATTATAAATATTTAATTCTTCTAAAGTGACTATTTTTAAATATTTAAACCCTTTTATTTTTTTATTAAATTGTCCTATTTTAGGTGAAAGTAGGCTGGAGAACTGCTATGTGAATTTTAAAACAATTTGCATGCTCTATTTTAAATTCACTAAATATTAGATACAACAATTATTACCATAATCATCAATATTCATCTGAGATATCATTTTTTTAAAAATTATTGATAAGGTTATTAGTATTTACTTAAAGTGATCTACTGAACAAAGTAATAAATGTATAATTAAAAAAATAGGTATTAAACAAAACAATATTGTGGTGGTACAAATTGATGCATACTTACATGTGTTATTGCAAGCCACGATAACGTCAAAACCTGGAAACAAACTATGCTAAACTAATTTCCTTCCTACCTCTAGATTGCTGGTCATAACTAGCCATCACACATGCCACAGTAAACAATTAGTTTATGTACGTGAACACCCACCATATTTGATATCTTATTATCCCATTAAAATATTGAAAATGCTGTAGATGGATAATGCTATGCAATTAATATTTTTTTTTCATGTGTCAAAGCACTGGCCAGGAAGCGAACCCATGAACCCAGGATAACTACTTGTAAGGCTGCTGTGATGACCACTCGGCCACCAACGCTTGACAATTAATAATTTTAATAGTTAAAACAATAAAAAAAACTACAAATCAGAATGTATGAATTAATTTCAAATAAAGTTTATTAATTCAACATCCTATAGGGTGAAGTAAAATGACTCCGTCTATTTTTTTTCAAATCCCTAACAATATCAATCCCTTTTTCTTCTCATAAAGTTAATTACCATCAATCAATATCAAAAGCAAAAAAAAAAAATCTCTAAATAAACAATGAATAAAAAGTGAAAAATAACATTCCCAATAGGCATGGGTAACATGTACAATTAACCTTGGATCCGTATTATTACAGAAAATGAGAAGGCTCAATCAAGGAATGACAACACCAAGAAGGGCAAATGAGCAAACTTATTAACCTAAACATAGAGACTAATATCACCTGAATTCTGATAACTATATTATCTCTATTTCATCCAGAAGTTAGCCTGGGCACACATAACAAGATGGTATGTAATAATACCAAATCTCCTGCAAACTTCAGTTTATTTAGAATAAGCCCTATCCATAAAGTCCCTTAACTCTAACACACATATAAAGTAACTAATAACTTATTTGGCCCTCAAGATAGATCAAATCTAACTTATGTTATATGCATAATCAATAAATTATTAAACAAAAATGGATCAAAGAATTACATAATAACTACATGTTGAAATAATTCTGTATGTGATACACTCCCTTTTTTTTTTCACTGAACCAAATTAAATAAAATTAGTTTAATAATTACTATCACAATAAGTCTAATTACACATAGATGGCATTGTTCATATTTATCCAGTCTGTAAATGATGATCTGGCCATTTGGTGAAGTTCATAGCACTAAACAAGAATTTGATGACATGAGCTCATTGGCGGGACTACAGTTCATTTAACTGGAACAGGGATTCTGCTTTTAAATGTCTGCATGGAAAATTTAGCTTCATCCTCTGTTATCTTGCTGTCTGATATGGTCTTTTGATCCTAATGTACTGTTTCCGGATCATTCAGATGTAGAATCGGCCACGGGAAATGTGTTCTCAGCAGAAATCATGGACGTTACAACGCTGCTTCTTTTATAATGTAAAGAATGTCTCTCTTAAAAACAAATCTCCTTTTATACTATTTCCAGTTTATATCACCTTCTTTCCACTAGCCTTTACTTATTAGAACTTTAACACTTTTATTTTTAAGTTTAGGGTCATTAATAATGAACAGGAAGCAAGCAAATATTTTTCTTCAATTACTTCGACTCCGGATCTAATTTTTTTAATCCGGGTTCTAAAATTATCGATAACTGAATTAATGACTCGTTTGATTTACAAAATTTAAAGTAAACTCTTTTATTTAGCTTGTTTCTGTAATGAGCGTACCCCCTCCCCCATTAACATACCAAAGTATAATTTATTTATTTTTTCAAGTAGATTTTCATCACCCTATAATTAGTGTTATCAATCTACTTACATCAATTTATTTAGTAATTATATACATTTTATTATAAACAAAAATATAATATTCTATTGAGGTGGAAAAATTTTCATCTCAATGTTTATTTTTTAGAAAAAATAATATAAAAATAAAAAATTATAAAAATGTCAAAAATACTGCAAAAAAAAAAAATATGTAATAAATAATTCAATAAAGCACTTAATAATGGTTACATGTCAAACATCATTATCTGAAATATTTCAACTCAAGCAAAACTCTGATTTCTGAAAACTTGCAGCAAAATAATATGATAGCAACATCATTTTTAAAACCTAGGATTCGACTTTGACATCGTAGTTAAAAGGCAAAAATTTTTGTTAAGAATCGGATTTTCTCCATTTATACTGTTAAACATCAGTATTTCTGCTAAAAGTAATTATTTTGTAAAATTGCCCAGAAAAAAGCTACTAGAATTTAAAATTATATGACTTAGTTAAAAAAATAATCATGTTAACATTTAAATCTTCTGTATTTATCGTCAGCAATGATACAAGACTCTTAAAAATTGCTAATGATTTTGAATCTATTTTGGATGTAGATTCCAGTATTTTGGGTATTCTGTTTAAACAGAGGTTAAGACTGGTTGGAATAATCGCAAAAAAGCTACTAGAACTTATTGGAATTTAAAAATCATTCAGACTAACAA